>VFFE01007703.1:5851450-5939075 GCA_008921705.1 Burhinus oedicnemus
CCCTGGTACACAAAATGCTTTAAATTGATGGGTACTTGCCCTTGTTTTGAAGTTACGGAGCTGGCACTTTGATCTAAAGAGCTGCGCAGCTCAGCCGTAGTGAAGTTAAGAGATGTTTTCTGTCTGGTGTCAGCTTGAAGCCTTGCAGACACTGAATCCCTCTAGAGGAGGGCACATCTGTTCAGGAATCTGATCTCATTTCTGCCTTATAGATTCTCCAACTAAATGGACCGTTTGCTTTCATGAAAGTAATTGCTTCGAATGCCGTGGAAAAAAGAAGCCAAAGCCACAGACAGTATCTAACCTTGCTAGTGTTTATTCAATAAATTAATAAAGTAAACGCTAACAGAGTAGCATTCAAGTTCACAACAGTGCAGTAATGTATTTTTAAGCCATCGTGGCTATCGCTAGCAGAGCACGCCACACAGCAGCCGCTATCTGTAATGCAAAAAATCTGGCTACGGGCACAGATAGCGGTTATAGTGCACCCACGAGCATCATGGAGCCAGGGCGTAACAGCTCCATAGAAACACATCTGTTCCCTGCCGCGCTGACGAGGGGCCGCTCTGGTTCCGCTGCTGCTGCCGGCACGGAATTTGTCCCCCTGGTCTCGGTTACCTGAACTACAGGAGATCCTGTAAAATACGATGCTAATACTGGGGGGCTGTTGACCTTGGCACCGTGTTCCTGAAGCTGCTCTGACTTCCCCCCTGCCCGGCTGTTGTGCAGGCAGGGCATGTGCTCCCGGCATGGAAAGCAGCGAGCTTGTGTCCCTCAATACGGGGAGACCTGGGTCGCTCAAACTCTGTGTCGATAGGACTTGTGTGCTCTTTCTACAGATAAAAAAAAAAGGCATCGTTACATCCTTGCAATAAAGCTTCTTCCCTTCCTCGCTACATCGCCCTGCCCCTCTCTGCCACAGCCGTAGCCTTCCTGCTCCCTACCCGCTGTAAAACAGAAATACTGCTGCACGCCCTGGCTGAACGGAGCAGTAGCTACATCTTTCCCCGTGCACAGACTCCCTCACCTCCCTCTCCTCTCCACCGCATCCACCCAGCTCCTGGCCTTTGGGGTGGCAGGGAAGATACGCCTTATTACTGTGGCTGCTGCAGCAACTTGCCTGGCTAAGGCCAAGTCCTCTAAAGCTGGCAGCATCCTTCTCCTCATAGTACTCCATTCCCCTCACCTTCTGACTTTGGGATGAGGTTGGGCTTTTTTGTATGCTTAAATAGTAGTATATATATTTAGATAAATGATAAAATATATAAAATAGAAATAAATACAAATAATTAATAAGTAGTATTATACATTTAGATAAATAATATATAAACAGCATTTTCCCAACCTCATATGCTTACATAATGTTTTATTTTTATATGTATCTATGCATGCATATGTAAAAATAATTCTGTTATTATATTTATTAAAAACATATGCTTAAATAATATATGTATAAAGCCAATACATTATTATTTAAGCATCTGCCCAACCTCATACCACATTCAGAAGGTGAGGGGGTAATTGAGTGCATGATGGAAGGATGCTGCTAGCTTTATATATTTATTTATTTCACCCCTGGGGGGCTGGTAAGGGTAAGCTGCCCTTAGGTTTACTTGTTAATGTTACCTTTTCTGGATAGGTTTTTTGGGGTTTTTTTTTGGGGGGGGTGTTGGTGTTTTTTTTTTTCCTAAAGGAGTAAAAGTTAAGTGGATCCTTCAGAAAGAAGAATCATTTTCATGGATGTACAGCTATTAAAATGGGACGATCAAAGCCGTGGAGCTTACTGCTATTACCCAGGCCACAGCCACCAGGGGCCAGCCCAGGCACTTTCTTTAGGGGATGTGACATGCTGCAAGACAGAGAACCGTGATTTCTCTCCCTCTCTTGCATGTGCCTGCTCTCTTCTGCCCTCTCCTCGCCTCCCCTGGGAGCCGCCTTTGCAGTTTTAAGGCAGATGCAATGCACATCTAATGATGACCTCTTTCTTGGATATCTTTCATTAGATCCTAGAAGGCTCGTTTCGTTTCTCTAAGGGCCTGCCATCCTATTGAGAGTCCAGCCCGTGCTGTGCAGAGCAGCTCAGAGTCGAGGTGTGTGCCTCAGGTTCCAGCCTGCAGGGACGGTGTGCGAGGGAGGTGAGGAATGGGGTACGGTAAGGCGGGTGACAGAGCAAGCGTCCGGTTTCAGCAGGCTGCTGGGTTGATTTGGTGTCACATGAAGATGCAGTTTCTCCTCATGCCAGCAAAGGTTTTGCAGTTGGGGACCAGGAGAACTACCTGTGTTTTCCTCTTCCAGCTTGAGGAATATGCATATCCATCCCCAAACTGGCGCTTACGTGAGTAGATGACATTTCTCCCTCTGACTCCGTGCCCAATACACATGAGGAGAAGGCAGTGCTGTTAGTTTAATCTGTTAAAACTGTGCAAAGGGTCTTTGTCACATGAAAAATGGTAAAAATTGGTAGGAAAAGTGTTTTGGGCTTCCAGAGAAGTACAACACCAAGCTAAAATGATCTTTTCAATACTTGACCAGTGGAAGCGCCTCATCCCCAGCCAGCCCGGCTAAGGTGGTACCAGTAAAACCTAGAGGTCACCCTTGATGTAAGACGCACGTGCTGGCTGTGAGGTCCAGCTGAACCTGGTCCTGCCCCCGTTCCTGCCTTGCTGAGAGCGTGTCTGCAGTCGGCTTTGCCCCAGGGCTCTGGGGTCATGGCAAATGGTCCCCCTAAGCCCCCCAGCACCCACCCCGGCACCCTCTTGCCAAATGCCTGGGTGATGGCTGCTCCTGCGGGCTGGCTGAGGGCACGACTGCAACAACTGCAGTTGACCAAGGCAAGCCCACCTGCAGCTTGCACAGCATCAAAACATCACCTACTGGGAAACAGCATGGGAGGGATGGTGCACACCATGTTTGTGATCCCTGAGCCCTGAAATGCAGTTCTGCATCAGTGTTTCTCCACTCATTTTAATTTATACCTCTCTCCCCACCACATCCGTACTGCTCTTCTTCCTGAGAACAGCTTAGACAGGCTCTGCCAGGAGGGAGAAATACTGGACACCGTCTGGAGCTTGCTTTTAAGCAAGGTAAACAGGGAACAGACAAGGTCCGCAGCAAGCAGTTTCACACCATGTAGAACTGCCTTTATTTAGCACCATGGTGCTACTGTCATCCTCAAGATGTAGTCTGGCACTAGTTGCTTCTTCAGTTCGTTTAATTATGATATGTCAGTCCCATGCTGCTGCTGCTTTTATACCAGTAACGTGAAGATTCACAAGATACCTGTTGCTGCATCCCATGGATGCTGGGAGCTGCTGGACCAAGG
Source organism: Burhinus oedicnemus (assembly GCA_008921705.1). Taxonomy (NCBI): domain Eukaryota; kingdom Metazoa; phylum Chordata; class Aves; order Charadriiformes; family Burhinidae; genus Burhinus; species Burhinus oedicnemus. Next base: position 5,854,773 of record VFFE01007703.1, read on the forward strand.
TACCAAATCTCAGCTCCTGAGTAAGACTTAGTAAGATGCTGAGCTATAGATTGGGGGTGGAGGCAGCCAAAATACTCTGGAGACCTCACCTGGAGTACTGCATCCAGCTCTGGGGCCTCCAGTATAAGAAGGACGTGGACCTGTTTGGGTGAGTCCTGAGGAGGCCTATGGTAGGTGATCTGAGGGCTGGAGCACCTCTCCTATGAAGACAGGCTGGGTGAGCTGGGGTTGTTCAGCCTGGAGAAGAGAAGGCTCCGGGGAGACCTTATAGCGGCCTTCCAGTACTTAAAGGGGCCTACAGGAAACATGGGGAGGGACTCTATCAGGGAGTGTAGAGATAGGATGAGGGGCAATGTTTTTAAACTGAAAGAGGGTAGATTTAGATTAGATATTACAAAGAAACTCTTTACTGTCAGGGTGGGAGGCACTGGAACAGGTTGCCCAGAGAAGCTGTGGCTGCCCCATCCCTGGAAGTGTTCAGGACCAGGCTGGATGGGGCTTTGAGCAACCTGGTCTAGTGGGAGGTGTCCTCGCCCATGGCGGGGGGGTTGGAACTAGATGATGTTTAAGGTCCCTTCCAACCCAAACCATTCCGTGATTCTATAAGCCTCTACCCATCGGTACTGATACAATGCCACAGTTGTGACGAGTACTTCATGGGTTGGGAAAGAGGGTGTTGGAAGCATTTCTGTACCAAATAAACCCAGAACCAAGTACAACAAACCACAGGTGGAGCAGATGTGCAGTGGAGGTGCAAACAAACAGAAGATGAAGACCAGGGAAAAGCTGCCCTGAGCAGTGGGGAGACAGACACCTGAACTGGGCCTGGGAGCAGGCTTTCTTTTCCCGGTCTTGCCCCGAGAATAACTTTCTCAACAGCTTTGGGCAAATTACATCATTTCTGCATTTCCTTTCTCTCTCCTGAAAACAAGGTTGCTGCTTGTACGCCTTTGCAGCGGTGCTGGGAGGACTGTTACTGTTTGCAAGGTGCTCCAAAGAGCCACCAACCACGATGTGAAACTTACCCTGGAGTTGAGGAGTTTAGCCCCCAAAGCACACCCTCTTCCTGTTACGGGTCCTGTGAAAGCTGGAAGAGATGCCCTGCTGTTTGCAGAGCAGGAATTTGGGTGGGACTGTAGGGGAGGTCTTTCCTGGGCGCCTCCAGGAGGAGAGGTCTCTTGCTGATGGAAATCTGCTTTCTGCAATGTTGCTGAGCTCCCTGCTGCTTTAAATGCTAGCCTAGATGATAACAGTGAAATTCTTACATTCCTGAACAGCTTCAAACACCGGGAAATACACTCACCTTATTTAAAGGCAGCTAAATAAGGATATTTTATTTAATAAAGTATCATAATGCTCTTTTGGTATGAGACCTGTCCTCGGTGTCACCTGTGTTGGTTCCTGTGTCTCTGTTGAGTAAAGGGCTGTGTGGTGCTGAAGTCGGCAGCCGAAATGTTTTGTGGGGTTTTTTTTATGAGGAACCAACATCTTTGGCTGAGGATGTTGGCTTCACTTTGTGATGCAATCAGCCAGCGACGGTTGAGGATTATGACATTAAAATATATTTTTTAACTACAGTTAATTGATTCTCATGGGAAATTAGCATGCAATGGAGTGTTTACTCTCTATTTATCGCTACACTTTGCTGAATGAACTCAGTACTGCTGTCTGCTACTGTATCTCCACTGTGAATGGAGAATCTCCTTGTGCCCCAGGGATGCTGGGCTTTGATTTTGGAAGACAGAGGCTAACCCCCGCTGGGGCCGGCAGCAGCCGCTTGGCTCTGCCGATACCGCTGGAAGACAAACGCTGCTGGATGGTTCCAGTTATTCTGCGGATGCTGTGCCGTACCCCTGCATCCCCATATTTCTTACTGCTGCTTGCCTTTTCCTGCCCCGCTGCGGCTCCGTCTGGGAAGCCAGAGCCACGTGCGTGTCTCCAGGCTATACATCAAAACTAGGCTTTCTGCGACCGCGGCTCTGCAATAAACAAGGAGGAGAGCGTGTCCCTGCTTGACTGGCGTGTTAAGCAGATGTTTAGCATCTAGACCTCATTTTGGGCAGGCAGAAAAGAGAAGGGAGAGGAGGATGATTTGCTCTCCTCCCTGACAGCCAACGATGCCCTTGCAAACCTTCTGCGTTTGCGACGCCAGCCTGCGAATTCGGCATTAACAGCTGTTCTTGAGCTGCCGGCTGGATTGCAGGGATGCTGCCTCCCAGGATATCTGAGCGTGTGTGGAGCTGGCTCCAGCTGCAGAGACGGAGAGGGCTAAAAGGATGCTTTAGTGCCACTGAAGAAATGCTGAAAGAATATGCTGGAAGCTTGGGGGTTATCGGGCTGTGTCGCATCTGAGCTGACCGCTTTAACTCTCCTTCGAGCTAGTCTCCTTTATATTTATTTCTTACAGAAGCAGCTCAATTTTTCATAACTTCCCCATGTGAAAGGCTTATTATTATCTGTTGTTGTTATTCTCTGAGGTTACACAGCATCTCTGGGGAAGAAATGCCGCCCCAAGAGTGAGCTGAGCCGTCTAGGCTCTTGGTCCCGTTTTCACATCCATCCGGACACCTTTGCCCTCGCGCGCAGGCGTCGGCAGCGGGGAAATCTCCCGTTGACAGAGGGACTGAATAAGTGTTACTAATGTAACAGGGATTTCTAGGGACAAAGCAAGAGCTAATCAATGTGTAAATGTGCTCTTAATTAATTGAGGAGAGTATAAATACCACTCTACCTGGGCTGGACACGGTTAAGATGAGGTGGCTTGCGACATTTCATCTGAGGGGTGAGGAGCAGAGTGGGAAGTTCTCAGCCCTGTGCTCCAGCTAAGAGGTCAGCCGTGCCGGGTTACTCTCCCCCTTCCCACCTTCACCTATGCAAACAGTTGTTAAAATAACCCCTCATGTTCCTATTTAAATTGCTTTAACTGCACAAATGACTTCTATGTAGGTACAAGAAAGGCAGCACTCAGAGTTATAGCCGATGGCTAGCTGGAGAGCAGCGCATCCGTGTGGCAGGCTGGTAAACTCTGAGCATTTCATGGAAGAAAATGGAAGGGCAGTGGTGCCCTTTTCAAGCTGTCCCAGACTAAATCCGTCACTGAGCAGAACGGCTTTAATCCGCATGCTTCATAAAGAAAAATTTCCTGTCATCAGCCACACAATGGTCACCACAGTGACCGTCACCTCGTGGTAAAAACCATGTCAAGGCTGCGCCAGGCAGCGTCTGGGTTTCACAGTGACAGTCACCAGGCTGGTGTCCTCCACTCGGCCGCTGAAAAAATCAAAGAGCATCAGTTGTGGTGACAACGGTGGAAGCTGTTTTGGGTAAATGCTTCAATCTCCCATTGTATTAAAAGGTTTCTCCTGTGCTAAGGTTTCTCCTTGGTCCTACGTCCACGTGGAAGGGTGCCACTGGATCCAGTCAATGAGGCTATGCAGCTTCACTGGGCATAAGGGACTGAATTTGCACCTCGTTGAAGGAGGCTTGCTCCGCTTCAATTTATTCCTTCATCTCTGCGTTTCAGAAAAAAAATGAACATTTTACAAGATGAGGAAGAAGGAAAAGAAAAAAAATCCAAACCCTCTCTGATCGACCACTTTGCTAAAGTAGTTGAAAATTGCTTCTGCCTGTTATGCATCTGTTCTGGGAGCAATGATACCAAGGAATTTAGTGAGGAGTTAAGGCTGGCTATTTGGTGTGCGTGGGGGCATTTTGCGTGATTTTCTGTTCTTTTAGCAATAAGACAAAAAGAATTGGGGGTGAAGGACTCCTCTGGGAGGAAAGCTGCCCAGGGCACAGAGTCAGGTAATAGGGTGCCTGCACACAGGAAAAAAATGTAATTTAACAGCGTGCAGGGCTCCGTTTCCAAAAGTGCAGGATAACTCAAGCCCAGGAGGAGGTTTTCGCAGGAGCTCGCCCCTTTGGCAGCGCTCATCCCACACCCGCTTGGCTCGGCTCTGGCTGCCATGTGCACGTGTAAGCAAAGCCAAGCCACTCAAGATACCCAGAGTGATCCAGTTGTCTTCTTTGTACAATTCTCTGTCTAGAAAGCAGGGAATGCCGCGTGACGGCAAGGCCGTTGCAGCGTTACCAGAGCACCCGGTGCTGATCGCTTGCCCAAACTGGCAACCGGGGCCGAAAAGGAGGAGGTGAGGGGATGGGGAGGTGATTTTGGGTAGCAGGGGGAGAAACGGAGGGCACGTGCTCAGCAGATGTGCTGAGGCTGCCCGGCACCATGAAAGCTGGATCCCTTCCTTCCTCTGAGCTGGTCCCATCAAATGAAGATGCAAGGCCAGAGGCTGAGGTTTATGGCTGGTACAAATCTGAAACAAATCAAAGGAAAGAATATTTGGCTTGCCTGAGCGTGGCAGAGAGCTTGCCAAGTCTTTCAGGGGGGAGCACGGCCAAGGTGTTGCTGCGCCCTGGGTCAGGGGTGGCAGGTCCTGACGGGCAGAGACTCATGGCAGCTGCAAGGGATGGGCCAGGAATCACAGATATTGGATCAGCATTTAAAAAAACCACATGGAATAATCTATATAGCTCAGTGAGACAGGGTTGGGAAAGGAAAACTGGGTGTCACCCCGGGGGTTTGCGGTTCCCTTTAGGGACCTCCAGTTGCACTGTGCTACTTATCTCCTGCCTTCCCAGCCCCTTTCCCATCCCACCTCCCTCCTGCGGCAGGTGTCGGCTATATAAATGGACAGGATTTTGGAGACAGACTTAAAATGGTCTTCCATCTGTGTTTGCTCACTCAGTTGCCTGTCTGACTTCATAAGTCAGAATTTAGCACCTACCACCTCTCCCTCCCACCCCCTCTAATTTCCCTGCCTTGTGATTTGGGTTTTCCCTGGGCATTTTCCTGCCCCTTGGCCTGTGAAATTTCCTGCTACGAGCATCACTTGAATTTACACGCGCAATGCAAAGGCTGACAAGGGGAGATGAGAAGCGTGGCAGCCGTGCAAGGGGAACATTGTTTGTATAAAGCTTCCAGAAATGACAGCAGAGCGCTGAGCTGGACAGCAGGGGTGGCTCTGCAGCCTGATCCCACTGCACTGGGCCAGATTTGGGGTGGAAACGTACTGGGGAAAAGCATCTCTCCTTGAGCAAGTTGCTCGAGGAGCTGCAGAAACTCCTGTGTGAGCTGAGCCAGACAGAAGGAAGCATTGTCATGGCTATTTTAGGATTTTGTGCTGCTGCTTCTCACCATCCCATCCAAATACATCCCTTTAATGGATGTCGCTTGAGAGGAAGCACATACATTCTCCTGTGAGAGGGTGCCTGTAAGCCTGTTTTCCCAACACTATAAATTGGTCCTATAAAAGATGTTACCTCTCCCTGCCTCTCCTTAATAACTCGGTGTTGTGGCTATAACAACACTTCGCCGATGTCGTATTTTTCACCGGGACTCCAGTCCCTCCTCTTTTTTCCTCCTGGGTACCGAACAACTCTCAGCAAAACCAGGCAGTTCAGCATCCCAGCATAGCAGCACCCCAGCCCTGGCAGCAGCCGCCGGGCAGGGCAGGAGTGGCTGGGCACGTGGATGTGAACAGAGGGGTCTGGTGGGGATGCTTTGGGAGAAGATGGGACGCCGGGCACAGAGGGGAGGGCAGTGGCGATGGGGCCACATAAGAATTTGGGAGATGGGTGGGGGTGGCTCAGGTGCATACCGTGAGGTCCTGGGCAGCCTTCCTGGGACCCGGCTCTGCAGTCACGCGGGTGAACCCACTGCTTTTTCAGACTCGCCCTCCTGGCATGATAGCTCTGTCACCACCACCCGCTGCTCTGTGGGGAGTCCAGCCCTGAGACCGGAGCTGCAGTGGAGGCTATGGGCTCGTCCTCAGGGACTCACCGTTCCTTGTGTGTGAGGAGCATCAGGCAAAGGCAATAAGCACCTGCCTGGTGGAGGGTGCTGCCCTGTGCCAAACAATGTGAATCTCGGGGCAGAGCAGCGAGGATGCCCAGCTGGCACTGGGGCAGCTCATCTCCTTCCCGTCCCAGCCCCAGCACACCCTTGGCACAGTGCTGGGGCCCAAGGAGAACATCAGCTACTCTACTGGTGGCCCTTGCAACTTGGAAGGAGAGTGGAAAGGGAAAGTTTCAGTTTTATTTAAAAACAGTAAATTCCAAACTTCCCCCCTCAAGTGACCAAGCAGGGAAGTGCTCATCTACACCCTGTCCCCCCCCCACCCCAGCACCACTGGGACCAGTAGCAAAATGAGGTCCTCTCTGCATGACTGGCATCCAAGTTGTGGCACCTGCTGGGTCTTTATGTAGCTGCTACTTGGGGCTGCTCCTCTTCCTCGCGTGCACGGGGAATGTAGCAGAGCAAATCGCATATGAAAGTTCATGTTTCCGGATTTCTTTTCCCTGAGGACCTCATAGCCCTTTCACTGAACGCTAAAGATGCATCATGTGCTCCTTCAAAAATAAATGTATTCCTTGGGTGCACCGTATGTAAGCAGAGTGCAATGTGGTTGCTGAAAATCTGTATAAAACTAACATCAGAGCATTACATATTACAATAACGAAGGTTTAAAATAAACCATTAGAGGATACTCTTACAGGTGAGACTTTGCGGTCACTGGGTAAGGCCTTGAGGGGGGGACGCTTTCAGTCGTGGTTCACCTCTTGTCGCACTTGTATGCATGGCCGGGTGCCTTAGGGGTAATTGGGAAGGGGGGGCCTATATGATAGAGAGGATTCGTACATCTGGGGTCAATTGCATCTTTACCCATAGAAATGAGACTTAAACATGCTGATCCTCTTTGCCATTCATTGCGTGAAAGGACACATTTAAAAAGCAACAAATCTTGTCAGCTCACAGCTAGCACGTCTTGGCCAATTGGTTGAGCAAAACCAAGCAGCTGAAATCCGGTGTCTCTCACTTGAGCCGAGATTTTGTACAGAAGATCCCACCCCTTGCCATACGTTCCTTCCCTCCCAGCTGAGCTGTGACCCTGCCGCTGCGACGCTGCAGTCGGTCACCACCCAGAGCAGCCCCCTTCCTTACTTTGTGCTATTTACAGTAAAGCGTGGCCGAGTATTTGCATGACGACAGCTTCAATGAGCTAGTTTTCTGACGGTGCATATGATCTTGTCATCTTCCTGACAAATTAATGCTTCTGAAAAAAGCCTTTTTAACTAGCTAAAACATTAACCATCGTTGCCTTAGGACTTACTAATATTTTGGTGTACAGTAGTGACACTGGGAAAATGCCAGGAAGTTGTAGGTATTAATGCTTCTTTGCCTGTCAGGGTATTTAAGTCTTAGGTATGGGATGTGGGTGATTTAAATAATTCCCGTAGATTCATCGGCTTCCCTTGTCGCATGTATGGGGACAGGAGATATCACACATAGCAGCACGCTTAACAAGTGAGCTGTCTAAAGAAGCGCTTTCGTCTACAGGCATTAACTGTCTACTGTCAAACAGGGCAGTGGAAAAAAAAGGGCATAATCGCATGTCAAAGTTTCATACTGTGTCCCGCCAACTTTGACGATGGCGGCTGGTCCCACCCCGCACATGAGAGGTGCTCCCAACATCACATCAGTGTTCAATGCATTCAGCCACCAACGAAACTAAGGGCTCCGAGTAAACCTGGTTGGTGGGAAGCTGGTGAATAACAGGAATAAATTTAAAAAACCTTTACAGTCTGATAGGAAGAGGCTTATTTAACAAACTCCAATGAAATCTTTAATTTAGCGGCCTTGAGCAAGGGTTGCCAGCCACACAAACCAAAAGAAACCCGAAACAAATAGCCTGTAAAATGAGCATAAATTTAAAGTAAGAAAAAAACCAATTTTTCATAGTTGCATGTACTCAACATGGTCTTTCAAAAAGATGCTCTGACATCACACCTTTTCAATACGTAAGGGTCAAATATTTACAATGCCAGGCCCTGCCTCTGCAGCAGGCACTGCCTGCGGCAAACGGGGGCTGCGGGGCCAGGAAGCCACCCTGCCGGGCAGCACCGCTTCCCAACAGCGCGGGTAAATCCAAAAATTTCTATGGAGGCAGGAAAAATGCTACCTGTGAATTGCCCAAAACCTGTGCATCCGTCAGCGGCGCTTTTGGGGCATGTGGAACGTCAGCTGGTGCTGTTGGATGCAGGGAACCACACGGGGCAGCCACTGGCTCCTCCCAGCTTGCTGCAAGCAATTAAAAAGCATCTCCTGGGGCTCCAGCCTTTCTGCCCCTTGGGTTGGAACTGAGTTATTTATCCATGGGTGGTGTTTCTCAACCCAGAAGTAGCCCACCTCTCTGTGTTCTTCCTGGAGCAAACGGGCGATGTTGGAATGAGGGTCCCCGTGGGCTCAGGGGGGATGGATGGTGTTGCCGGTGGCCGACTCCTCACCGGGCTGTTGGGAGGGGTTTTGCTGCTGAGGGTGGGATGTAGATGTGGGTCCTGGAGACCTTGGGCCACCTGTTTCTTAGGGTGTAGTGCATATGTGTTTGTCATCCCCACGTCCAGGGCTCTTGACACGTCAGGTGGGATTTTTACTGTGGATGTGGGCTGTGAGTTTCCACCTATTTCCCCGTGCTTTAATTTATTTCCCCGGAGGCTGTCTGGGGCCCCGGCCCTGCTCAGCTGGGGCTGGGCTTCTGTCCCATAAGTGTTTCCTGGCTCCCCACGTGCGGGAAGCGGTTTTGGGGGTTGTTGCGGAAATTCTTTGTCTCCGCTTCCTATTTCTTTTCCTGCTCACCCCCCACCCAGCCAGGCACGTGTGCTGCTGGCTAGGACAGTCCTGTACTCCTTGTTTTCATCCATATGCTTTATAAAAGTGGAAAGAGCTGGTTTTTTAGTAGCTGGTGTTAACCTGGGCGATACCCCGCGTGCTCTGGTGCGGCTGTGCCTGGCGAAGCATGGCGGCTTTCGGCCAGGCTGCTCCGTCCTTCCCGGAGACCAGGGTGGCCCTTGCTCTGCAAAATGTCCTCCACTTCGGGGGTGGGGGGGTGCGGGGTGGGCTTGGGTGCAGGCTGAGGGTCTGACTCCTTCTACATGGCTAAATGGCTTTATTCCCACAAATAACGGGAGGTGGCACGCTGCCAGCGCTGCCAGAATCCGGTCCGTTTCTCACAGCATTGTGGCTTTTCCTCTGGTTTCCTTTGTTTAGAATGAAACAGTCAATTATTATATAAAAAAAAAAAAAAAGAAATAAAATAACTTTCTGGACTAGCTGGTGCTCTCTAGAAATACCCCCAAGTGCCCGGGTACATGTGTTGAGTCCGGAGCCACAAAGAAAAGGCCGTGGCCAATGTTTTCCCACCGCGACCTGCTTTTGGCAGCAGCCTGCCCTGCTCAAGCTGATTTGCATGATAAGCATTGCGCCTTTGTGAGCCAAAAAATAAAAAGCCTTGAAAACTGGTATCCGTGGGTGTCTCAAATACAGCTTCAAAACTGCTGGGCACTTCTGGGGCTGTTGACTCGTGCATCCTTGGCGGAGGTCCAGGTCCCTCCGTGTGTCCCCCCCCCCGAGGGAAGATACCCCACAGCCCCAGGAGGGCACCCCCCTCCCCTGCACTAGAGCCGCGGCTGCTCCTGGTTTCCTTCCCTTGCTGTAAAAAGAAATGAAGGTTCAGCCTCGACAATATGGTTTTAGTGTTGGGATATTTTTAAATGCAAAATTCCTGGGGAAATGTGAGGTTTGTTTCCGTGAGCTGCAGTGCCAACGCTGCTGGGAGGGCAGCAGCTTCCCAAGGTCGTTCAATAGTCACTTAAGCGGAGTAAGAGCAAGTTCCCCTGCTGGTAAGGCGGCCTTTAAAGAGAGTCACAGAATGGTAGGGGTTGGAAAGGACCATCGGAGATCATCTCGTCCAACCCCCCCTGCCAAAGCAGGTTCCCCTGGAGCAGGTTGGACAGGAACACATCCAGGCGGGTTCTGAATGTCTCCAGAGAAGGAGACTCCACCACCTCTCTGGGCAGCCTCTTCCAGTGCTCTGTCACCGTCAAAGTAAATTAGTTTTTTCCTCATGTTGAGATGGAATTTCCTGTGTTCCAGTTTGTGCCCGTTGCCCCCTGTCCTGCCACTGGGCACCAGTGAAAAGAGTCTGGCCCCATCCTCTTGACACCCAACCTTTAGATATTTGTAAGCATTGATGAGATTCCCCTCTCAGTCTTCTCTTCTCCAGGCTAAACAGAGCCAGGTCTCCCAGCCTTTCCTCATCAGAGAGGTGCTCCATTCCCTTGATGATCTTTGTAGCCCTCCGCTGGACTCTCTCCAGTAGTTCCCTGTCTTTCTTGAACAGGGGAGCCCAGAACTGGACACAGTACTCCAGATGTGGCCTCACCAGGGCAGAGTAGAGGAAGAGGATGCCCTCCTTTGACCTGCTGGCCACAGTGCTTTTAATGCCCCCCAGGATACCGTTGGCCTTCTTGGCCACAAGGGCACATTGCTGACCCCATTTGAAAGATGGGGTCTGTCTTGTTGCTTAAGGTAAGGAAGGGACTTCATTTTCCTCCTGCAGATGCGCCCCACCTCGCCTGTGCCCTGTGCCCCGGGCATCGTGCTCCCCGTGTGCCTCTACTGCCTTTACAGCAGCTGCTGCTGACAGCTCTGGCTCAGGGAGGGATGGGATGGGATGGGATGGGATAAGGTGGGTGGGACAAATATATCTGAAATCTATGGCTTTCCCTTGTTAATTTTAATGAAAGAAAGGAATTTCTTTTTCTTTTGCCCAGAAGCAGCAGCCATGGGAGCAGAAAGCCAGCAGCTATTCCTGGGCTCTCATGTCCTCAAAGGGGGAAAGGGCTGGAACTAAACCACTTGTTAGGCAGCAACTTGCAGTGCTAGACAGTGGATTTGTGCTACAGGGAATGCATCTCTGCAGGGAGGAGGCCGGGGGCTGTGCTTGCCTTGATGGCGATCAGGCAAGTGTGGCTCTGGGCTGGGAAAAGATGGGGACATATATTGGTCCCATCCCATGAAGCTGGGAGCGTGGGACCAAACTGTGGCCTCAGCGCAGTCCAGCAGGTGCAACCTGCCCACTTCCTTGTGGGCAAAATGTTACGATTCACTGGGAACCTCCTTGGGAATAAAATAAAATATTTATGGAAAGTAAGGAATATCAAGTGGGATGTGTTTGGCAGCTTGATGGCACAGATCGATTTGGTTTTATGGCTTATAATCCAGTAGTTACCATACCGTGGTAGGAGAGACGTTGCTAGGACAAGGGCCACCTCAGCTCCTCTGCCTCCAGCGCCACTTCAGGCACCATGAAGTCACCTGAGCTTGCGTGTGTACAGAAATGGGGTGGTCTCATGGCAAAGGGGTCTCGCTGGGGCTTGGCGAGCCCTGGGCAAGCTCTGCTCTGTGTCTCATCCCTTCCGTCAGTGCCCCGGAGATGATGGTGTCTCTAGGGGTCTCTACACTTGGTATTATTTTGGAGCTTCAAAGTCTTCTGTTGGATTTTTTTTTTTTATCCCCCCTAAGCATTTAGTCAGTACCTGCAGCTTTGGCAGTTATCTGGGTTAGGTCAGAAATCGGTGAGGTTGAGTCTTCCCGTAAGCCGAAATGAGCCCATGGGAGGCTGAGCACCAGGCCCCTGTCTTTGCCAGGGGTCTTCCCCATTTCTAGGCTCTATGTACTAGGGGGTATTAAAGGGGAATTAGGATGGATAAACTTTGCAACACTAGGAGTGGACACAGGCAGTTTTGTGACTTCTACCTACAGCTTCCCACAGGCTTTGTGGGACTTCCCCTCCTGCCAGCCCTCCGCATGCCACAAAAGTTTTCACCGGCCCGCAGCAGACGGGGCGATGGAGGCAGAGATGGCCAATACTCACCTGCCGCCCCTGGACAAGTCCCATCCTGAATCTGAAATAGAATTTACAAATCCTAATTCTTTAACTATAGCCCCATCTAATGGTATGATCCCAGCCGCTCCCTGTACAACGCTGGTATTTGGGTGGATGCGAAGCCTCCTCCGGAGCTGGGCGGGTGGTTCTCGCTGGCGTGAGGTGCCAGCAGTGTTGCTGGGCTAAATCCAGCCTGCCAGATATCGCTGGCTGGGGACACAGCCTGCTCCTTGCACCCCAGTATGGTTCCTCCCCCCCCGCCCCTTTTTACTGGTGTAAAAAGCAGCAGTGTCCGCAGCTGCTGCGATGAGGCACGTTGGGCTCTGGCTCCCACCGCCCGAGCCTGCTGTGCCAGGTGGGACACTCAGGAGCCAACGCAGGAGGTTGTTGGGAGCGGCAGGATTTGTGCTACGGAAACCTCGCGTCGGGTCTCCCGAAGGCTCCTCCGAGGTCTGAGGTCCTCTGCTGCGCCCAGGCCAGCATCTGGCACATCTTCTGATGGGGCCCATACCAAAGCCATGCAGAGCCGAGGGTACGAGCAGCTCGATGCCACTAGTGCTCCCGCAGAGGCCACGGGCAAGGCACAGGGTGCCCGACGTTAGGTGCTCCTCTGTGCATGTAAGCAGCATAGCCATTCATGGCGAGCATTTAATGGCAAGCCCTGCCGGTCCCTGCGACCCCTTGTCTGGAGGGTCCCCTGCACACACGCACGCAGGGCACACATGCACTGCAGCAGCAGCACATGGGACACACCGTCCTGTTCCCCACCCGGGGCAGCAAACCCATGGAATGGGGCCCTGGGGCACCCAGCCTGTACAGCCACCCACTCCCCTGAGGGTTGCCTGCTCCTGAGCGGAACCCCCATAGCCATGTGGAGCTATGCCCTAGCGGCCTGATGGTAACAGAAAGTTCACCTAGTAGTGAATGTAATTGAATTTAAGCTCAAACTAGGGTTAAGGTATGAAAGGCCACATGACATGAGGGCGGTGGGGCTTGTTTTACATGGACAGCTCGGTCTGGCTGCTGCCTGGAGGATGGGGTCCTGCATCTCCTTTGTGCCTTGCTGGCTGAAGCATCCCTCCCCCCTCTTCTGCGGGCAGGGATACGGGCAGTGGTGGTACTGGTGCTGGATGTGGGGGTGCTGGTAGGGATTGTCCCTGAGCCTGTAGCAGGTGTTGCTGCTGCCTTTGGAGGACAGTTTCACCCCGGGTAGGGAGGTTACTTGCTGGTTTGGGGCTTGGGGCGTGGTGGTTTTTGTTGGTTTGGGTTTTTTTGTGTTTGTTTTTTTTTTTAACCCAGCTGCATTTGCACATATCTTCAAATAGTGGTGGTGGCTGAAACCCAATCCCTGGAGTCAGATGCGGCTGACCTTGTCATCCGGAGCCAAATCATGGCGTTGAGATGATCTAAAAGCAGGCCGGAAAGCCCGGCTGCTCCGCTGCATCTGCCCGGGGGGGGGCGGGAGGTGCCCCGCTGCACTCTGCAAGGTGCGGGGATGCTCCGGCCATGGTAGCCTTACGTCTCAAAGGGTGTGCTGGCACCGTGTACGCATCCACAGCCCCACGTGTGTCACCTGGATTGCCTGGGTAAGTTCGTTAAGGACTTGGGCTGCTAACAGCATGGAGATTGCAAATACTGAGGAGGGATGCCCAGCAGGCACCCAGCTGCTGGGCTGCAGCTCCTCTCCCTAAAAACAACTGTGGGGGTACAGCTGGGAGCGGGGTTTTTCCAGGCCCGGCTGAGAGAAATGCTCCTGCCACTGGGCAAAGCAGCTCCTCCCTGCAGGAGGAGGTTTTTTTACACCACTTCCAGTTCTGGTGGGTTTTTCCCTCCTGCGCCCCCCCCAGCTTTCTCCAAGCATTAAGTTGTGCCCTGACCTCCCATGTGACATAGCCCTTGAGACCATGGTTGCTGGTTGAGTCTGAGCTAGGATGGTAGTGGTGGGGCTCTCGGCGAGCCCTGGGGGCATCAGGAGGGAGGTGGCATCATTGGGCATCGTCCCTTTGGCGCCGGACCATGCACCATGGTGACAGCGAGCCCCCATCTCTCCCACAGCCTGACCCCAGCTCCAGGTTACGCACTAGCCCACAAAAGCACAGAAAGCCAGAGCTTTCTGTTTTTTCTGCTGTTTTTGGTCTTTGCCCTTCCCTTGGCGCTGGGGAAGGGGCTCCTCCTACAGCCGAGGCTGGACCAGGATGCTCTGGCACGGCTGTGGCTTGCCGGGCTGGCACCCACCGTGCCAGCCAGCCCTGGCCAGGCTGGGCATGCAGGCAGCTCCCTGCTCCTGTGGTTTTTATTTGCTTTGTGGCCGCTGCAAGCAAAGCTGGGGAGGGAAACCTGGCACGCCTCCTGGCGGGCTGGCTACTTTGGGGGGGGAAAGCAGAAAGCAGCTCTTTTTGGGGTCCCTTCTGCTGGCAGGGGGAGCTCGCCGCCCCAGCCCTCTGTTCATCCAGCGCCGGCAGGCTGGCTACAAAAGACTACCCGTAAAAGTTAGTTTTGGCACAAGCATCCCGGAGAGAGCCTTTGCCAAGGAAAAATATTGTCGAGAGGCTCTAGGAAAACAGTGTTACTCATCTGGGGGAAAATAACCCAGCCAGGTTGAGCAACACGCGTGGATTTACTCGGCGCAGCTTTATCCCCAACTGGCAGCAGGGTGCCTGCGAAAGGATGGTGTTTTTCCTTGGTGTTACCTTGGTGCAAGCTTGAGGGTCCCCACTCCCCACGGAGGGAGGCACCGGGCCAAAGTGGGGCGTTTGTGGCGTGCAGCTAGCTAGAGAAGGGGGTCGTTTCTGTGCCGGGGTGTCGGAGGTGCTCCTGGTGCTCTGCTGCGCCGAGGCGAATCCCAGCCCTGCGTGCTGGCTTGGCAATGGGCACGGCTGAAATCCGCATTAAAACATTTCCCTCCGTGTTCGTCCCCTCACTGGGCCTGCACTGAAGCCACTTCCCTGAGTGCGCAAAGCCAAGGCTTGCTTTGCGACATTGGTTTTTTTCGACAGGAAAAACCTCTGTTCTCTGCAAACCAGAACCAAATTTTACAAGCATCCCGTACAGCTCTGCTAGTTGCTCTGCGCTCGCTCTGCACTCTTGTTTGACTATCCCGATGCAGGCTGCAAATGACTTTCCAGCATTTCACAGCACGTGTCCAAGACAAGAGCCTGAGAAATGAGATTCGAGTCAGTCGGTGACTGTTGAAGCCCTCCGACGCAAGCTACGGCTGCACTGCAAGGGGCAGAAAGACCTTGCATGGCTTATATTAGCTTGGAGACCACTTCTTCTCCCCCAGCCTGCAGCTGCCCTTGGGCTCTGAGCACCTGCAGAGCACCGGCCGAGACACAGAGACGGTTTTGCTTCATCTGATATAAAAACCTGGCGATGAGGAGGAACAGGGTTCGTCTCCCATAAAGCTGCTGTGCCCTTGCCTCGAGGAGGGGGGATCAGCCCCGCGGGGGCCGGGGGACAGAGCCCTCACTGCCCCTTGCCCGGGGCAGGGGGTGTATCGAGTTGCACGGTCTCAGCCCCGCAGTGCCGGGGCCGGGCTCACGGGACGGGGTGCGAGCAGGGGCTTTTCTCAGCACGATACTGCAATATGCATCAAATACATATCCGAGCTTGCGTTAATTTTAGTTTGTGGTAATTTGGGGAGTTACTTTTCCCTTGCAAGGCAGTGCGTGAGGTCTATCCGGGCAGAGCTAGGAAGTGAGCCTGGGTCACGGCTGACTGCTCGTGAGGGGCGCAGGAAGGGTTTGAAGACCATGGCTAAGCCAGATTAATGAGCAGTCACAGCCAAATGGGGCCCATGCCTGGCCCGGGGGCGGAGGAGGGTTTCGCTGGGCTCCCCACAGTCCGTGCTGCAGAGCCTGTCCCAACATGCCCTAAACTCTGTCCCCTGCGTCCTGTGCCATAGCTTAATGGCTGTTCAGGCATTTTACTAACGCAATGGTGGCGGAAAGCTGAGCATTTGTTTCAGTGGGTGAGCGGCGGCCCAAAGTCCATCAAAAACACCGCAGGAGAGCCCACTTTTGAGCTCCCCCCGGGTGGATGAGACACCAGTAAGCCCAGTCACGCTTCCCCAGAGCATCGCTGCCATGCTGGGGATGCAGCCGAGGCAGGAGAGGAGCCACAAGCCAGCCTGGCAGGGTGGCACCAGAGCTCAAATGGCCCTGGGGAAGGGGAAGAGTGAACTGGCTGGGCCCAGGGAACGGGCTTTTTTCATTCAGACCAGCCACTCCATCAGGGGAACACAACCGAGGGGTATTTTTGCTCCAACGCACTGCGAGGGTAACACCAAACATCCTCCTGGGCCCGGCAGAGACCAGTCGCCAGGTCAGGCAAGAACAGTGACCATCACCGAGCAGCTGCTCCCTTGAAACAAAAGGGGGGTACAACAGCTCAAGTCCAACACCAAGGAAAACACTAAGCTCAAGAGGAAAAGCGTAGGCTGAAATAAGGGCTTACTTCCCCAAATCTGGCTACCAGTTTAAACGTGCCAGTGTTGAGCCCCTGATTAAAAGCAGCAGGTTTCTTACCAGCCTCATCGTGACTCTGTATGATGAAGATAGTACAAGACGAAAATGGTGAAGGCCAGGAGCAGAACTTGGTACAAAGAGCACTTGTCACCTCCTTTTTCCTCATTCCTTGTGATTTTCCTATTTTCAGGATACCAGCCAGTAACTTTGTATATGCAATAGCTATATTGCATTGCAATGTCTATATAAATACTAATCCAAACATCTTCATATGCTTCTTTAGGCCACTGCACCACTGAAACCCACACCTTTGAAAGGCCTTTGATGCGCGACTGGCAGGTCTCAGATGAGTGGTATTTGGGGAGAGATTTGGGATGCCGTTTCATGCTTTGCTTAATCTTCCATTACGTGGTGCTGGATGTAGCTGCGGTGTGAGAAGTTTTATTTTTTAAGCAACAGATCTAAAATCACATAGCTCATGTCTGTGACCTGCCCTATCAAACCGGCTGTCGTTGCAAACACTGCTGGCACACCTGAGCCCAACGCAAGCAAGCTGCTGTTACAGAGCACAGGACCAACCTCATCGCAGGGACTTGCTCATCTCTACGACAAGTCTCTTTCCAATCCCAAAAGCTTTGTACACTGCTTCCCCATACAGCAAGCAGGAACAAAAGCACAGACAGGTTGGCAGTGGAAGCTGAAGGCTCTTGCACCTGAGCTTGGTCTGCAAATGAACGTACAGCAGGAGCTGCCGGCTTACTAATTTGAACTGGTTTTGGAGGGAGGTGGAATAGGGGGGCATCAGAGCAGAAATAGCTAGGAAGTAACAGGTTCCAAGAGAGAAACTATGATTTCCACAAACATTGGATGTACATGCATTTTAGCTGGGCTCTTGCTCTATCTGGTGCCCACATGTACGGAAGGTGCTGGCCCAGTCCCCAAAGCGCGCGGATGCAGCAGTCAAATGTGGCAGAGGAGCTGAAGGAAGAGCAGGAGCTATCGGACTTGAACCCAGAGGCCAGGAACAGGTGTCAAAACAGGCTGAGACAGCTTAGAGGTCTTGAGCTGGCTTCTTCCAGCTTCCCCTTGCAGTCTTTTCACTGCAAATATACCAGGGGATGGAAAGAAGAGGACGGGGATTGCAGGACCTGGTGCTAGAAAGAAAACAACATGAAGCTGTGAGAAAGCAGCCTTCACACAGGTATTTTAGATTAATAAGGCTAACTACTGCCCTGAGCTGTTAGTCTGTAGAAGTAGCTACCACTTGGGTGAAGGATGGCTATGTTGCTTCTTTGGACTTCAACAGGTCTATGCAGCACCTTCACAATTTCTAGAGCAACTGCATAAACAGGAGGAGGTTAAATGGTTGAACTATCCCTCAGACCTCCTCTGACAGCACGCTACTGATTTTATGACCCTGCCCATTACAGTTACCTCAAAGGTTGCATCCAGCTGCTCTAAATCAGTGTTCAATCTGTAACTTACAAAGCAAAGTACAAGGCAGAAAGTGTTAAAATCCAAGGGGTAAGGAAGCAAAAAGGATAGGCAAGGATACCATCACATAGCAGTCCAGTTGCTTAATTAGCAAGTTGTTTCAATTGCACCGCTTACCCTCCTGGCACAGCAGTCAAGGAAGACCTTGCCTTGGCATCTCCCATGCAACTGCCTCAAAGAAGAGGCTGCACAAGCAACATCCATGTTGACGCTGCTTCTGAGAACAACATCATTTCCAACAAGGGTTTGTCCCACCGATTATTTAGCTTTTCTCAAAGGACCAGTGTATTTGGAACTGAGCTTCGTCAACCTGTTTATGTTGCATCACCTGGATTTGTTGCCAGTGACTCAGTTCATTTCAGAAATTGTTTACGATAACTCTCTTGTGGAAGAGAGCTGCCTTAAGTCAGCTGTGCTTCACTTTTAATTGGAGAAAGGGGAATTTATACATGCATGAGACAGGTAAAATAGGTCCAGTTGGGGTAGGCTTGCTGCTGTAATTACTTTGGTTTTCAAGGCACTTGCACATTTCATGTGAAACTAGTTCCTAGCATACCCAGACTATATGCTACACTGAAGTTCTCAGCATCTTGCTTCTAACAGCACAGCACTTGTTTTGCTCTCACTGAAGGGACTTCTGCTCCCCAGACAAGAGCTGGAAGCACCAGCTTAAGGCCTCTGTCTATGGGGGCAGACAGGGCCAACAGGACACAGGACCACAGATCAAACTAGCGCAAAACCTTCTTCTGGCCTCAGCTCCAGGGATAAGCTACTTACTAGTAGTGGGTAAGCAGCAATGGGTAATTTTGGCCAACAGAAACCTTATAGCGTAACTAGCCTTTTTGCCTCTAGGTTCATGCTTTTCTTCTTGTTCAGTCCAAACCGTGCACGGTCCTGCCTGTCTCTTAACCTTTGGGCCAAGGGCTTTTAAGAACAACACAAGCCAGCCCCTACTGCCCCCTGGGGCTGGGTTCACTAAGCCTCAGGGGTAAAGGCAGGCACCTTTCTTCTAAGCAGAAAATGGCTCGTAACTTTTGGCCGCCCACATCTAATCCTTTCTGCAATGGAAGATCGCTTTCAAAAACCACAGCTATTATGCTGTTCAAGCTGGGCTCTTCTAGTATTGACAGTGGCCTCATCCTGTGAGCTAGTAACACTTCTCATACAGAGCCTTTGGCCCAAGTGATTTGACTGCTAAAACCAGTGTTATCACTGTACTGAATTTTTAAAAATGAGAGGGAAGGTGACAAGCTTATCTTAGCTGAATAGCCATACACCGCAATGCCAAGGTTTCCAAATTAATAAAAAGCCAACAGCATTACAGATAAATGTATTTTAATTAGGATTAAATACTATCTCAAGGTATCTTGAAATCGCACTTGTACTGTACTAATCAACAGCCAGAGGCAATAAAAAAAGTCTGAAAATGTAGAAGTTCTAACATCCAACACATGACAGTAAGTGCTGCCATTTAAAGCGACAAACACCACTCCCAAGAACAGATATTCTTAGAGGAAAAATTCATAACATTTTTGTATGGACAAAAAATTTAAATTGAAGACCAGAAGAAATATATTAGTGCCTGCCTTTTTAAAAGTTTTTTTTACATTAAATACAGTTTTCTTTAAAAGCAAGGTACTTTCTAAATTCATGGTTTATATACTGTATGTACACAAGAGCAGAACATTGTACAGTGTTTTTGGATAAAGCAGCACTAACTAGCTGTAAGCTGGTATGGTGTTGCTGAACCAAATGCAAGATGACAAATTAAGCACTCTAGGAGAAGTTATCTCCATGGTTGGTATGAGAAAAATAAAGTATCATGTATGTACAAACTGATAATTCAAACAAATCCCGCAAACTCAACATCATTTGCCAAGGAACTGTACATGCTGCAGCTAATCAATGGAAGTCTTACTGCAAGAACTGATCTGACAGACCCAAAGGAACCATATTCTTTCAGTAACAAAGTGCATTATCCATGCAGAGAGCACTTACACAAGTCGCCATTGCAACACATCACCCCTGGGGTGCAGGGCTCCAAGGAGAGCAGATTCTTACTGCAGCCTCAAGTCAAGTAGCTACCTGCATTTTTCCACTACACAAAATATGAAATGCCCCAATCAAACCATATGAAATTGAGATTAAAGCTACATTATTAAGTATCTGTATGTGCACTCTGCCTTTCTGCGGACAGTTACAGATTAAAGCAGAAAGTTTGCACCCAAGTATCACCAGTTCAGACTAAAATGGACTGGCAGCGATTTCCATAATTAGTGCAACATTAACTTCTATACTTTATCAAAGTGACTTACTGTTCTTCAGATGCACAACGTGCTTATACAGGTTTTACAAAAACAGACAAACCAGAACATTGTGCAGAAAACTGGTTTCAGGTTTGTACTTTTTTTTTCCCCTCAAATTCTACCCCATTAAAAACCCAAACTTAGAAACAGTTTGTGCCCTGGTTCAAAGTCAATTGCCTCAAAAAATGACCTTTTTTATTCTACGGTTAGCAGCGGGGCAGAGAGATTAAGGTTCTTCTTGTTACATATACTTTTAATTGTCATTCAGTTTACATCTTCAGAAGAGGTTATTTGCTGTACCTTCAGGATGCTTTTCATAATTTTCTTAGCCACTACCCTGGTTTAAGGAACTGAACGTTTCTTCTTCGATGAGGACAGAAGCAAGACAACTTGTTTCTAAACTGCATCAACTTAAAGTTTCAAGTTTTAATGGTGTAAAAATCTGACATTCAATTACAGTTAAGAGAAACTTGCTACACAGCAAACTGCATCCAAATCTACCAGTTATTGATGGGACCTTTAAATTAACCGTTAACAAGTTATTCAAAGCATCCAGACCTGAAAACATCAGATCACCCAGCCAGTGAGCCAGCAACTCCCTCCCCCTTTTTCATGAGGCTTTAACAAATGCAACTGATGTGACCTTAGCACTGGAGCCAATGACTTCCATTGGTTAACTCCAATACCCAAAAGGGCTAGGGAGATCCTGTGTTAAGCCCAATGCAATATGCATTAGTGTCATGGAGCAGGAAGATCCCAGTGTCTACTTGTTAAAGTTCACACAAACCATACAGATACAGACAGGATAAAACACAGACTCAAAAGGATCCATTATGCTTGAAGAAAATTCCAAATAAAATGACATCTTCTGCACAGCCCAGCCTCAGACACAGCCACACCTTTATCTAGTATAATAAACTCTGTAGTAAACTGTTTTTGACCTCCATAGAGAGTAGGAGTTGTCAAATTTAAGGAGATAAACTCCTCTCCCTGGGTACTGGTGGCTGCCAGCATACACTTCTTCGTGACAGTCTCGTCTGTACACAGGCACTATTTCATCTAGCTGAGGCTTGTTGGCATTCTTTTTGGCTTTTTCTTCACTGGTAGTATTTTCTGCAAGGGAAAAAAAAAAAGTGTCAGTTAACATGGGTGGATGCTTTACAAGAGAAAGTCAGACTGATCTGTAGTGGACAAGGCACTCTTTGTTAGTTTAGAAATCGGGTGAGTTGAAGGGGTTCATACCAAGGCTATGGCTAAAGCATTCAAAAGCAGGAGGAACAATAAGCATGCCCACTTTATCATTGATTTTACAGTTCAATATTAAAACCCACCACACCTATCTGCCCAGCATAGCTAGGTCAGTTCATAGAGATGCCAAGCTCTAGTTTCCATTAAGATATTACCCCACATCAACTGACTGCTACTGATCTGACATACTATTACTGATTACGTAGTGGTAGTATCTAGAAGGCCACTGCTTCCTATGTCAGAGCAGTTCCTTCTAAGCAAATCATTTCAAAACACGTTTTTCTGATGGTATGCTAATCTCCCCTGTAGGTAAAGTCTGTGACCTGTGCCCTGGCCACTATCAGGAATTGCTCTTTTAAGCTGTTTTGCTGAAGTCTCAAGGGAACTTCCCCCCTAGAAAAAGTTCATGAACAGCAGGGCAGGATTTTTCTTAAGTTTTCAGTGTGCAGATCCACTATGCTTTATCATGGCACGTGTTCCAATGTAGCTTGCTGAACTGGACAAGAGGGCACACTAAGGAGTAAGTAAAACTTATGAAAAGGATTTCTCCACCCTCAACTGCTTTAACCTAGCTGTGACCAAATGAGGTGACTGAAGTTACTTTGCACTTCCTCTTCAAAATTGAAGACAAGATTCCAGCTAGATGGAAATTAGGGGAACTAGGAGATTACACAAGACAACCAGTTGGGTTTTCCCCCATGGCAAGCTCTGCAGGACTGGCAGTTTATATAAATAAGTATGCTTACCTTCTTCTTCATCCTCATCATCACTGGATTCGCTGACATGCACACTGACTGCAGTATTAGGGGAGTCTGTCCATTCAAAATACACCCCAAAACCAATGTCATAATTGTCTGTAGCAAACTCCCAAAAGAGGTAAGACCCCTCTTCATGAGTTGGTACTCTAACTGTAACCACTTCTCCTCGGCCCACTGTGATCACAGAGTCTGCATCCTGACGAATTTTTTCCTTGAAGTCTTTTATCTGGGGTCGTGTCCACATCGATGGAGCAGCAATCACTGGAACAGAATCTGGAGAGAGGGGAGCAAATATCCCAGTTAAGCTCTTTTTCAGTTATTTATGCTGAATACTTAAGTGTGCCTTAGGGGCACTTGAGGACCACAAGCAGAGTTGCTTCCAAGTAAATTTTAAAATTATTTTTACTGAAGAAATATCTTCTCACAGTCAAAACTTGCATGAAATGCAGTGCAAGTTTAGATATAACACTGCACACTTAAATCCTACCAGGTTACCCATCTGCTACATTTAAACCAACAGTGCTTACACAGAAAAGACTCAGAAGACAGATATACTGCTAGAGGTGATGGGGTTACATTGCACAGAACCCTTCACTGAAAGGATCTTTAACATGACAGAACCAGA
This sequence comes from Burhinus oedicnemus, assembly GCA_008921705.1. NCBI lineage: Eukaryota > Metazoa > Chordata > Aves > Charadriiformes > Burhinidae > Burhinus > Burhinus oedicnemus. The sequence continues at coordinate 5,877,462 of VFFE01007703.1, forward strand.
GGTTGTGGATTTGTCTAGAAATTGTCAAATATTGACTAAAATAACTGAACACCTCATTATACAGATAGGGACCGTACCAGTGTTGGTTCCATACTGGGGCCCAAGCAAGTCTTTTGAGGACTACTGATTGTGGATGGAAGTATAAAGGTAACACCCAGAAATACCAGTTATGAGAGAGCTGCTGGGAGGCTACTTTTCCTGCTCCACTTCCACAGCTTCCTAGAAGCTGTCTGAGGAAGATGGGAAATGTGAGGGGACAGCAGTCCAGACTGCACATAGGACAGGGCTAAGCCGTAGGTAGGGCAGCATTCAGAAAGAGTAAGAAGGATTTGGCTTTATTTTAATCCGCAAGGCTAAGTCACACAGTTTTGACCTGAGTTCAAGTAAGAGTGAATGTATTTCTGCACAGAACAGCTTTCAGCTAGAGCTTTTATGCTTCTTTGCTTCAAATCAAGAGTGAAATGAGGTTCTGGATCCCATCCACTTTGCCTGAAATGCTTTTCCTGCTTCCTCTTTCCTTCCCCCCAAAGCTGAGTTTTGCCTGTGCAATGTCGTTCTCCCTTGAGAGAAACTGGACCCAGGAATCAAACCTAGCTCTTGCATAGCCCAGTGAAGAGCCATAGTAACCGGATTTAAGACATCTGAACCCTAAGAAAGGCTTTTGCTATTTATTTTTAATTAAGGAATCTAGCTACTCCTACCTTTTGGTCCATTCTCCAGTGCTTCTTCCAAAGCCTCCGGATCCAGCTCTTTTTCAGGGCTGTCTGCATGTGCACTGGCCTGCCCATTAATTGATGGGCTGTCCCCTGGGGCAGGTGCATTCACCTTTGTTGCAGTAGTCAGAGGTGTCCCTGTTGCTGCCACAACCACCTCCTGCTGTTTTTGTAAGGCTGCCTAAAATGACAGAAATTAAGTCAAGTAAAACCAAAAAGTCTCAAGAGTCTATATATAAACATATAAAGACACTGTAAAAAAAAAAAACAACCAAAAAAAACCCCGTCCCCCTCCATCCCACGAGGAGGCTTGACACAAAAGACCAGAAGCAGCACACATCAAACAGTGAGAATTACATTTACTTAGTATCAGGGGAAGCAAAGTCACTTTGTTCTAGGCTGATGGATACAATCTGAACAAAAAGATTCAACTTCCAAGTTAATTAGGGCACACACAATAAACTTTTGCACTTAACTATGGAAGTTCTGCATTTCAGTAACTCCTATAACATTTCTTTCAAAACTGAAACTGATGACTCATTTGCTGGTTTTTACCAGTGAGCTGAAAGGGTTCTGGCCTGAGCTCCTCCAGGTCTAAAGAGAGCTGGAAGTATTTCAGTATTTCAAGTACTATTAAGTACTTGCCAACTTGCTCAACAGGGTTCTCTATCAAATCCACAATGTCCAACAAAGGCAGTTATTTAATATGAAAGCACGAAGCGCAGGAGCCACAAGGACTGCGAGTGGTCTGGGAGAATTATTAAAGAATATGACTCATGTACATTGAAACTCGTCAGATAGAATTTATCATGCTGTCCCTGTGCAAAGGATTAAATACACCTAAAACAAGATTATACAAGGTAACAACCATCCTTCTGGATTTAAGTAGAATGCATTACCCCTTTAGCTTCAAGGCTTATTCTCCTGCCCCTAGTTATCGGAGAGATTACATACGCTTTTTTTTGGGACAGGGAAAAGGTATAATTGACAGTACCATTCTTTAAAGAATAACCTAATAGCACATGATTTTGATGAATTTATGGAATATAGGTATCCTGAAGGAGTATGAAGACAATATAGTCAAACGTTCGATTTCAAACGAGCAATTGTACAGATGCTGCCCAGATCCACTTTCTACTGCAGCAGTTCTATGCGCCGAGACAACGTAAAGTGGTGAGAACTTTTCTAGAAAACTATTGCATACAGCCTTTCCAAAAATTAATTTTATCACAAGCTGATCTGTAAGCAACCACGACAGAACAGCACTTTTTAACTGCACTAATAGATGTCAAGGCATCTGAGTTACAGGCATCTGAAAGGAAAGTATTCCTCAGAAGTGTTACAGGGGCTACCTGAGTCTTCAGGAAAGTCTGAAGTAGAATTAGATAATTTTAGCTCTGTTACATGCTGCTTTTTCATCCTTTCCTCTATAAGAGTTGTCCAAGTAGAGACTTGAAAGATAAGCTTCACTGCCTGGCAGACTTATTATTTTGTAAAAACACTATAAATGAAAGGCCGTTTTGCCACGGGTCTCGGAGACCATTAGTCTTCTGTACCTAGAAAGCAGACAGCCATGATTGAAAGGTGCAATGCTGACAGCATTGAAGAAAATTGGCAGCAGCATCTCTGACACCTCAGTCTCAAGGGAGTAGTTATCAATTACAGAAGGCATCGAGGACAAGACTTATGAGGCTACAGCTTTTGCTTGCCACTATAACACCAAAGCATCAGTAATAAGGTGTCATTAAGCTCCAAGAGTAACTATAACAGGGCGGGAAGCCTCTGACTTTCCTATACCACCTCAACTCCATCAAATCATGGTTTGGCTTGGAAGGGACCTTTAAAGATCGTCTAGTCCAACCTGGCTGACTTGGGCAGGGACATCTTGCACTAGATCAGCCTGCTCAAACTCCATCCAGCCTGACCTTCAACACTTCCAATGATGGGGCATCCACAACTTCTCTGGGCAACCTGATACAGTGTCTGACCACCCTTATTGTAAAAAAAAAAAAAAAAAAAAAAAAAACCCCACCAAACCCCCCCCCCCAAAAAAAAACCCACAAAAATTCTTCCTTATGTCCAATCTCAACCTACAATCTCTCAGATTGAAACCATTGCCCTTGTCCTGTCACTACAGGCCCTGGTGAAAAGGTCTTTCTCTGTCTTTCTTGTAAGTCCCCTTTATATATTGAAATGCTGCAATAACGTCTCTGCAGAGCCTTCTCTTCTCCAGGCTGAACCACCCCAACTCTCCCAGCATGTCCTCATAGCAGAGGTGTTCCAGTCCTCTGACCATTTTTGTGACCCTCCTCTGGACCCACTCCAACAGGTCCATGTCTTTTCTGTGCTGAGGACCACAGACCTGGATACAGGACTCCAGGTGGGGTCTCATGACAGCTGAGTAGAAGGGGAGAATCACCTCCTTCCCTCAACCTTCTGGCCACACTTCTTTTTTTGCAGCCCAGGACACAGTTGGGTTTGAGCTGCGAGCGCACATTGCCAGCTCACATTCAGTTTTTCATCCACCAGTATCCCCAAATCCATCTCAGCAGGGCTGCTCTCAATCCATTCTTTCCCCAGTCTGTACTGATATTGGGGACTGCCCTGACCCAGGTGCAGGACCCTGCACTTGGCCTTGTTGAACTTCATGAGGTTCACATGGGCCACATGGGTTCCTCCACATGGGTTCACATAGCTTCCTTTCTTGGATAGTTCTTTGCTCAGGGCATCAGCCTTGTCAAAATACAAATTACTTTAAATTCAGTAACAGATTTCCTGTTAAGTCTTTAGCTCAAGAACAATAAACCTCAGGCTGGCAGTTATAGGCCATTTAAGATTCAGATCCTGCCCAGAGAGGTCAGACATACTACAATCTGAAGCCTGGCTTAGATTTGTTTGAGACAGTTACAGATGGACATCCTTGAATTTTAAAACAGCTTGAGATGTGAATACAGCACATTTGCCAGAGATGCAAGATTCCCCTAAATAGAGAAACAGCCTTTCAAGCCCAGGAGCAAAACCCTTGCAAAGAAATAATGTACTACTGCTACCCATTGCTACCAGAAATATGAAAGTCTGTCCTCCCACCCAAACCATGAGCAGTCTGTTGCAGGCAAGCAACTTAATTAGATGCTGATGTCAGACAATAGATGCAAAAGGAGACAGAAGTCAGTAGTGCTCAAGTTGACAGGGAGGAACAATCTCAAACCCAGTAGTGATGTGACAGTGCTGCATGCATGTTCAGCTGGAAACACATGGCTGACCAAAGCCTGTGCTCTGCACAGATCCTCAGATGCGATACCTACATGGAGAATCACTTGAACAGGTTTGTTCGTGCTCAGATGCACTGGCATTTACTCCCATTAAACTACACACACAATAGATGCTGCAGCAGAGCGCTTCACATTTGGTCTCCAAGAATAATATCGAACCAAGTAATTAGTAAAGGCTGCTTAAAATTTTCTTAATGGCTGCTTCAGAAAACTGCTTGAAAACAGAAAACTACTTAAATAAAGGGGCTTTGGTGTTTGAATCTGAAGCAACATTTGTCACTAGGACACTATCTCTCCTTGTAACAATTAGCTTTTCAAGGTGCTAAGTGTAGACAAGTTAACGTCTCCCAAAGACAGCCTGGGACAAAATCTAAGTTTCTCAACTGGTCAGTCATACCTGTTGCTGTGCAAGCTGGACTTGATACAACTGCTGCATGTATTGTTGATAATGCTGTTCCTGGAGCTGCCGAATTAGGATCTGCTGCTGTTCGTAATTGCCTGGATACTGCTGGGCTGCATACTGCTGGAACTGAATGGCAGTCTGGGAGTTCAGTGCTGCCATTATCTGTTGCCTGGATGGTGGGAGGAGAGTATGAAGATTACAAGCAGCTGAGGGTATTGGGGAAATCCCTGTACTTAAGTGATTTAAGTGGCCTCATAGACAGTTAATTCAATTCCTGTGAAAACCAATTAAAACAAATCCACATAACAGAGCAGAGCCCAGAAGTAATGTAAATGTGAATTCTGCCTAAAAATATGCTGAGAATATAAAGAAGGGAGCAACATTTCTACCCAATATTTGAAAACATTAAGTGTTAAAAAAAAAAGAGCTCTTCATAATTCTCAGTCTGTAGTCTGATAAAGAGGTAGTGCTAGAAAAATGCGTGACTAAATTTCTCAAACAATCAAGGGAAAAATCCCACATTTGGTTCCTCCAGAAAACATGTAGAGACCATCCTTCTAGCAGCCCTTCTACAAATATTGATTAGAACAGACCTGCTGTGGTACAGCACAGCAATGCTTTCTGGTAAATCTAAGAACATACGATATTACTATCTTAATTTCCCAGGACAGTATGCAAACATAAGAAAAGCATGACTGACTGTGCCTAATTCAGGAATGAAAGAAATGCTGCCAAATAGGGCATCTGTGCCTTCAATAAACTCAACTGCTGAAACTTCAGGAGGAATATGTGTATTACTTATGCACAAGCTCAGTTTTCCTCCTCTCTCCAGAGGGCTAACAGAAGCTATATAGTAAAAAACTAACTAGATCCAGAGTTTGGTTTGTCTCACATTGCATCCATCAGTGACCAGCTATTGATGCTTCAGAGGAAGCAAGAAGTATCACACAAATGCAGGAGTAATTCTTTGTTTCCTGCCCTTCTTCCTTCCCCCAAAATCATCTTCTAAGAACTCCAGTATTAGATTGGTTTGTATCCTAAAGGGCAAGATTTACTATTTCAGCAAAATGGTGACTTTAGATATATATGTACCCTGTATATATGTATCCACATTCCTTTTCCATTTAAATTCTTTATCTCTGTAACCTGTTACAACCACTTAATACCCAGCTGCTATTAATGTAAAAAAAAAGTAATCTCTTAACTTGAAGGCATATCACACTTCTTGTTACACAGCACTGTGCAACATTTTTCTGTTGGATTCTCTGTTCATTTATGTCTGTATTTTACACTCCTTTGGCTCTTGCAGTGTTAAACAAACAGTAAAACTTGTGGATTAATTATTTGTTCCCTTCTCAAAACCACTACGTAGCAAGTGCAGGATCCTCCTGCAAAGACATTTTTGTTATGGAGAATGGTTGCTGACTGACGTAAAACAGCTTTGATGATTTGCTATTCTCTTAAATATTACATATGCAAAGCTAGATTCACATTTTCAGTATCTGAGGAACAATTAAATATAACTAGAGCATTTTAAGTAAACAATTTAATTCAGGCTACAAACAGAGGTTATGTGAATTTGAACATGAATTTTGTACTCCTTTTAGAATGGTTCTAAAATCCAGTGATTGCCAGTGTACAAATGAGATCTGCAGATGCTTTACACTTCCAAGAAAGAGAGCTCCTTTAAAGAGGTAACTATCAAGTTAGAAAATTTCAGCCGTGCATTCAAAACACCCCATTGAACCACAGTTACCCTTTTTCTAGGCTCCATGTTCTGTGAAAGGATGGAAACTTTCAATTCACAATTCAAACAGCACTTCCAGTTGGACACTTAACTCTGCTCAGTTGAGTGCAGCATTAATCATTTAAGAAGCAGAGCCACAAGTTTTCATGAGGTGCAGCCCTTGAGCCCCACAACCCCCAGAGCTTCTCTTTAAACAAAGCTTCTCTGGCACTTTCATCTGAGAAGGCTGCATACAATAACACATTAGGATAATTATTCTCTGCAAAACGTGTCCCTCTTAACTAAGGATGCAAATGTCACTGCCAGACTCGAGTGCTCTGAACTTCAGATATTCAATTCTAGCATAATTATTTAAAAAGTTAGATACAATTCCCTCAAGTGCAAGGCAGTTATTTGAAGTGTTACTTGCTTCAGCTACTCACTTCTGTTGTTCCATCCGAAGTCGTTCCTCCTCTATTCTCCTCCTCTCTTCTTCTTCCCTTCTCAGTCTTTCTTCTTCTTCTCGCCTACGTTTTTCTTCTTCTTTTTGTAAACGCTCGCGCTCCTCTTCTTCACGCCGCCTTCGTTCTTCCTCTTCTCTTCTGCAACATCCACTCAATAAGCTATTTCAGCATTCCTACAACCCTAGGATGAGTTATTTTCAACATGCTGTAACCTGCCTTTTGCCTGCCCAACAAGGCTTTTTGTTTGGTATCATCTCCTCCCACTTAAATTGGCCTGGAGAAATGTCTTATTGGACACAAGAAGAAAACAGATTACTGTTTAGTTTTACTGCAGTCTGCAGTATGACAAGCGTAAATTCTGTATTATAACTCGACATTTCTTCCAACCTGTTACTACACTATCAGTAGCAGAGAGCAGTAGAAAAAGTTGCCTAGAAACATTAAACACATCTTCCAAGCTTTAACATATGTTCAATAATTACATAGATACTATAGTTTAGTAATTACATGATATGTAAATGATAGTAGAAGATAGCCTTTGTCAAGTTGCTAACCCATACCAGAAGAGGAGTTTAAAGCACCTGATAATTTCATGTTCTGCGTAAGTTTACTCCACAGACTTATCGGGGCAGACGTTTTGTGAAGCATGTATTTCTTAAGCAGATGACAGTATCAGCAAAATTTTAAAAACTCCTTATATTCTAGGTGTCTTCACCTCAGAAACAATCATTCATTACCGGCAAAGAAAGAAGGCTTAAAGAGATTAAAGAGTGGCAGTACTACAGCCACCTAAGCTTCAAGCATTTCTCTTCCCAAGACAACTTCAACCTAAGCTAGCTGTGACACTGCCCACAGGTCAAGAGTTATACACTTAATATACTTCAACACCAAAGGACTCAAACATTACCTTTTCTTTTCTTGTTCTTCTTTCTCTATCTTGTGGGAAGTAACATACGTTGAAAACAAGTGGCAGCACCTATTCAGGAGCTTAACAAATTCTGTCATAGCTTTTTGCTTTGACATGTTTCCAAGAGCAGCCCATTCCTTCCTGAGAGAGAGAAATCAGCTGAAATAACAGAAGACTCAACTCTTCAAGTCAGTAGTGAACTCTGAGAACCCAGCAAAGAAAACAGGTTGGGAGGCCAGGGACCAAATTTTATCATATGCAGTTTCAGAGAACCAAAGACAGTACAGTGCTCTCTTCTGCCTGCACAAGAACAACTCTTTCAAACAGACTTAACTGAGTGCTTACATCAAATCTCATACGTACCAACGACCCTACTTAGAATTGTGAACTATCTTCACAAACTTCCCAGCCACAAATGAACCCAAAATATTTTTTACCCTTCTTCCACTCTACTTTGTGGAAAAAAACGCATACGTTTTCCTGGATGAACAAACATGGTAACAACCATCAGTGCTTCAGCTAGATGAATGCAACAGCCTGGTTCTTCCTAAAGGAAAACTACATCCCTCTGGGTCAAAGCAGAGTCAAGCTCTGAGAAGCCAGTGCTGTGTTGCACATTGCCTTCACAACTAGAAAGAACAAGAAAACTGCAAACAATACAAGAGACATGCCTAAGACTACCCAGATCTCATCAAAATTTACTCAGAGCTTGAATGCATCAGATATCTGACTTCAGAACTTATCCTTGGTATTAACAAAAGCCACGGTGAATGCTGTTACCATTGGCAAAAGGCTTGGCCTAGTGCAACGCTAGTGTGGAGTTAGGATGAAACATGGGCCTGCACATTAACGCAGAGTTAGCCAAGTCTTAAACTGCTATGAGAAACTGGACTGTAGGTGCAGCAGCTTTTCCTTACGGGGGTTTAAAAACCCCAGTAATCTTCTGTTAGCTCCTTCACTGAACCGTGACTCAGATTTCTAAGATGTATTTGAAGAGGCCACTCACTTTGCACTATCACACACACACATTGACACAACCCACATGCTTGTCTTATTGTGGAAATTGGATGATGTTTTCTTCACACAAGAAAAGCAGAGTTAAGATCAACAAGAGCACTAGCCTTTTTACCTTCTGTCATTCCCCAGCACATCAAAGAATCCAACTTCAGGGCAAGTGTCAGGGTTGTAAGGTCCAAGCAGAACCTGCTTGTGCAGTGCCACGAGTTTGAGTTTTTCTTCATATGTTGGATGAAAGGCTTTGCCATCTTTTTCTGCAGATAAAAAGAAAATTTCACTATTGTGATTAATTAAGCAAGCACAGGACAGCAAAGAGCATTTTGTATAACCACTACCATGATTTCCTCTGTAAAAAAAGGAATAAGAAAGATAAGTCACAAGAGGTTAGACAAATTAAGTCAGTTCTATTCAAATAAAATATAGACCTGTCCAGAAGAAACACATGTACTTCAGCTGCTGAAACTTAATTGTGAAATGTTTTTCATCATCCTATGTAGAGTCAATCTTAGCTACTAAGTTATCACATAAATATTTATGTTAATTAGTTGAACATCATACCATATGGATCTATATCTCTGAAATATTTAAAAGCCTTAACTTGAATTCAAATGTGTCTGTCAAGTCTATTGTAGTGTGGATAGGAAGGATTTTCCACAAAGAAAGACATGATGCTAACTTTATAGATTGCTCTCCTTTCATGCTCTTCACATCGATGAAAGAGGAACAAGCAAGGTCTGAGGCAAGGAAAACTGCAGAGAGGAAAAATTAGAATTAAGGGAGAGTTTTCCTTGAGGGAATTTGATTGCTGCACTTTGCCAAAGCAGCTGGAATAACCTGTCACAATGAAAAGTCTTAGAGGTGACTCCATCAGGACCAACATGTACAGAGAGCTCTGGCCATAAGACACAGGCATCATAAGCCTGAACATAATCAGAATTCCAATGGCTCCACGTCAACACCTTCTGAAGCAGTTCCAGTTAGATCCTGCCACACATTTACTGGTACGAAGAGACTTGCATTGATTTAAGATTACATATGAATTAGTCACGTAGGACGTACCTCAGCACATTTAAACTGTCAAAACAAATCAAAGAAACAGGCACCACTGTATGTATGTAATTACACTGCTCGTTAAGAAAAGACCTTTTTCTTGAACAGGAAAACAAATAAATAAGCATCATCTCCTTCTGGAAGGCCTGAAACGAGGAAGCTATTACCAGAGGTAAACAATAGTCATTTCATATGACTGTACTACTAACTGCTCTCTGTTTAGTCAGGAAGTGCAGGCAGAGCTGCCACTAGTTTCCAGCTCTCCTTTGGAGCAAGTTGTTTACAGCCCCAAACTGAACAGTCCAATTCACACTCAAATTTTAGGGCTGACGTTTACATATTGCAAAATTGCTCAGAGGATGCTTGTGAACAGAGGTATTAACAGGAAAAGCAGCAAATCTCAGCACAAAAGAGGAGGGGAAATATCTCTAGTATGGCTTTTTGGAAAACTCAGAGCAAATACTTCTGAAAACTGCAAACAACCCCAGAGAGAAAGTGTTTGCAAGTCACAGCAAGAAGCTGTATTTTTTACTAAGTTCAGTATGTTACTGGACTTTTTCAGTTAAAACATCACAAGGAACCACTATGTGCATGCCATTCGTTTTGAAGCCAGAATCAAAGAATTAGGAAGGTAAACATTTAATTACTTATTATCCATTCCTAGAGGTCCACTTCACTCTTCCAGAATCTCAAGTATTTGCTCTTCTACCAGTGTCACACAACCTTACAGCAAATATAGCTTCCACCTTCAAAAAACAGAAGCCTTTCTCCACAAAAATATCTATTTCCAAAAATACCTGGTGGGGTGGAGAAGGGTGGATATAAAGACTGAACCAGACTCTACTCAGTGGTATCCAGTGAAAGGACAAAAGGCAGACAACGCAAACTGAAACAGAGGAAATTCCACTTAAGCATAAGAGGTGGCTTTTTTTCCTCTCTCACTGTGAGAGTGATCAAGCACTGGAACGGGTTGCCCAGAGAGGTTTTGAAGTCTCCATACTTGGAGATATTCAACACCTAAACGGACACAGTCTCGAGAAGCTTGCTCTGAACAGGAGGGCTAAACTTGATAATCCCCAGAGGTCCCTTCCCACCACAACAAGTCTGTGATCCTTAAGAGAGGCAAATCACCTCGTCCTGGTAAGCTCTCTCCCTGGGTCTCAGGCCACCCAAATTGCCCTTTGGCTTTTCCTCAATTCTTCACATTTCACATTTAACTCAGAATTTGCTTATTAGGTAGCAAGCATTTCCATTAGCTTCAATAAACAGCACACACTTTGAAATCATACTTAATATCCTGGGGTAGTGTGCTTAAAAGCAAGTCAGTTGATAAGGGTACTACACCGAAATTTGCCAGGCTCCTGAGCTAAGTACACTTCTCAAGGGGGTCCCTGTGGCATAGTTTACCTTGCACAACCTGTATACCTACAGTTGTCTGCCAAAAACCACAGCTATTTGCTGTACTAGACTGCTACCTAAGCCAGCAACATCATCAGTATTTGCACTCACTTCTGAAGAGGGTTAAAGGGGGAAAAAACCCCATCGTTTCCCATGCTATATGCAGCATGCCTGCATTTTCACAGAACAGACAAATCAGACCTGAAGACCTAACTATCGAGAGAAGCCAAAATCTGCATTTACTAAGAACGGTGACCCAAGGGAAAAAGAACAAACAAGCTAAATAAGAGGAAAACAGACAGATGAGAAAAATGAGACAGGCATTCAGTGACTTGCAGATAATGCAGATTAGAAGCAAACTCTCAAAGTACTTGTAGCTAGTCAAGAGAGCAAAGCTGTATACTAGCCTATTTTTCAGCTGAATTCTTCAGCATGAACCACACTGTATAATTATCCCAAAGATGTGGAATTGTTGCCATTAAACTGAACCAGAGAACCTGAAGCCATCTACAGAGTCAAATATGCCCAGAAAAAGAGCACTAGTGAGTACAGACAGAAGTGCCAAATTTATTCAAGCATCCATGAATGTACCATTTAAGTAGGTATTACCCACACATCTAATACAGCTGTCAGGAAGCTGGAGAACTTCAAAGAGCTCTAGGGAACACATTGAGAAATCCAAAGGATGTGCACAGCAGTAGTACAGCAACTATACAGCCCTCCCTACGCCACTGGTATACCTGACCCAACAGGGCCAGAGAAAGGTTCAGCTTTCTTACAGAAGATTAGGAGACTTCTTTCCTGACAATACTTCAAACCATCATTCACTTGAAATGGCAATTTCTCAAGTCAACTGAACTCTACACTTAAGCAAGCAGCCACTAACAGGTCAAACTCAAGTAGGGATTAAGGGTATGTTTACATGAACAAGGCAGGCTATGGACCTACCATGCTTTAGGCATTTTGCAGTAAGGGCCCATACATACACATGTACTTCACTAATGACATGAAGTAGTTCACCCAGAACATGGAGGAAGACTGGCTCCCACTTACTGCAAGCTCAGACCTCGCTGAGGTGTGCCATAAAACCACAACACACTGGTACTGCGTTGTCACCCTGGAAGGGAAATCCTGCACACCTAATATCAGCTCTTCATACCGCTACTTTGTCTAGATGCCTGCAAGACTGAGATCCATCGAGGGCTGCTCAGTTGAATAACCAGTACTTAAAACACTAACGACCCTCCTTGCACGACAGAGTTTTCTACAACTACCTGAAAGGAGGTTGTAGAGAGGTGGGGGTCGATCTTTTCTCCCAAGTAACAAGCAACAGGACAAGAGGAAATGGCCTCAAGTTGCACCAGTGCAGGCTTAGATTAGATATTAGGAAAAATTTCTTCGCTGAAAGGGTTACCAAACATTGGACCAAGCTGCCCAGGAAAGTGGTCATCGCCATCCCTGGAGGTATTTAAAAGATGGGTAGACGTGGTGCTGAGGGATACGGTTTAGTGATGGTTTTAGCAGAGTAAGGTTTATGGTGGAACTCAATGATCTTAAAGGTCTCTTCCAACCGAGGCGATTCTATGATTCTAATTAACTGTATGGTTGAAAACCACCGTTTGTGTTGGCATGCAGACAAAACAGAAAGACAAAGCTATAACTAGTAATGTAAAGCAGATAACAGGCTTATGTCACTACGTAGCACTGTACCATTGACATGAATTGGTATAAAACTGCAAATTTAGACTAAAGGGAGTTTAAGAAATATGCCTAGGAGACTGCATCATGCAAGACACTGTTACTCCTATGTAATTTCAGTTTTTTTCCTGTGTAAGAAACACGGCATAACATGCTGCAGCTTCCACTCCAACTTCACCTACTGCACTCACTCTAAATGCCTAACTCCCATGGGATGACATTCAGTTGAGTCATCTAGAAGCTAGAAAACAGTTTGTTAAGTGCAATTTTTCACCTCATAGCTTTTAAAAGCAGAAGTCACACGTTAATGCTGTTCATTTGCAAAGTTTTAAAGAGCAAGACCAAAACTGAGAAGCGCAAGAACTGAACCACTGCCCGGAGATCCCAGTACACTCTTACACTCCTAATTCTCATCTCCTGAAGATGTTCTGCATCAATAGAAGAGTTAACAACCGGCCCTTCCAATTAAATATGATCAAAGCTCAACTTCACATCAAACGTAGATACGTTATAGGGGTTTTCATATTCTTGAAAACAAGACCCTATTTAACTTAGGAATTACAATCATGCCATCAAATTAGCCCTCCAAAAAAAAAAAAAAAGGTGAGGTCAAACAATTAATTTAGAATGATGTATTGCTGAGGTTGAAGATGCACTCTTGTTAGGAAAGGAGGAAACAACTTGGAGCAGTCAAACAAAATTAGAGTACTTAACATACCAGGACAGCTTTTAGATACCAAAATGATATGGTTTGTGTACTGTCTACTCAGATATGCTGCACTGTAAATCACTTTAGGCAGTCCATGAACACTTCATATATTGAAATACCATTGCACCCAATCTTCAATGACAGGATGTGGAAAACCATAAAGCCAGGTTGGTACTGGAAGAGATTGGAGATTTGCTGGCAGAGCTACGCCAGCTACCCTTCCTACTGCAGGACACAGCTCACACCTTAAAAAAAAAACAAAAAACTTACCTCCACTGGCATAGCTCATACCAGCTCAACAGGCAGAATAAGCTGTCAGAGATACTTCTACTCTGCCAGCTGCCCTGGGGCACAAAGTTACAGATGGCCCAAGAGATGAAGAAATGTACCCAATTTCAGTAACATGACTGTGTTCTCCAATGTACGCTGGGCCCAGCACAGCGGAGCAGCTTCTTAATGCGAGCCAAAACGCTGCTCAACCTGAACTAGGCTCGACAGAGCAGTAAGGGAAAAAGTGCTTACTGCAAGGAAGGCTCTTGTTTCTCACAGAAAAATGGACTGGAACACTATTAACCATCTATTTTCTATGCCTCTGCTATTCTGAAAAGCTTTCTTCACAAGCCATTATGGATGCTAAAAAAAGCTAGCACACATCTCCTGCACAGCCCAAGGCCTGACAGCTGGAGTGACCCAGGGTCAAGCATTTTAGATCTGCTTCTGTCTTTATCAGAGACAGAATAAAGTAGCTTTTGAGTCTCTTTAATATCCTAGCATAGTTTCAGTTGTGTTTTTCACATTGTTTATACACACTCCCACCCTGTCTTGTCTTCAGGCAATTCTGTTACATGCAATATGCCACCACAGACAAGTGTTAGCAGTCATTGTAATAAGCTAATTCAAAGTATTTTGAACAGATTCGACTTTCCTAGGAAGAAAATGTATCATGAGTTACAACCAGACAACTCAGTCTGCACACTGAAGCAGAAAGGAAGCTGCTTACCCTTTGACCTCACCCAGGGACTCCTCTGGCATCCCGACCCAAGCTCCTTCCATCCCAATAATCACAGTTAATCCCAACATCACTGTTTTCCCAAATAAGAGCTGCCCCAAATCACTTGTTTGTTCCACGGTAGCTGCGTGAGTAGCTAATACACACTGTGGCACGGTTATCAACTAGCTGTAAGAAAGAAAGTTTTTCAAAGACACCCCCACCTCCAAATCAGTGTAGTTTTTAGAATAATCAGAAACAAGATCTCGTAATTGACCTATTAACATGGGTCAACCTTCAGATCCCTCATATGTTCCTCCTTGAATCCATATTTGTTCCTTGGAATCTACAAGGCTGCTAAACAAGCATGCCCACTCCCACAGTTGTTTTGACAGTGGATGCATGAAAATCCTTTGGAAAAGAGACCAATTATTTTCAGAGCCATGTAGATACACAGCAAACTAGCAGAATCATTAATCCAAGTATTACAAGCTCTGTAACTCACCATCACATTTATAAATAAAACCCCTTATGTTATGTCACTTTCAGCAAAAAACTACAGATGAAAATATGGGCAATGACTTCATGTGACTTATTCCAGCCATAAGGATACAGGAACAAGGCCTTCATTTGGAAAGTCTGACAACTCCATAAAATGTGGAAAATTATCCTCTTATGAGCAAAACCATGCATTACAAAAAATTGCAGAAGGTTAAAAAAAAAGAGCAGCATAAGACAAAATGTTGAAATTAAGTTTTTATTAAAAGGAAGGCAACAACAAACCCACTGTTGAGACAAGACAACATGATGAACTGGAACCTAGATGCAAGTAACACTCTAGTGACTTTTCCCTATCCAAGAGGAGATAAATATAGAGCATAAATTTCATTAAAATGTGAGACATAATAGACATAGGTTATAAATAATGTAGATAACCCCATTCATAGTGTGTAATTTTTACACTGTCAATACCTGTTCCAGTAGAATATTAAACCAAATACAAGATAAGACCATGGTTAACTGAGATAAGGCATTTTCTGCTGCAGAGACATTTCTTTTTGAATCATGTTTTAAGAACACATGCGCATTAAACCAAACAAGAACCCTTTCAAGTAGTTTGTTTTACAGAAAGGGTAAAGAGACAGAAGTCACAATGCTTCCAACCTGACACTCAGTCACAGCAGCTTCCGAAACAGGGGAAAAAAAAAAAAAAAAAAAAAAGACCCTTATGATCCTTTATGGTTCTTACAGCTTAAGAAAAAAAAAAACTCTGTATGTTAGCATGCTAACAAAAAAATTGCTTTGTGGAAGAGCATCAGAAGAGGGTCAAAAAACCAGGACTCAAGAAAACTGCTTAGAGCTTTACATGCTGCTAACAACTATCACGGTGCAGGTCAGCCAATGTAAAGAGAACAGACAACTTTGTCCTTCTAGCACAGTTTCCACCTGCCAGTATGCATGCCCTCAGAAGAGGCAGCTTTCCTGGGGGGGGGGTGTCATCTAACAACTGACCACCACAAACCCAACCCTTTCAAGTACAGAGTTGCATCTTCCCTAGCACAGGCCAGTCGCTAGACTCCCTGCTCTGTGCCCCACGTTAAACAGCAGCCGCCTGAAAGCCAGCAAAGCAACACATCGCTGCGAGGTGCTCAAACGCCGTAACGCAACGCAGCGCCACGGTGAACGCAGCTCTTCCTCAAAAAACCCACTGTCGATTTCCTCCTCTTGAGGAAAGCAAGAGTGGCAAGGTACCTCCGGCTTCCTGCAGAAGCAAACCTGCCTACAGGGGATCCTAAGAGAAACACTCCAGGTCTGCTCCCACCTGGGTATTCCATGGCTCCCTCGCAGAGCTGCCAGCTGAAGTCACGACCGCACGAAGCGGCAAAGCCCAACTTGAAGCTCGCATCCCGCGGAGACGGCACGACATCTCACGCCAGTACCCGGGCTGTCAGCAGCCTCCACAACACTCGGAGAGAGCACTCTTCGCCTACGTCTGCAAGGTTTTTCTTCGCACGCCACAAGCAACGAATTTTTTTTTTTTCCGCCCCCTCCGTATTTAGGTCGGGTGCTGCAAACCCTGGGAAATGCCTCCCCGGCCCCGGGGAGTGGGCACACCGCGGCCGGAGCAGCTTCCCGGCTCTCCCCCCGCGCCGGCTCACCCCTCGCACCAGGAAAACCGCATCCCCACAAGCCGCCTCCGTCCGAAGGCCGTGACACGATGCTCTTCCCGGCTCGCCACCGCGCCCGCCACACCGACCCCCGGGGGCCGCGGGCGCTGCCGGCGCCGCCCCCCGCGCCTCCCGGAGGATCCGGCGCTCCCGGGATGCGGCGGCTCCTGCCACGCCGCCCCGGTCCCGGCGGGGGGTTTGCGGGCCACGTCGCCGGGCGGCCTCACCTTTGAAGAAGCGCAGCGCCAGGCCGTACAGCTCCTCCAGTGCGAAGCCCCAGCAGCGCTCCGGGCTCAGCGCCGCCTCCTCCGCCGCCTCGCCGCCGGCCTCCGCCTGGCCCGGGGAGCCGGGGCCCGCTCGGCTCCGTCCCGCCGCGGACACCTCCTGCCCTGGCCGCGCTTCACAGTGCGGCACCTCGGCGTTGGGGCTCAGCGTCAGCCCGTCCACCGAGACCTCGAGCCGGTCCGAGCTCAGCACCGCCGCCATCCTCCGCCACCCGCCCTCCCTCCACCTCCTGCTCCGCTGCAGCGGCCACGTCCCGACTTCCTGTTCCCTCCGACCCGGAACTTCCGGTCACGCCCAATTGCCCCGCCCCACCCGCCGCTCCGCCCACGCCCCTCCCCACCGGCCGCTGGCGGGCGTCGCGGCGACCCAGCGCCCGCCTCAGGCCGGGGGCGTCCCCGAGAGTGTCTCCATCCCCGGCGGGCAGGAGACCGGGGCGCCCTGACCCAGCCGGGCTGCTGGGAGCGGGAGGCCGCGCCCGCCGGGGCCCGCTCGCCTCACGGCGGTGGCCGCTGGAGGCCGTGAGGCGCTTCGTGGCCGTCTCTTACCGCCCCGCCGTCCTCCCGGCGCCTCGAACTCGGCTCCCGGGGCGCGGGTTACACCCGAGGGCCTGCCCCTGCCCCTCGGGCATGGGGCTGAAAATAAACTCGCCCCTTTGCCCCGGGCGGGAGATAGGGCAGCCTCGGCCCCAGATCCCAGGGCCCAGGAGGTTGCGTTGAGTTTGGGGAAACTGCCACTGAACGCTCTTGCGGGCTTTGTGGTTGCTTTATAGAAGGGAATAATGATTTTTCAACACCTTCACGTCACAGATTGAAAAAGCCTTTTGCTCCAGCTGGGAGGTGGCATGGGGTCTGCCACTGACAACTTTGACTCCTCTCTAAGGAAATGTGCATCAGGCCTCACACAGGCCTGAAATGAGCCAAGGAAAGAAAAAAAAGAGTACAAGGCAATTATTTCTCCATGAGCTGTAGCTACACTTAGCTCACTGCCTTGTGACCGTGAAACACCGTTCACAATAATACTATTATCATGTGCTACGCAAGGGGAGAGAGTCATTCCCGCACACGGCTAAGGAGGTTTGTTCCCAACGCAAGCGCTCCTCCTCGCAGGACTTCAGCATTAGCAGTAAGCGCTGGTGGTCATGTTTCTCACCCAAAACAGATGCCGACCGCGCGCCTGGGAAGCAGGGCATTCACATCTGGTGTTTGGTGAAGCCCATGCAAAGGAAGAGAACTGCACAGCTCTGCAGCCTCCTGAAACTCAGGGGTGTGTGTGGGATTTCCCCCCATCCTCAGTAGTTTTGCCTGCCATCCATTTCTGGGGTTATCCCCTGAAGTCAGTCACACTGTCTAGGAGTTCATCTACTGTTCGAGGTAGTTTTAGATACATCTGCTGATCTCTCAGGAATGCTGAAGAGATTTTATTGTCACACTTGTAAAGTGCTTTGAGGCCTTTGGGTAAGAGGGAGAAGTGTAAAGCTTTAATTTAAAGTACTTCATTTCCAGGTACTATTTCTTGAGAGAGTGAATGCCACACAGGGCACTGTTTACTACAAATGGGGCAGAATTTGATGCAGATGATGATTCATCTAAGATTCAAAAGAAATTTTACAACCAATCAGAAGTCCTCTGTAGCTTCTTCACTAGCTTTTTGGTTTTGGGGTTTTTTTGATTGAGGATCAAACATAACACTGGATTGTTTGCTTTTTCCTGCCAAAGACTGCAGAACAAGGGTGTATCGTCCTCTTTTGACGATTGGAGGTCTCCAGGGCGCACAGTTCTCCGTACCAACTATTTGGTGCTATCTCGACCAGACTAAGAGCAGAACAGATGATTTTATCTCCTCAATACAAGCCTGCACTCTGCTTTACAAGTCTGTCACTTCAGCATCAGATCCAGCTTCACTGGAAGATTTGTTAGTTCATTTATAAAATCACTTGTATTAAAATGTGTTTTCAAAGTTTTGATCTGACAGATTTCCTGCTTAGCTTGTGAAGTTTGTGCTTCATAAATATTTTCTTACGGTATCAATTCTGCAGTTTCCCTGGCACACAGCCAGTATGACTTACAACACCTTCAGTGACTTGCTCGGGAATCCTGTAAATGACGAAGTACTTCCCAAATGGTGATGGCAGAGAGTTCCCAATAGTTTATATGTTTGAGAAAACCCTTAGCTTACTTCACAGGTAAGATGAGAATGCTAAGTTCCGCCAGTAAATTACTCATTTATTTCTTGTAACAGCTGGTTCTGCATGGGAAAAAAAACCACAGAAGAAATTCAAGTCCCAGAGAGGTAGTCTAGTCCAGCAACAGTGCCCTCCACTAAGAAATGTAGACCTAGAAACTTTACATAGAATAAATCAATTATTTAATTCAAGCTGGTGAATGTTTAACAGTTTAAAATACCAACCTACTTATTGCAATTATACAGTGAACCATTAAAATGTTCATAGAGCACTAGTCTCACTTAAACAAACAGCTCTTCTACTCTTCCTGGTGTTCGCAGGTACCAGACCGTCAGCCCTTCCTCCCAGGCGCCCCTGGGTGAAACCCATGTGCTTCCTGTGGTGGGGGCTGTCCCTTGGAGGAGTTCTACTTGCACGGGGTTGGCTAAGAGAGGAAGGAGCCCCGCTTTGTAAGATGCCCGAACGCAGTGTTTGCTAGAGCGACGGCTGCTGAATATTTGATTATCTCAAATGAACATCTCCGAGCAGCTGGGTCTGGCACTGTGCTATGGGCTCAGAAATGCAAATCATTCACTATGAAAATATTGTTATCAGCTTCTTGGGAATGGCTACGTTAAATAAAACAGGTGTGAACATCACTCCCAGCCCTAGTGTTATCGTACCAGCCCAGAGCTCTTGTAGCTGGGAGAGAGGAGAGTGGACTGCATGGAAGGAAAGGCTATGTGCATCTCTAGGAGGGTGATCAGATTAATGGAAGAATTAAACTCCTCAAGGCTTGGCAATTGAATTGCATTTTGAGTAGTAACAGGATTTACCTTTTTCCAGAACACGACAGTTCTGTTCTTTTTACGGTCTTCATTTTGCATTCATGAGAGTTGTACGGGCTGAAACAGATGAGGACCAGAAGGAAGAAAGCATTCAAGTTCTTTTACTTTAAATTACAGGCTTTGTCTTTGTCTGCCTTTCCTCAAAGGACAGATCCAAGCTGTTTGGTTAGGAGCTGATCTTACACTGTAAAACCATCTGTGGAGGCACTGTTACAGTGTAGTGGACTCCCAACTCTGCTACCAACACGAAGGAAAACAAATTTGATTTGTGCTTATGTCTCTACATTGCTCTGGCTGATAGAATCTAGACTAAAGGGTATATGTAAATATTTTTGTTTTTCCCATATAGTTCTCTTGATCCCAGTCATATTATAGAAATTGATATTTTTTTTCTGGAAGCCTGTTGGAAAATATCTTTGTCCCAGGAGCTACAGTGAATCTGCCGGTGTTGCCCATTTTGGTGACCACTCAACCTCATCTACCACCAAGCTGCTTTTTTGTGGCTGTTTATTGTTTTTTTTGTGAAGTTTAGGAGCGCAGGGTGACCCTGCTGTACGTGTGACAGACAGCGGATCTTCTCAGTAACTCTTTAGATGTTCAGGACACATTAAACTCAAGAATCATACCAACTTTTTGTGCATGTGCTGTAAATTGGGTTTGGACCTACAGGGATTGGCAGATCTAGGACAACTGAGTGTATAATGGCACCACAGGATTCATTGAGAGAAAATTCTCTTAAGTCATTTAAACCTGTTCTTTTTCATTACTACTTGTTAATTCAAATGTCATATATCTGTGGAGAAAAATAAGCCAACCCAAGATTCTATGTTTCTACTTTTCAGTTAAGCAAGAGAGCACTTTGAATCCACTTCCGCAAGACCTCTACCACCGTCTCCTCTGGATTGAATAGTTTCAGTTTTTCTAAGAACTAATCAAAGCTCCAAAACCAGAGAGCTAGAGAAAAAAAAGAGAAAGGTGATTTTCTGAGTAGAAACCTGTATGCAATTTCCGAGTAGAAACCTGTATGCAATTTGGGTCAATGCCTGAAAATAACCACAATTCCATTTTCATTTTGCTTCAGGAGGTCTCCTTTAAAGCATGGTCTAATCTTGCTTTACACCCAAAAGCAAACAGTGCTGTGTGCTTCACGTCCTGTTGGATGACTGAAAGACCGCGGTACAGCTGCAATTTTGCAAACAAGCTGCAGTCCCTTCTGGGACCTCTACTCTGGGGTGGATAAGAGTTGTCTCTGCTTTGAAGCTAATGCCATTCAGTGTGCTGCTGCCTTGCTTTTCTGTAGTAATTCATGGTGACATTCACAGTGACTTTTCTGAATTATTACACAGGGTGCAGAATAACAGTTAATCGGATGTAGGGTCTGGCAATACCTTTTTAGCCGTGTCAGCAAACACTGCTGAAAACAGGTTTATTGACAGAGTGCTAGAGTGACTTCTGAGGAAACATACACGTGCTAAAGTCCATCTTCACTAAATATTCCCATTGTGATAGACAGTGAACATCCCGTAGCACGGACGCAGCTATACCAGCTACGGGTGATCATAAAAGAACAGTTCAGTCTAATAAAATAAGCGATACCAGTTTAATATATCTTATGCTGATACGATTGCATCTGCAGCAGTGTAACTCTGTAAACAATCACGCCTTTTACAGGCGCATGAGCTGAGAGAGGTAGTACAGCACTGTTATCAAGAAATCTTTGCTAAACAAGATACGGCCGGGAATTTGAGCACTTCCTGAATTTAACCAACTCCTCTAATAAAGTGATTTTACAGAAGAGAGAACATGGAACTTGATGCAATTAGCAATCGCATTTTTGGCTATCTGCCCAGAAAAAACTGTGAATCAACAGCCAGATGAATGATTTCCACCCACGTAAATTCGGAGTACCTATGGATGCTCTTTTAAAACACCTCCAGAAGGCAGTCGTGCCTCTGGGTCAGGGTCTGACCCCAACCAGCCTGTGTCCCCAAAGGGCCCTACCGAGCCAGCATGACCCTGACCTTGAGCGCTCTTGATATTCCAGACACATCTTCTTTGCACTGTATTATATACCACCAGTTTCTTCCCTCCTATGGCCTTTCCTTTTGGCTTTATTTTCAAATAAATTATATCTGCCTTTGGGCTTCCAAGCTGCCCAATGGCACAGGAAATGATGGGCAGAGAGGGGATCTCTGCAAAACTGTTGCTGACCCTCCTGCCTGTCCCTCGGGAAGAGCAAGGCTACGTGTGTGGTATGTGGCGCTATTCATGTCGCTCCTTCCATTCAGCAAACAGAAGGATAACATACCTTTCAAAAGCATGCATTAAACTTACCCCTCTTCATCTAATTATCAGATGCTCTCTTTTTCATAGACAGCGTGCAGCTGGTTCCCATCTGCTCACTTTTTTATATTGTTGTTTGTTTTGTTTTTTTCCCTGCTTTGGGTTAAATTGAGAACGCGGTTTCATGAAATGGCTGTTGTCAGAAGGAGCTGCCCTGGTCTGCTCCTAGCCACACACCACAGACTCCCATCAGCATCGTTGTTGCCAGCTCTTATGCTCGTCAGACCTCTCAGCAAGCCCCTTCACCTTACCAAGGAGGCAGAAAACTGTTTAATTCCTAGGTGCTGGGTTAGATCTCTGCTGGCTTAGAGAGCAGGCCTGGTTCACCGAGGGGTCAGGAAAGCACTGGCAGCAGCAGCAACGTGCTGCTGGGAGCAGGGAAGGGAGGACGGGAGCAGGTTGTCCTTTCAGGGGCAGCATGCAGTTAGAGCCATGAGCTCATGCCAAATAGTAGTGGTTGCACTCCATCGCTGCTCCCAGCTGCGTTCTCCTGCCCTTTCCCTTGTGCTGAATCTGGCGATGGAGTGGCTTCAGGGTGAGTTGATTCAGCTGGCTGATGTGGCTGAAAACTACTCATTTTTATGGCACGGTTAGTTTGCTGCTGTTACCAGCCAGATGAACAGATTCAGCCTGTGGCCACACAGCCACTAGATGCAATATAAGGAAAGCAACGTGAACAGGAAACGTGGACAGCAACTAGCTTGTACAGCTCAGCTGTAATCCCAAACTGCACCCTAAGAAGCAGCCACACCAATCCAGCCACCCCGCTGTTACTGGAACAGTCAGATCAGTAGGTAGTTTGCTTCCCCACCTATGCTCTTCTGCTCTAATGAACGTATTTTCAGCGCAGGAAGCGTGGTTTTATCTCCCTTATTCTGTGCAATATAGTGTACTCCAGCAGGCAATTTCAACCTCTTCTGATTTGTGGATTGCTAGTGGAGAGGCAGATCATGCACAGCGGGACTAAATCTATTGACTTCCATTCCATTCCTTTGTGGCTTTTGTGGACCTTGGAAGTTGTTCACAGTGGCAACAACTATAGACTGAAATCTGTGGCGCAGCAGAACTGCTGAGAATCACACAAGACCCATCAGACTGGTGATAGTGTTTGGACATCATTTTCTTCTCTCATTTTTTTTCTTTTTCATCAAGGATAATAAAATCAGAGCAGATTATGGTGCACGAGGCTGGTGAACAAAGATGGAAACTTTGAGCTAAAACCTCCTCACTCTGGTTTCCTAATGGACAGCACAGGACAAATTTCTGAGACGGGACTTCCCATTCTCTGTACCTCTGAGTAGGCTGTCCTCAAAGGAGATAAGCAGTAATACCCTTTCTTACAAAAGTAAGGTAAGATCCTTTGTTGCAAGGCAGAGTCACAAATCCAAGTTTGTGTATGGGCTGCACTGGTAACCGTGCCTTTTCTTGGCTTGCAGATGTTCCTCTTGGAGAGACTGTGGCTCATCTCCCCATCACTGCTGAAGGCTGTGTTCTGGTACAATGGGGTTTCAGTGGCAATACTGGCTCGTAGTGAAACGCAGCCTCCTTCTTTTTACCCCACCCTCTCACTCTCTCTTTTTAAACTGACTTTATTCCCAGATGTGGTTCACAGCCCAGCCCCATAAACAGCTGAGTCAGTACAACTGTCAGGGTGAAGGGCTGCAAGCAGAGGAGTGTGAATGACTGAGGTGGCAAAGGAAGTGGCAGGCAGGATGTCCCTAAGCTGCCAAGCCCTCATTTTTCATCAAGCCAGAGTTCAAGACTGGCACATTTCACATTTAGTATATCCATAATCTGACCCAGACCCTTTGGTTTAAAATGTCTAGTTTATCTACACACCTCTGGTCCATATCTTGCTGATGCTTGAGAGGCATTCCTGCTGAACAGGTCATATGTTTTTCCTCTTAAATACAGGGAGACGTGAATCCTCTTCCTTTCACATGCTTTGCTGCAGGGTAATAAAATCTTTGAATGAGGAGGGCAATGATGTATTAACATATAATTTAAACTAATCATGGAGTCGTCCACTGGGGACCTCATCATGTATCTCATGTAAAGCGGGGTCCAGGATGGCTGGCACGTGAGAGTTTCATCAGGGAAAAACAGGGCAAGAAGTAGAAAAGAAGTTCTCAAAGGAGAAGCTTAAGCGAGGTGATTACATCTCACCAGCCAGATTTCTGAACTGTATTCCCAGGAGAGACATATCTGAATGCCTGATTCAGCGGTGATGTGCTCCTACACACCGGTCCTAAAATAGCAGAGGTTAACAACACTCAAAACGTCAGCACTAGGCCCCCGAGATAAAACGCTATCATGATGAAAGGAGCAATTCTCTTGCTTCCTTCCGTCTGCAGAATCTGTATAAGCTGGCCTCCACTTACGGAGCCGTACCAGTGCAATTGTGTGAGTTAAGAGCTGGGTCTTTTGCTGACATAGTTACGCTGATAAAAGCCCTCGTTTAGATGTAGCTATACGGACATAAGCAGGAAGAGCGCGTCTTTAACCTCGCTGAGATACTCACAGCAAAAAAAAAAAAAGTATCTCTAGTATAGACAAGCCCTTAGGCTCAAAAATAGGTGAATGTAAGATCTCCTTTTGTGTGTTGCTTTTATTACAGGCCTCCACAGAGTGCCCGTCATTGTGATCGCTGAGTAGCCTGTATATAGCAGCAAAACAACAATATTTTCCAGTTAGAGAACAGGATATGCACAACAGCAACTGACATTTCTTTCCAGATCAAAACCTGGGGAAGGAAATTCCTTGCCAGATGGACTCCCAAACGTCACGAGTAGTGAGCCCACCACCTCCCAGTAACCTGTTAGCCATGACAGACAGGCGGCTCTTGCTAATTCTCTCTATTCAAAAAGAGGGCAGTAGCAATCTTTGCTGTTTGAACATTATTGCTGTGGTGCAAAATGCTGCATTCAGGTCAGTGGGTATTCATTCTGACCCCCGCACTACGTTTTGTGTGCAAAATGTAATTATCTCACTGTTGATCACTTTAACAGAATAATCCAGTCCCCAGGCTTCAGTGATCTTGTCAGGAAAGGGCTGGTCCTGATTAGGACTCCCAGATCCCACAAAAATAAGTAAGAGTATGCAATACGACTTGCTTGATGAAAATAATACGTATTTAGAGGCAAGTATTTTAATGCACTACAAAATATCTAATAATTTTGATCTTTTTAAGAGTCACATAGGAGTCAGGAGAAAAATCCTTCCAGAGGACTGCAAGGACCTGAAGATCCAAAGAAAATGTCTCTAATCACAAGTGAAAGAAACAGGATGTCAGTTTTAGCAACACGTTCGTTGCAAAAGGATCCAAGTTTTCAATTAACCTTCTTTTTTGAAAGAGCTTGTTTTCCTCAACTTGTAAAATATATTAGAGGGAAAACATCTGTTTTGAAAGAAAAGTTCCTCCCCCCCGCCCCGTGACACATTGCAAGAGCTTGCCTTCTAATGCTTTGCAGGAGTTAGTTTGATGATTCCTTCTGACACCCTAAAGCTCCAAGACTCGCAAAGAGGTAGTGAAGGGATTAAATAAATTACTCGGTCACTGTGGAAAATCATAGCCAGGGAGTTAGAACACCAGGAGCCTGAGGTTTCTATGGCTATTGTATGAGACAGACAGCTTCATCTTGTCACCCGTGTAGGATTGCAGTACTATTTTCTTTTCTTCTTTGAACAAACTGGCTCATGGCCAGTGATTTACTGGTCTCACTTCTAGAAGTGAGGAAGCCACTTAGTTGTCGCAAAGCTTCAGAGAAAGTTAGACAAAAGCTTTGCAAAAAGTCTCAGCCATCCCTATTTAGAATGGAGGCTGCTCGGTATCTAAAGAACTGAGCTCTTTGTTATCAAGGGATATAGTAAAGTCTTAAATAATCTGCAGACTATTAGAGGACAAATAAAGGCTCTGGCTGGGAAGTTATTGAATGTTCAAGGATTTCCAGTATCCTGTTTCCTAGGTGCTATTAAAAACCCACAACCTTAAATTCCGCAGCAACTCAGCTTCCCCCTGTGATACCATTATCTATACGTGGCTGGACACAAAAAATGTGCCAGCTCTTACCTGAAAGCATATTGCTACACGCTGTAGCATGTAAATTCATCTCTGTTGACACAAGTCAGCCTTCTTCAGCATCACTTTACTTAAACAGCCATACAGTGTGTGTTCGCACGTGTATTTGTACATAGAAGAAACAAGCTCCCCCAGTCAGCTCCTCATCCTGCTACCGCTGCTCGTACCGGCAGCACAGTGAACAGCCGAGCGCCCTGGAACACTGGGGGAGTCCGAGGGGTTTCCAGAGAGCCGGCAGGGAAGGACGGGCCTGCATCCGCAGCACTGCGCCTGGGCACCGAGGCCGCTCCCTGGCTCCTTCTCAAGCTTCCCGTGTGACTGGAGGCCGCTTGCTTTCATTCCTGGGTGCCTCCCATTTCCTCACAGATGAAACATCCCTGCTTAGGAGCTGGGTGCAGCCAGCGCCCGGAGACACGGCTGAGCCCGTCCCGCCGTGTGTGTGTTTCCATCGCAGCGGCCGATGCCAAACCGTTCCTCACGTTGCCTAACTGTCCTGTCACCTTTGGTAACAGCCGCCTTTGGCAGCCGACCATTTCCTCGCAGACCGGTGAGCTCACCGCCGCTTCAAACCTGTGTCAGGGAAGTTGATGGAGCTGTCTCGTTTGGTGTCAGAAAACTGAACTGGATGGCCCGCTGGTAGTGTCAGCTCAGCAGACAGCAGGCCCCGTGAGTAAAGGGAAGGGAAAGGGGAAAGCAGAGCCAGAGGAGCCAGGCTCCCCTTCTTGCTTCGCCCCTCGCTGGCTTTCGCAGCTGTGAGCAGGTCGCTCAACCATCCCATGTTTTAGTAAAACAGACACAGCCCTGGAAAATGTATCAAGGTCCTCAAGAGAAGGAAGCCCACAGAGTGAAATGTGGGGATTACTCCTAAATGTTCTTTGTTCAGATTTTAGAAAAGCATCAGCTTTACTACAGCATCCAGTTCCAGTGCTGTCCTTAGAGACCCAGCCGAAACCCCGTCTCCAGTACTGCAGTGGCATGGAGTCCTAGCACAATTCCACAGTCATTCACTTCTCTGTTCACTCTAGATTAATAGATCATGTTTTCCTGAACAGTCCTTCGTTTAGGGGAACTCTGAACCTGGTTAGTGTGTTTTCAAATACACGTGGCCACATCCAGTTAAGGACAAAACCAGGTTTCCTGTGTTGGGTAATACGTTGCTGGAGTTGCCCCATGCAGTACAGACGAGCTCAGTTTATAACATACATATATAAATATATGTGAACAACATCCGGCAAAACTGCCCAAAGGAGAGGTTTGCTTCTCTGTTGTCACTATGGATGGATCACTAATAGCACATAGTCAAGTGCCAGGTAAAAGTCAGGCTACATTGCAAAGCCAGATAAAATTACCTTTCTGTTAACAAACGGTGTAAAATTACCCAGTTTGGCTAACCTTGAATTCCTCTTGGTTTCTGGGGAATTTATGTCCCAAATTCCTTGAACTATATAATAAGATGATTGCTATAATATTTTATTTTGGTTGTGTGCACGTGAAATAGGGCGGACTGGTAATACACCAGAGACCGGGTAGAGCAGCAGCTGTTACACTTTCAAAGAGCATTACCGAGCTTTTTATAGTTGGCTGCAGTTGACATCATGGCTAAATAGAGTCTCGCTCAAAAATATATTCCACCCAGCCTATGCAACCTTAAAGCCATGCCTTGCTGGGAGGAGAGAGGGTCACAGGAAGCAATGAAACGCCAGCATGGAAGTAAAAGCCTGGGGATGCGTTTTCTTCTTTTTCCCACATCCATTAGGAGGAATGCTCGTGAAAGACATCTTCAGGAAGAGCAACTGCCTCTGGCGCAGAACGACAGGGTGAAACCTCTCATCTTGGGACCCAGCATTCAAATCTGGCCCAGGTCAGCAGTGACTGACAGCTGTAGTGACTTAGCGAGTAGGTAGCTCTCTTAGTGCCTCACAGATGACTGTCCAGACCAAAAGAGGCTAAAATCACAGCTGCTGCTCTTACACTCTTAGCACGGGTGCCAC
Source organism: Burhinus oedicnemus (assembly GCA_008921705.1). Taxonomy (NCBI): domain Eukaryota; kingdom Metazoa; phylum Chordata; class Aves; order Charadriiformes; family Burhinidae; genus Burhinus; species Burhinus oedicnemus. Next base: position 5,905,681 of record VFFE01007703.1, read on the forward strand.
CACGATGGTGCTAGAGGCTGGCTAAAAGCAGCTGTGCAGTAAAAACCATTGGTGAGGAGCATCACATACCCAAGCCCCTTTATTGACCGGACCAGCAGCTTCCAGAGCTTTTGGAAGAGTGCTTTCCACCACACTTGCTATTAAGAAAATAACAAAGCTGGGTTCGGGGGAAGCCTATCCAGAACTCAAGGGTTTGGGGGATAATAATCCCTGAGGGTGACATCTGCTGCAGCACAAACCTCCTGAATGAAACCTCTGCATTGCTTTAAATCCGTGCAGCCTGGCACGCCTCTGCCCTGAGGACCTGCTGCAGTAGCATGAGGGAGCACAGTTTGGGAACAAGTCCCATAAATTTGAAGACAAGGACTCACCACACTGATTCAGAGCAACTCCTGCCTGTGCTCTGCAAGCTCTGGAGCTAACACAAGGGGATTAGCAACTAAGGGAAGCATTTGGGCCGGGACAGCCCTCCACACTGCAGTGCTCCATGAACTCACCTGGGCACGTAAAAGCCACATACTTCCCCTGCCTGCTAGAGAGATATGGGATGAAATATGTGATGTGCTTCTTTCCTATGCCTGCCTGGCATTTCTGTCCAGCTAGCAATGATGCCAGCCCGTGGAGCTGAAATCACACATACTAATCAAGTATTTTTCCCCAAACTATCCAAATTGATGCCCGGGTTCCTTCCAGGCTCCCTTTTCTCTTTCCATCATCACATCTGTCAGCTGACAACAGATGTGATGACACAAGAATAGGAGCAGCTGCTGTGACTGCTGTATGTAACTGGTTCTCTTCCACATGGGCTATTCGGAAGACGCTTTTGGTTCCATTTCTTTCAAGGGTGCTGCTCAGGGGACTGTCTGTATGATATGATACAAGACATACAAACTAGGATACAATAAAATAGGCTGAAACACTGAAATAAAAGTTTAATGCAGTGGTTTCCCCAGTGCTGACTGTATGAGCTCTAGCCCCCAAAACTTCTAAATCCACCCTGTATTTGCATGTGTCTGAATATCTGTACTACTGTGTTGCTGGACATAATCCATGGGAATGGCCTGGGATTCCTGAGGTACCTTTCACAGCTTAACATGCACTGCACCTCCCCTCTGAGTCTGCGACTGAAGATCGTTTGGTTTTCAGCTATGGTTTCTTCTGAGATCTTAAAAGACCTCACGCGAAAATGTCAATGTCTTCCTCTTTCCCTGACCTGCTCTGTTTCATCTTGCAGGGACCCACCATCCTGGCAAGAAGTCCATTTAAAAGGCCAAGCCAGGGATGTCTAGCCTACCTTCACCAGGAAAGGCTGCGAAATGTGAGGAGACGGTGCCTCACCACAGTCTAAGAGCCTTCCCCAGGGGCTGGTTAGATGGCGTGCCAAAAATGTCATGGGTAAAGAGTTACTGGTACAGCCCCTTTCACAACCTGCCACTGTTTACTGTCTCAAGGGTGTGATGGCACAATTTGACCTTAAAACTGCATGGACACAAGCCTCCTCTATGCTGGAAAATGCATCATCCTCGTAGCCAAGTGCATCGGCACGTACCCAGTGCAGCAGCCAGGAATGATGAGCACTGCCTTCCCCCATCCAAAATGTCAAATGAATTTCTGCTTAAACATGTGACACTGGCAACCACAGAAGTCCTCTCCAGCCTCACCCCAAGGTTGTTGCTGCCCTCTTTATGCTGTGTTCCCACCTGGCACTAATCAAGGGGACTGGTGGAGAGTGTCACACCATCTCCTCACTGAGGCACACGTAGCCTCTGTATTTTGTGCAGGGCAACTAAGAGTGGTGCCCTCCAACGTCCCTTCAGCGTTACCAGTGCTGCCCTCCGCTCCTCTTCTGCCCTGTAATAAAAACACACTTTTAACAGCGAAATCTCTGTTTTAACAAATACTGCTTATTTTCTTCAGGAAGGACATGGAAAATAACACTTTGCTATGTAACAAAAGCCACACTAGGAGTATTTTGCTAATGTAGTGTACCCATAAATAGGCCTGATGGAGGCATTTCCTCACCAAAAAAAGTGCCAGCCAAAGCAGGTACAACCCTTGCCTATTCCTGCTGAGCCTACCGGAGGCAGTGCTGGCAAAGGTATTTTCTACTTAGCTTTCCCCTTCCTATTTACACCATGCTTAAGGGTCAAGTCCCCAATGGCCCAAACTTCACCCAGAAAAAAAGAATTGCAAATATCTAAACTATGGCTATTCCGCAAGTGCTCCAAAGAGAACTTTATGACCTTTTTTTTTCATTATTCATGATTTCTACATGCCGACATGGAGAAAATCAGTAACTCGGACCCACAGAAACAGAGAGGATTTCACAGGAGTCGCTCTCCTGTTGTTGTGAAGTAAAAATTAGTAAGTCTTTCCTACTGTGTGATGTGGTCCATGGTTTCTGCTTCTGCTGAAAACACCGGCAAGAGTTTGAGAACTCACCCTGGGAAACATGGACAGAGAAAAGAGGTCAGGCAGCCCTGCAATGACCTGGTCTCCTGCAGCTCTTTGTACATACATACACATTTTACGTGGTCCTAAGTAAAATTCCCATCTGAAACCAGCTCTTACACTTTAGTTAGCCAAAGGAATCTGGTGAAGCTGCATTGCTGCAAGATTAGGTAAAGGCCTGGAGAGCGGGAAGCAGGCACTGATCCTGCTCTGGAACACGGATCTTCTAGGAACAGCCCTGTGTGTCTCTGCCGGCATGCAGTGCGCCTTCCCTTCAGCAAGGGCACCACGGGCAAGTTACAGCGGCATTTGATGTATCCGTTTGGACAGCCCAGACTTGGCTGTACACTGATAATGGCAACTGGCTGCTGTGGAAAGCTGAAATGCAAAGACCTGTTTGAGATGAAGAAGGTCAGTGCTCACACACATTCTGGACACGCTCACACACGTCGTTAGGATGAGGAAAGACAGCAACGTACAGGGGTTTGCTCGCGTGGGTACCTGTGTGGCTCTTTGCATCTCACAGCTAGAAATTACCCTGGTCCCTCGAGCAGGAGCCTGCTCCATGCAGCCAGTGGAAAGATCACCGTTTGTCTGAAGAGATGCAAAATCAAGCTCTTCGGGCAGGGAGGATCAGTCTTCGCTCTGTCGGGATTTTCAGTGTCAGCAGGTTCCCGGTTTCTCCTGGACTGCTCTGTACATGCCAGGACTCCTGCTGCCTTATCTGACAAGAAATACAAAACACGGAGGAAGAACAGTTCAACCAAGAGAGAGTAATCAAAGGAAAATCCTTATCTTCTCACTTTTGTCCTTTGAAGACCCCAACTTTCTCTATCCTGGCAAGATTTGAGAGAAACACAGCCATTCTGAAATGCTAGAAAACCACAAATGGTGTGTGCTGGCACCGACCAACACACACACGATGTAAAACACCCAGGTGATGCTGTGATTGATGTGATATCATGTCCAGTTTTGCAATGTCCAGCCACTGTCATAAAGACTTTGGCTACAGTCACGCTTCAGGCATTAACAGTGAGCCTGAGGGTGGCGACAAAAGAGGACAGCAGCAGTGGAACTGCAAATAAAAACCTACGCTACAGTGCTGCTGTACCCTTTTTTGATCACTCAGCCTTGCAGCAAACTCTCGTCACTCCTTTATACTCCAAGACCTTCAGAGAGCCTCCCAGGTGTGAAGATAGAGCAAAAACGTCATCTCGTAAAGATACGGAGAATGGCTAAGGTGGCAGTAGAGAGCTGCTGCCACCACTGCCGCCTGGAGTCACTCTCGATCTGGGATTGCAGTTGTCTCATTTGGAGTAATAAATGTATTTGCTCTTTGGCGGGTGTCCAGCGGCACAGAGAAACTTCCAGGGGGTGGGGAAGAAAAGCTGTAAAGGAGAGAAGTCTTAAATCCCCTAAGTAATATGTGTAAGATAAGCTTGCTCCAATGCTAAAGAGAGGGGCAAGAATCAACGGGACTAAAAGATAATGGAAAAAGAGATAAAAGTACCAATAAAAGGAAAGAGAGGAAGGCCTTTAGACAACAAAGGAAAGGATTAGACTAAGGAGGTGACAAGGGTGCGCCCCTGACAAACAGGGCCAAAGCCAAATAGAAAAATAACCCTGCCAGAAATAAAAGCAGAGGACCCGAGCTTGAATAATAGGGGAAGAAAACCAGCTGTCATATAAAATGGGGATGAGAGAACAAGAGGCATTTTGAAGGTTTGGGGCAGGAGCTGCCTGAGCAGGGCAGCTGAGGGGCAGCGGTGCCGGGTGGAGGCCAGGGACATGCCCTGGAGAGCATGTTTGCAGAGAGAAGTGAGGCAACATGCGGGATGGTATCGGGCAGCTTATCTGGGATGGTCGAGGCAGGAGGACGGGTACTTTTCTATGCAAATGAGTGGAGCTTCTGCGTGAGTCAGACACCAGAAAACTGTGCCGTGGGCTTACAAAAATCAGGATAACCCACAGGAATAATGCCTACTGGGTTCATTGTGTGGTATTTTCTTTCTTTGTCTTTTCTTCAGTGTGATTTTAAATAGCAAAGCAATATGAGTCAATTCATGCATGGAAGAGAATTACTTCATCAAGTGGCATAGTAACTGCTGCACTCCCCAGCTACGATCACCAGAAATTGCTGATTTAATGATCGAGTGCAAATCCCCAACTCAGGTGGAACTTCCCACCTTCCATCGACACGGTAAAGCTGAAAATCTTCCCAACTGTACAGAGGCCTGCGTATCTCTGAAATGAAACAACTTGGGAAAAAAAGCTAGAAAAAACCAAAATGGTTTTGATGCAAATGGCATGATACATGAGAGACCAACAGTCCCTCATCTCCAAAACTAACTAGAATAGAAGATGGGAAACATTTAGTATGAATGATAAGACTGAAGCCAGAGCACCGGCCTTGGCACATGCCTGAGCAGCATCAGGGAAGCACAGGGAAGCCAGCAGAAGAAATCTCCAGTCAGCACCGCTCAGAGAGGGAAGACTTGCAGGGCTTAATAGCACTAGAGCAGCCAGAGGCAGAGGAACATAGTGGATCCGTGTTCGTATTACAACATGCATCCAACCTTACCGGGAAAGTTCTGGTTCGATGTATCGCCTTCTGGTTTTGAACCACTGGAACAAAATTTGCTTCACATTTAGTTCCTTTTTTCAATAAAAAATGAGACATCATCTTTAACAAAAAAAAGCAAAAAAGTGAAATTCTCAAAAAAATCTACTAATTTGAGCAGCTCGTGCGTCAGACAGATACCAAACACTGCAAGACAGAGCCTCTTGTGATTGTCATTTGCTAAGTCGGGGTAGGAAGACAGACCACACCGTATGCAGGGGATGATGATAAGGGTTTAGGAGTCCGCCAAGAAAAGGTACAAACAATGCCTTAACATCGCTTGCTAAGGCCAAGGAGCCTGAAAAAGGAAGAGAGGGGGGACTGTTCAGAGCTTTTCCTTCTGTTGTTCAGGGCTACTGAAAGAGGAGGCAGCCTCTCTACTATGTCTCACCCTGCCTGCTGTGGGCAGATTCTGGCTGCACCCTGGAGGGCTGCCTCTCCTCAGTAGGTGCTGTATGAAAACAAGGTAAACAAGGTCCTGTCTTTTTCCTTAGCTCTTCCATTCTTATCATCTTTTTTTTTTTTTTACCTGCAGAGATACAATTTTTTTCCTTTGCTTGTACAGTGAGTTAATTAAACATTACTGGGAGTTCAGATAACCCAGTAGTTTTATACATACAACCACCTGCATCAACAGTTGTTATAAAATTCTTCATTAAGGAAAATATCTCTAAGAGTGGGGTATGATGTTGTTCAGAGCACGTGAGTAAGCAAAGCAACACGATGAGCTCTATTAAATAGAGGCTTTAGGTTCTCTCACAGTACCACAAGCTATAAAATCGGAGAGGGCACAGAGATAAATTGCAACAAGGAAATGTTTAAGCCTCGGGCTTGCTGCCACAGCAATCTTTGTGGGACTGCCCACCCTCTGCAGAAGCAACAGTGACAGTCGGGTACATGCATCCTGCCACTCTCAGGGTATCTCAAAACTCAAAGGCAGGCTGAGGTTTAAGAGTGTCTAAATTCAACTCTCAATACCCCCTGCCCTTTCCTATATCCCAGCCTCTCCTATATCCAGGTAGCTTCCTCCCTGTTGCCCTTTCCTTTCCCTCTTCCCACCCCCACCATTTGCTCTTATCTCCCTCCCACTCCCAGATCCTTGATCATCTTCTCCCTCCAAAGGTAGGGAGCCAGCCGCCAGCCATCAGAGGTACTCTGCTCTTGCCCCTTTGCTACGGCTGGGTCCCCTCTGAACCCGGGCATCTCGCCCCAAATCTGCTCCTGTTGGGATTTAGCAAATGCAGCCCCTTGATCTTTTCATATGCATTTGCTAGGTTCTTACGCCTCCCCCACGGCCGCTTTCTTCAAGGCTTTCTGTGTGTCTGAAGCTCTTATCAACTCCTCGGAACAGAATACACGAATGGCACCACCAGGTCTTGAAGTCACGTCTCACACCTCCCAGGAAATGGCTTACCCCACCAAGTCACATCCCCCTCCTAAGCACAGGGCTAAAGTCACAAGATACTATTAGTTCCTTGTTGCCAAAAACAAAGAGAGACAGCAGTTTAATTTTCAGAGGAAAACAGATCATGCACATATAGATGTAATCGGATCCTAGCCAAGCAACACGGTCATCTTTCAGAGAGAACGCAACCGCTCGTCACATCGCATTTATTTTAACCCCGTGGAAGATGTGTGCGTAGAGCTGTTGGGCAAGGCTGGCCCTTTCCTTTGTGATCTGGAATAACTGGTGGCACTGCAGCTGGGCTGGGCTGCGTGAGCAGTGTCCTGCATCAGGGATTGATGGCACCAGGCTCTGACATCATTCTGGTTCTCCAGTGCGGTGGGCTCCGTCATATATTTCTTACCTGTAGGTACAAAAGGCCTGAAAGGGGTTCAGCCCGGCCCCTTGGTCACAGGTCACACTATTCAGGATACTGCGGCCGCACCACCATGGGTCACGCTGGCAGCCACACAGCAGGGACAGCGCCCCTCTCCCTTTCACTCCCCAGCCCCAGTGCCCAGGCGCCTGCTGCCAACTGGGACAGCCTGGAGCGTGGCCGAGTCACGCTTCTGACCTTGCAGTAAGACTCTGGATCCACCTCACTGTCTCACAGGTGGAGGCAAGCCTGAGGGTCCGAGACAAATACAGCTATTTCAGTTTTACAGATGGTGAAGCCGAGGCACAGAAGTCGGCATTTTGCCTGGGACCACACAAGAGGCCAGAGATGCAGCTGTAAATGCAACAGTGGCATCGTCAGCCTGTGGCGCTTTTCAAACAAGTCACCATACTGATCGCACCCACCATACATGCGCAATGGGAACGGCATAAAGCTTGAGCGTACCATCGTCCATCCTTCTGAGAGGCAGAAGGAGCCCTGGGCTGACCAGGAAGGCAAACCCCCTCTTCTCTGTAGAATGCTGGTCCCTGTCTTCAGAGAGGCTGGGATCTGTTCTGGGGCTCCCCTAGGAGCAGAGGATGATGTGCAGGGTGAGGCAGTGAGGACCTCCTCAGCACCCTGCCAGGGCTCTGGCGAGGAGGCGCTCTCAGGGACACAGCTGAACATCCAAGACAGACAGGCAGCTCAGGTCTCTCAAGAATACGCTTCAAGGCACCTGCAAACTATGCCAAAATGAGGACTATACGCAGCCGACCTTCTCAAGCTCTTCCCTGTTGTAGCCACGAGGGCTAAAACCACAAACACTACAAAATGACAACTTTAAATTAAAAACATGACATCACTGTGAGATCTCAGAACTCTACCTAAAAGCCTAGATGTGCCTCAATATATAGATCTTGGTGTATGTACATTGGGAAGACCTGATAAACCTCTAAAAGCATTTGGAGGCTGTAAAGAGCTCTGTCACAGTGACTAGAAGCAATCGGTGGGAAATTAACCATTCATTTAAACATTTCTGCTTAGGCAGAATGAAAAAAACCCCTCAAAATGTAAGCCTAGTGTACATTAATGGTTTTTGCTGTCAGGGCCCTGCTAGAGAAGCTGGAAATTATACGGCATTTTCATGCCAGCAGAAGCTCTGGAGCAAATGTAGTTATGTATGCAACCATAAACACGTGTCTGGCCTGCAATTAATTTTGTCACATAGTTATACAGCTATTGCTTCTTCAATACAGCTTAAACCTAAGCTAAGTCTTAACAGCAAAAATCTAGTTTTGTTTTTTTCTTAAACTTTCTCTAAGTTAATGAAAACAGGTTTGTGACATCACTGTTCCTTTTTTGGTCAGTCTCCTAATACAAGCTTCTGAACCTGTCGGCCAGTTTCAATTAGAACTGATGTAGAAACTGAGATCTCCAAGATACCAAGTCTTCGCAAGTTCAGTCAAGAAGAGAAGAGACCACTAAATTTGCACTAGTAAAAGCTTCGATCTCAGGTTTAGACACCGGAGAATTCATGTTAAAGACAGCCACCAAAAAGAAAAAAAATAATAAGCTTTGCTGGAATGAAAAAATACCGTGCAGGAGCTGCCTCCCTGTAGAGTCCTAAAGGAATGAAGTGATGTGACAAGCCAGAGGAGTTTGAACACAGCAAAGGCTGTACTGGTGGTTACAAGCCACTGCATGGCAAAACCTGTCGTGTCTCATCCCCTCCAAGCCAGAGCAGCAGAACAGCTCATGTGTGTTAGTTATCTAAAGGGGTGCGTTTGTTTTGGCAGCAAAGACACAGCTGAATGTCCCACTGCCGCCTACTCTTGCCATGCATTCCGGGATGCCTCCCAAGCCCCAGTTCCTTAAGTCATGTAAGGCAGGATCTTTATCTACACGTTTAAAAGATGACTTTGTGGCCCTCAACCGCCTGAGAGAACCTCCCCAGCCTGACATGCAAAAGGCTGAAAAGCCAGCAGGCCAGCAAACCCTGCACAGGGCCCATCTCCCCCTTCTTCTCCAAAATCTCAGTGTTTCAGAGCCTGTTTTATCCTCACTGGATGCTCAGAGGCGACAGCGGTGGCACGATAGCATGTTCCCCACCTGCAGCTTAAAATTGTGTTTTCATTGCAGGCACAGGCACATTTCATATTGTGGGAGTCCCCTCGGTACAGGTACCCGAGTGCAGAGGCACTCCCAGCAGGGACAAAAGCATAAGGAGTTTCTTTCTTGACAAATAGAGTGAAGATCAATGCAGTCAGCCTCTGAAGCAGGCTGTAATCTCTGTTACCTACACAAGGTAGTCTGCTCTTCCCTTAGAGATAGCTGTGTCAATTTTAGCCATCTTAATTTCAGAAAGTGAGCCACTTCTGGACTTATGTCACAGCTTCTATATCTCGAGGGAGGAAGTAAAATCCCCCTTTGTGCCAAGACAGGACACAAATAAAAACAAGTATGCAGAACAGGAAGGGACAAAAGTCTGAATGTCTTCCTAAATGCTTCCAGCCCTTACCTAGGTATAACAGCAGATGCTGGCACCTACAAGGCACTGGAAACCTCCTCGTCAGACTACAAGGGGCGCAGCAGGATGCAAAACCTCTTGTCAGGGAAAGGAAACTCCACCAAGTCCAGACACAGTGCTTTTTTCTTGCTGCAGGAGGCACGCTGCAGTACCTCACAGGCATCGCTCTTAGCACATCGGTGGGATGACACTCTGTGGGAGCTGCAGAGAGGTGTGCCAGCACTGCGGGGTGGGGGAGAGAACTGCTAGAAGAAAGCAAAGAGCCGTCTTTCATGCCATCCTGCTTGCCTAGGAGGAGGCAAAAGCCTCCTGCTCTGACCTCCACCTAACAGCACACTCCTTTACAACTACAGCCCTGTCCCCCTTGCCTTTCTTCCAATCTCAGATCCCTTTCAAACCAAGCCGATACAGAAGGGCGGCCACCAGGATCCCACAGAGGAAATTAGTGTGTAATGCTTTGAGCAACGGGAAAGGGGAAATACGATTCCTGGGCACTGGTCTTGCCCCAGAATTGCTCTGCTTTCGCATCCAGCACGTCCCGCTGCTATGCAGAAGAGGACTTATCACCAAGCTCTTACCAACACGCTGGTGTTAGCCAGCCAGCCTGGAAAAGGAAACTGAGGCAGAGAGAGTGGAAGTAAACAGAGGTTGGCACCAAAGGTGTGCGGCCAGGCAGTGCGGCCAGGCCTGCCTACAGCTGCCTCGGCCACGCGCGGGTAAACTGCAGGGACATCTGCAAGAGAATGCAATCGTCTGCAGGCAGCGAATTCAGTGACTGAGCACGAACCCCATACCCTGGAGCCTGCGTGTGCAATTCTGGGCTGCGTTACAGGCACCGACCGTTTTGCCCACACGCTTCAGTCACAGCAGCACGGGTGCTGTGCTGTGCTAGGTACAGCCTGTTTTACAGAGCTGCAAAACACAGGCTTCCCATTCTGTATCGCAGAACTAGCGGTCAAACTGCACTCATACGCAAGAACTATTACAACAAAGTTTAGCATGTAGAATTTTTTTTTTCTTCCACTGTAACAAAGCAGCCTCTTTTTTTATGGCCTATAAATGTTATATCTGTGACTCTTAATGAAAGCTTTCAGGCCTGGCAACGTCTCCGTTCATTTCCTCATCAGGGGAAGCACGTTAGCTGCTGTTACAAGATAGCTATTGGAACACCTCTGGTACCGTGAAGCGCGAGGGAACTGAGAAGACTTTTGGCCCAAAGGATGTCACAGCAGTCAGAGATCAAAGAGTCAGCCCATTTCCAGATTTATGAGTTGGGAATAGGTCTATTAGCTCCCAGTACTTGCTCTTTCCTGAGTATGGATTCAATATACATTGATAAAGTAGTCGTCTTAATGGGAAGTCTGACACTGAAAACCACCACGCTCCTGGGAAGCCTGTCTCAGTTTTGTCCTCTTCTAGCTCATCACTGGATGCAGGTGTTGGCAGCCCCAGAAGCACCCCCAGATGGGATCCCCTCATTTCCCTCCTGCTCCACCTGGCAGTGCCCTCTTGCTTGTACGGCCGTCCCAGGGGCTGCTGGTGACCCACGGGCGGGGAATCCCAGAGCTGGATTAAAAAAAACAAAACCAAAAACCTGCTGTTATTGTACAGTTAATTTAACTTGAATTAGTTCCCTGATCACACTGTGTGGACCCACATGCAGCTTAGCAACCCACCCAGGTAAAGGGAAAGCAGCAGGACGGGCTGAACAGCGGGGGGCTACAGTGCCAGCAGCTACTTCAGCCTGGGCTGCTGCTGCTGAAACACACACACATGTACGTGTGTGAAAAAACACAGTTCCCCCAAAAAGCTGCTCTGTGTCTGTTGTACATAATCCATCCTAGCCAAATCTTAGAAACTAAAGTCAATATCCCTATAAGGGCATAATTCAATGAAGGATTAAATCCTTCAGAAACCTAAAGGATGTCACATCTCTATTCTGCATTACACAGGAAAGAAACCTCTGCTTATATTTTCCAGCAAGTGTTATTCGATGTAAAATAGAGTAAAATGTAAATGTGATATGGAGTAATTCCCTTTTGGTACTGCCTGTGGCATCTTCTAAATTTGCACAGAATCTGCAGAGTAATTCAACCCTCCCCAAGTCTTTTATTAAAACCCTAAAATAATGCAGTCCATGCTTTCTGGATCACCACTCACCTGTGCCCTTCCTCACCAACTGTGCTCTCTCATTACACTGCTAATTGAGAATGCTGTACAAATCTCATGTTTCTGATTGCCAGCTGCAGGCTACAGGCCATGATTTTGGGAACAAATGACAGAAACTTTATTAATGAAAGCACCTGGATCGCTGCATGTGTAAAAGCACAAAGGACAAACACTTTAGGAATAGAACTTTCAAAAATGGCTGTCGACAATCAAAACGCTATTCTTTTGTACAAAGTCACTATTCATAGGAGATAGTCCTGTAAAGCAAAACCAGGACGAACCCTTTTTAAAACACGCTGGTGACGGTCAGGCATAGCCTGTTGGAGCGCCCTGGCACGGTTTTGGTGCAAGACCTCTCCAGCTGGGAAACAGTTCCCGCAGAAGTGCCTGGGCTCTGTGAGCGGGAGCACGGAGCCATTAGCAAGTGGGTGGGAAAGGTGATGACACCAGTGTCTGTCTCTGCCCCGTCTGAGCTGCCGGGGCTCTCCAGGTGCCTTTAACTTGCATCTTTTAAAAAAAAAAAAAAAAAAAAAAAGACATGTTTTCACAGCAGCAGGCACAGCAGGAGGCCGCACGCCGGCCGCAGAGCCTGCAGCAAAGCACTGCAAACAGAGCAGCGGCGGCCAAGGGAAGCGAGAAATTTTGTTTACTTTTGAGTCTCGCACCACGCAAGATCCATCGCTCACCAAAGCGGACAGCTGCTGGAAAACACCCACCTCCACACCAGCAGCTGGATGGAGCAAACTCCATAACCGCATCAGCCCAGATGTTGTTATCAGAAATAATCCAGCAGTGGGACTCGGCCCCTTCCAGGCTGCCAGCCTCCCAAGGCCAAGTTGTTTTGCCCACAGAAGGCAGGTGCAAACCCCGCTCCGCTCTCCCCTTTGCTGCCCGTGTTTCACGCAGGGGGACGAGGGCTGCCAGCCATCACCCACCCTGCCAGGCACGCCTGGGGCCGCGGTTCCCCGGCCACCGCCGAGGCCTCCGGGCTGCGCAAGGCAGGGGACAACCCAGGCGGGCGTCCCACCAGCAGGCCCGGGGTGCGGGGCCGGCCGGCTCAGCGGGGTGCCCGGACCTCCGCGCCCACCTTCCCCGCGGGGCCGTGCCGCCTCCCGCCGAACCCCCGCCCCCGCCGAGCCCCCTCCCCGGCTATAAAGGGCGGCGGGGTGGCCCCGGCGCCCTCCTCGCCCGCTGCCATGGCCGCGCTGCACTTTGGGGAGCCGCCGGCGCAGCCGCCCGCCTTCCCCGCTGGACAGTGGGCGGGGGGCGGCGGGCCCGGCCCGGCCGCCCCCGCCCTCAGGCCGCTTCCCCCGGCGGAGCAGGGGCGGCTGCCACCGGCGGGACGGATCGGGGGGGCGGCGGAGCCGTCGGAGGGGGCGCCGGCGGCCTCGCAGCGTCGGAAGCGGACCAGCTTCACGGCGGCGCAGCTGGAGACGCTGGAGCTGGTCTTCCAGGACACCATGTACCCCGACATCTACCTGCGGGAGAAGCTGGCCGACGCCACGCAGATCCCCGAGTCCCGCATCCAGGTGAGGGGGGCCGGCCGAGCCGCGCCGCCAGGGGCCGCCCCCGGCCGCCCGCCCGCCCTCACCGCCGCCCTCTCTCCCCAGGTCTGGTTCCAGAACCGGCGCGCCAAGTCCCGCCGTCAGCGGGGACCGCCCCGCCCCGGCCCCGCCGTCCCGCCGCCTGGCTACCCGCGACCGCCCCGCTTCGCCGCCCTGCGCCCCCCGGAGCGGCCCCGCTGCGCCCTCTCCGGCCTGGCCCCCATCGTCCAGATCAAGGAGGAGGGCTCGGCCCCCTGCGAGTGGCCGCCGGCCGCCGCCTTCCCCCCCGGCCCCGGCTTCGAGGGCTTCCCGCCCGGCCGGCCCGAGGCCGCCTCCTTGGCGGCGCCGCCCCCCTACCCGCCGGCCCGCGTCTTCTGCGGGCAGTACTCGCCCGTGTCGGACGCCGAGGACACCAGCGGCTACTCGGAGTCGGGCTCGGAGTGGGAGGAGAACGCCCTCGGCGCCTTCCGAGCCCTCTGAGCGCCGCCGCGGGGGGGCGGGAGCCGGCCCCGGCGGGGGGTTAAAGCCGCAGCCCCGGCCTTGGTGCGAAGGGCTCCCCCGCCAAACCCCGTGCTGGGGGTCGGGGGCTCAGGCGGGAGCAGTCCCGTACCGCCCTACCTCCCCCCTGCTCTGCAACTGTTGCACTTTATCCGGTAGTAACTGATTTTACCTATTTATTTAAGAAAGATACGGGTAGCTCCATCAGCTGAGGGCATCTTTTTACTCTGTATTTAAAGATGTCTATTAGCACGTTTTGTATATGTATTTAACCTTCTTTGGCCAAAAAGCTAAACAAATCCACTGTGTTTTGGGGATGGGGGCTGATCTGTCACGATTTTTTGGACAGAGAAAAAAAAATAATAATAAAGGTTTACATTTTTGCTCTACTTGTGTGTGTGCCTGGGGCAGGGACGAGGTTTCTTACCTTGGCTGAGGTGGGGGTAGAGAACAGAGGCAGTAGATATCCCAGGTGCAGGTTCCTCTTCCCAGGCCTGGAGAGCCACGGCTGCGGTTCAGGTGCGAGTAAGAGACCTAAGGGGCTTGAAGGACAGATTATAAAAACTGCCTTAAACTGTCTCTGTCACTGTTTGCTTTAGATCTGCTCTAAACAATCACCCCCATCCCTGAACGAAAACGCAAATTTATGGCTTAAGTAATACAAAAGGCAGACCCACAAATCAGAAAAGCAGGAGTATTTTGTGAACACTGTAAAGGTGCTTTAGCTTTGAATTTGAATACTGGGGACTACACAGAAGCTGTTTACATGATTGGTAGTGGGCTGACTGGCTCTGCACCGAGAACACTTCTGAGAACACCAAAATTAATAGTAACAGAAGCCTCTCCTGTAATTCAACTTAGTAGGGAAGGATATATAACTATATATGTATTTTGAGGATAAGGCCAATTCTTCCTGCCTACAAAGCAGCACTTGAGAGTCTTGCAGAGCAAGCTGTAAAACTCCAGTTATGGAAAAGCACCTGAATGCCATGAGGCTTCTGACAGTTTGGCAGCACAGAAAAGGTGACCTGTGTACTGGTGGTAGAAATACCCCATATCGGGAATCATGCCCCACAGAATAAGGATACCAATCCCTCAGTGTCACCCTATAACATACCTGGGCTTGCAAGGTCTGGGACAGCTGAACCATGGTTGAACTGGAAGCTTGTAAGGCTAAGTGGCACAGCAGGATTGCTGATCGATATCCTCCCTCCAAAAACCAGAGCTGTCCTTAAAACATAAAGCAAAAACCAACCAGCTAACCAAAATGAGATGCATCTGCCCAAGTGGACTTGGGTGCGAAAGGAGCTGTTACGTTAGGAGTTTGGGAAGACCCCAGAAGTGCTTACAGCAGGAGACAGAGAACGAGACAATCATTTCTTGGGGGTGCAGGGTGAATTCAAGTTTACTGACTGTAAGAAACCAAACTAACTTGTTCTACTTCTGCAGAGTTAACCGTAGTTGCAGTGATTTCTGCATTAACTCTGACCCAACATATCAGTAATTGAGGGGAAACGCAGCCTCTTGAAGAGAAGCAGTGTGTATATTCCCATTGCCTGTGTGTGCTGGCCAAATGACATATGAAAGTACATGGATACTTTTATCACAAATTATCTATCTTCCTATTATGTTACATTATCCTACAAGTATTAAAAAACCCACTTCAATACAAAGCATGTTAGAAAGGGCACATTTAAGAATCTACATGTAAAAACCATCATACCTACAGAATTAGAGTTAAGATTGGAGCGTGGCGGCTCTTACAATGTATTCTGTATCCAGTAAGAAATGAGTTTGTCATGAAAAGCAGGTTCCCAGATCCTCTTTGAATACCATTCTTGGTGGCGGTATCTATCAGTGTCCACAACTTCTCTGTCCCTCAGTTTGGGGTGCTTGTATCAACAGGGCAAAGTTAGCCTCCATGACTGCCAGATGTTTCCTATTGGGAAGTCCCATTCCACAAAAGCATTCATACGTATGCTTAACTCATAAGTACGCAAGCAGAGTCCTGACAGAGCAGTAAGGGATTACAGAGGTTCATACATTAAGCCAGCGAGCTGCTGCTGGAAAAGGCAGTCGTTGCTGTTTCCTGGTGCTAGCACTGGTGCCCATCGCCCCTGGCTGTGAGCAAGTTTAGGCAGAAAACTCGACCAGAAAGGTGAACTGTTCTTCAGCAGCACAGCTCCCTGACCCGGCATGCTAGCGGGTTTTACGAGCAGCAGATGACAAGGATAGGATGTAAGTAAACAGCAAGGGGACGGTTCCTTTTCCCTGAGGTAGCCGTAGATGATGTCAGTTGCTGTCAGACTAAACCTATGTGCCTTAAGTTAGGCTTTGGCACCTTCCTCCGTTTAAATGAAAAGGGTGGTGGGAGAGGACTTTTCTGTCTTCTTTACCAAACAGATGGTAACACAGCAAAATAATGGGTAAAGTAATTACAAAAGCAACTGCAGGGACCACTACAATGTTCTACTGCATTACAAGAGGTAAATTTCCATGAGTAACTCAGCAAAATTAGCATTTAGCATTATTTTCTAACATCTCATGTAAAGTTTCTAAATACTTTTTAAAACAGCTACTCACCTTGTCCTCATAAGATTTCATTTTCAGCAATTAAATTAACTTGTCTTAAAAAAATGACCTGAGACCATCTGCAAAAAAGTTTGCATTTTTGTGAAATATATCAACTCTCATAGGTCAATTTATTCAGAGTTACAAATTTCATTGAGAATAAAAGATTTATGCATTTCTCTTAATTAACAGAACAAGTTTAGCTAAATATAAACTCTGCACTAAAGTTTTGCAGTGGCACAATACCAACACAGAATACAGAAGCATCTTTAAACTATACAAAATTTTAAAATTGAAAATAATCCTGTTTACATATTCTTTATACATTAACATATAAAAGACCTCATTTAATGAGGCATCTAAAAGAATCAAAACCATCTCTACAGCTATCTCTGAAAATTCATATCTGGAAACAATTCATTACACAGAAGCTTTACAAGACTATTTAAACAAACCAATACACACTTTTTACAAGATTAACATTCCCAAAGGTACTCATAGGCAGGTTGTCACTTTTTATTTCTGCAGTTTACCTCACTGGTTATCTTTAATTATAAAAATCTTCATATTTATATATGTTGGGTATTGTTGGATAACCAGTAATCTAATTTAAAAGTTGTGCAAAACAAACAAAAATTTGGAAAAACAGTATATTTAACCAGTCATTTATATAAAATATTCACTAAAGCACTCCTTTTGCCCTGTGTGAAGGGAAAAAGCCATAACCAATCTCTTTCTGGAAAGTTACCAGTTACATTTGTATGTTCCTTCATTAGACTCCTTCTATAAGTTATGATAAATTACAAGTTCCAACAAGACACTGACTCATCGATAGACCTGCCCAACATCCTCCAGTTTACAGCTTCTGTTTGCTGTCCGTATCCTGCTGCTGCTTCTTTAGATCAGGAACACTCAGCCTGCGTTGTCACCACCATGCTGCCTGAAGGCTGAAATGGCAACTCTCCATACCCACACAGTAGCATAGCTTTACCTAACGAAGACCGGCCGTGTGGCTACTGGTTTGAGCCATTTCCTCTTCATCACTTCTAATGTACCCGGAGAGCCAACACCATGAGGTGTGCAGAATTCGTCTGAACTTTTAAAAACTAAGTTCAAATTATAGGAAACTACGTTTTCAACTTAATTACAATAAATGCAATTACTAAGAGATTACCAGTTAACAAAACTACTGTATGTGAGTAACAAATGGAGAAATCTAATGTAACGCTGGCCAGTAATGCTGGTTTTCTTAAGAAGCAGATATAATATATTTAAAAGGGTCCTTTCTGAGAGGTTTTCTTTTCCCTTATCTTCTGGCAGTTAGGATATTTGGTGAAGCCTATATAAAGGAAGAGGATTTTCCAGAACTACTTGCTGTACACTTGAAAGAAAATTTTCAGTCTCTGTTGGTGTTATTAGCTGCAAAAGCATGTAAATTTCCCATCTGGCTCAGACCACTCTGAATATGTGCAACATGGATCTCAACGTTATTCTGAAAACAACTGCAGGAAGAAAAGAAGAAAAAGAAAGAAGTGTTAAACCTCATATTTAAGAGTTGTGCCTGAATATTTCTACAGTGAAAGTCCAGGTATGAACACAACCAATACAAAAATTCAGATGAATCAGAGAGTAGTACGTACTAATGCAACTTGACAGAGACGTATGTGAAAGAGCATTTGCACAAACAGCTGCATGAAGTCAAGAGTTACTGACTCAGGTACTTTAAAGAAGACTGTAACATAACCAGAGTTAACGAAATAAAAATATTATGACGAGATGGTAAAATGCCCAAAATAAGTACAGTGAAATGGAAACTTCATCACCACCTTCACAGTGTACATCAAACTTTAGTTGAATCCATTCCAACATGCAATTTGCAGTGGTGATTATAGAGAAGTTTCACTAATGTTTGGGGTTTATTTTTGTTTTTATTAATGAAAAATAATTATTTTTCATATCAAAAGGCCATCCTACTATCTTTAAAAAAAAAATAAAAAAATTCCTGTGTGCAGCCTCCCATTATTATGTAGCAATACGAGTATGGAGGGTATAAGGAAATACTAAGCATTTTGGTGTATTTTCTAGATTATGTAATTTAGCAGCATTATAATTATGAAAAAAATCCTGGTCACAAATTGCTGGAGGCTGTAGTGTACTCCAGACAAGTATCACTGCATTCTTGCTGTCACCACATTCTTGCTATTTTTATAATGCTTCCTCAGGCACCTGCTTGTGACAACTGTTGAAAAATGGCCATCTAGACTAGATGGGCCTTTGATCTGGCACAAGATGGTTGTTCTTCTGTTTCGTGGTTTAAAATATTGCTAATGGAAGCTGGCCATTCTGACCAATTGTCTCATATGCCAGTTTTTGATATTTACAGACAAGAGGTTGAGCAACTACGCAAAAAAATACTGAAATTGTACTGTTCTGTGGTCTGAAGAACTTATAATACATTTCCTCGTGGATTTCAAAGTCTTAAAATGTTCTAAAATAACTTATTAGTTGTCATAAATGACTGAAAAGCAAGAAAGTCTAGTTGCTGCATCAATTTAACACTTTTTAAAAAAAAATCAGGTTACTTCACTGATAGGTTCAAACAGAAAACTGCTAATTTCACACTCCCTTTAGGAAGCCCCCTTGTTAAATGGGACCATTCCTATAAGTAAAAGTTACCAGATTAAAACCCTTAATTATAATCAATGTTCACCTCTAGAATACAGTGAGAGTTGCCTGCTGGCACAAAATGTGTAATTAGGAATTAAATATTCAAGAAGTAATACCTGATATTTGAGGAGTCTATTGAATTCTTAATGTCATTTAATGAATCTGTTAGTGATTTAAATTCAAAGGAATTCAGGTCACCTCCTTCTGCTAGACACTGTAGAAGAAAACAAAAAAATGTTCTCACAGTTCGGCACAAAGAAACTGAGAGCCTTAATACTATGTATTTTATGAGAGAAGCTGTATTTTTGCGAACATTTTACCTTAATCTGCAGTAATATTGCTGTAAGTCTAGCGATAAGATCAGTTAAATTTTCACTTTCAACACAAAGCTGTCCTGTTGTTGAGGAATTTGCTTGCCTGACGATCTCCTGAGCCTCCTCTTCACACCTACGCCTCAGATCTGTCGGTTGGTCTGCAGGCTGGAGGCCTTGGTCAGGAGCAAGCTGCATAGATATATAATGAAGAGACATGAAGAACCAAGATCTCCTTTGCATTTGGCGTGAGTGTGAAATGACAAATGATTTCAAAGAGACTTAACAGGTATATAGCATGCAGTATTTTTTCTTCATTTATGTACATGCATGCCTATTTCAAACCTGGCCACTGGCATCAGCAAGTGTCTGCATTCTGGTAGAAGAAACAGAGACAGACAAAGGCAGGGACAGAAGGAATCCAATACAGCTGCTACTAGTTTCATTTCAAAGTGACCCCCGCCTATGGCCTATTCCCAGGAATTTATGTTGTTGTTGTTGTTTTTTTGTTTTGTTTTGTTTTTTGACCTACGTTAAGCAAAACCAACAAGTACATACAGATTCCACCAAAATCTTACCTCATAACAATACTGTTGAACTTTATGCAAAACTTTATTTAAGTCTTTGTTTAGTTGTTCTAGATCTAGAACAATAGTTGCGTATCTCCTCTGAAACTCAATGCCTATTGGCATAGAATAGGATTTCTGTGGAAAAGACAAAGCATATTAAAGTTAATGCAATGCTGTACCTGTGTATCTTTTGAATTAATAAAAAGGCATTTTCACTTGAAAATAATACTGAGATATTTGAAATCCCAGTGTTTAACAGAAAAATGTCAACATAAAAATATTAAAACCTAGTATGGCTATTTAAAACTGACGACTGTGTAGTAACTACCATGCTTTTATTCTCTTCGTAAAGTGCTATGATAATCAGTGGTGGTAAATGCTACAGAAGACTACTGTGGTCAGACCTGCTTACTTCTCCAGTAGTTGGGTATGGCTTCCCTCTGCTGTATGAAAAGAAAACTACCCTGTCAGTAGGAGAACAGTATAGGACAATATGGCCACGACCACCTCTGCTGCAGGATGGGAGGCACAATTGTCTAGTAAGTTAGTGGTCACCTCAGGATGACTCAGTGCTACGTACCTTCTGTTACAGCTAACAGTTCTGCCAAAAAAGTGTTACTAAAGCTTATATTTGGTAATATAAGTATTTAGGGTAAGCACAGTTTTCCACAAAAAATAAATACCAGAACACAGTACTTTTTTCTTATATTGTTTTCAGAATGTGTCTCAACACTATTTGGTTGGTATTTATGAAACTGAAACAAAATATACGATATATTGTAAAATATAAAAAATTGTAAATATAAAAAAAAGGAGGCTCAAGGGAGACCTTATCACTCTCTACAACTACCTGAAAGGAGGCTGTAGCGAGGTGGGGGTCAGTCTCCTTTCCCAAGTAATAGGCGATAGATAAGAGGAAACAGACTCAAGTTGTGCCAGGGGAGGTTTAGATTGGATATTAGGAACAATTTCTTCACAGAAAGGGTTGTCAAGCATTGGAACAGGCTGCCCAGGGAAGTGGTTGAGTCGCCATCCCTGGAGGTATTTAAAAGATGTGTAGAGGTGGTGCTGAGGGACATGGTTTAATGGTAACTTGCCAGTGCTAGGTTAACGGTTGGACTTGATGACCTTAAAGGTCTCTTCCAGCCAAAACAATTCTATGATTCTAAATGGCCTCTTGCAAGATAAGCAAGATGTATTTCCACGGCTTCTCAGCCACAAGATCGAGATACAGGTACCTCATACAATCAAACCTGTAGCCACAGATTTTACACCAAAAGATGAAGCAAACTGCAAAGTCAAGAGCCTTCATCAGAAGGATCCGGGTCAAAATCTCAAAGCTGAGGTTTCAGTTGTCAGTTCCCCATAATTTAATCACTGAAATGACTTCTAGGGATTTACAAGTCTGAATACCAAATTAATAGGGCTTTTAACTAACACCACAGCTACACAGAATTAACTTAAAAGAAAACTAGAAACCAGCATATATTTGACATACTTCCTGAGGCTCTGCAACATAAGGAAAAAACTTTAACTTTCAGACTTTCTTCAGTGACCAGCCCCCCTAGCCAGACTGGACTACTCCAGCTGTGAAAGCTGCAGACAATTGTGAATTCCCCCTCAGAGAGGAAAGGCTAAGTGCATTCTACATTAGTGATGACAAAATAAATATTTCTCAGCACCAGCACTATTTCTGATCCAGGAGCAATCCAAGACCTGGAAACACTGACAAACTGGCAGACAAAAGATGGATGGCTTTTAGTAGATGGAAGCAGGTAACATCTCTGTCATTGAACACCTACATGCTTCTCTGGAATGACTAGCATCACCTTTACCTTGTCTTTATTGCAGGTCAAGTGAAAAAATGAACTTGCCACCCTTTTTATTTAGATTTGTTTATCCAATATCAGAAAAGTGTTTACTGTTTTATGTACATGGTAACTTGTATATAGCCTGTAACCAAGACTAGTAGTGATGTCAAGATACTTAACTATTAATAGTCTGTCCTTTCAGAAAAATAAAATAGAAAATGTGCAGTTGTATGTATTAATAGCTCCTCTAAAGGCATCCCCTGCCTCATGTAAATTTATTATTATTGTCAGATAATAATGGACTATATTCATCAACAGGTCTGATTTTGGTCAGTTCCGTTTATTTCTATATTGGATCAGTCATTAAAAAAAGTTCTCCATAAAAGGACTGCTTTAAACCAAACAGTGGTGTTACTCAACTATTATCAAATCACAATTGTATGAATTATTATCAAAGTCTGACAATTAAGCGATACCTGAAAGAACTCAAAGGATTCGATTTTGTTCATGTTCAGGTATGTTACTGACGTTCAAGTGGATTGGTGCTGGAAAAAAGATTCTTGTTCAAAGAAAATACATTTTAAAGGAGAAACAATATATACTCAGCAGCAAAAACATAGATGGGATTGCCAAGGGACAAAGAGGATTAGAAGACACGCTAAGAATATGGCCCAATAGAAAGGTATCACGTCCTCTACTTTTATCAGGACAGCCTTGAATAGTAACGGAGGTTGCTTTATGATTGCTGATTTACAAAGGAAACTGCACAAGGGAAGAATTTCAAAAGTATCTCAAAGTCCTTATCTAGGCTACAACTGAGCTAAAATATATCAAACTTAATGTTATTTCTAGATTGTCTTCTTCCCTGTTGCTTTTTTGCTCTTTCAATTTTCTTATTTTCCTTGATATTCTTATTCCACAATACAGTTAATTTACGACTTAGTAGCTGAGTGACATGTTAATATCTGGATTCTTGTCAGAGGAAGGCTACTGTCATTCCTAAGGATTTCCTTATCTATGCAAAAGTAATAATATCTCAGTAAAAAACAAAAAGTTTTTGAGTTTGTTTTAAGAAGAGTTGGTAGTTTTTCAGTATCAGAGTTACAGGTTGCAATGGTATGTTTTAATCTTGCTTCTTTTTGCATCTATTTTAATTTTTTAATATGCAAAATTAAAAACCCAAAACATTTGATGCACAGGAAAAAATAAGATAGTAACTGAAATGATGACTAGGTTTTGAAGAGCAGCATCACAGCACAAAAGAAGAAAATTACAGAGACATAGGGATGGGGCGGTAGGAAGCAGAATAACAGAACGTACATGCGCATATGATCACTGAAGGGACAAAGAGGGAAATCCTACCACAATAAATCAAGTCCTTCAACATTCAAATACTTTACATTAAAAAAAAAAAAAAAGGCATTTTTGGTTTCAAGAAATAAAAAGGACTCTTCTTTCTCTCCACAAACCTTTCGCCTTCTGTCTGTATGTTGTAGAGAAAATTGTCTGAATGGACGTTAGCAGAAGGTTGAGACTGATAGCTTTCCACTTTCAAGTTGATTGATAGCCATGGGTGGTCGAAGAGGCAGTCTTATCATTTTGATTTACTGACTGATGATTAGATAAAGCCTAGCAAGAAAAACTATTCCACTGCTGCTAGTTATGCTGTAGCTGGTCTGGTATTGTAATTTTAAATGCTGGTCAAGGGCACTCAGAGCTTTATATAGAAAATCTCTGAACTGAGTTATTGTCTTAGCGAGAAAGCTAAATAAATAAGTACCTACCATCTGCAAAATAAAATTATGATTAATGTCTTACCATATAAACTTGTACCCAAGATTCCCAAAGTACATAGTACTTCTGAACTTTACCTGTCAACTGACATACGCTATTCCAATGTCAACATTAATCAGTTTCCAAAGCATAATGCTTTCAAAGGAGGATCATATTTGAAACAACTGACCTCTCTGACTTGTCTTTAAAAAAAAAAAAAATAAAAATTTCACATCATAGAAAGTGATAAAAATATAGATTTTTATCTAGACTCTAGTTTTAATTGGATCTGTCTGCATAGCTGTTAAAGTATATCCTGTTTTAAGAACTGAAAAGAGAACATTCTCACCAGCTTTTCTGCTTCTGTATTCATCTCTCTTAATTGTTTGATGTGTTCCTTCTTGATCATAAGGATTTTCGATAACCTGGTCTAAAACAAAGGAACTATTTTTAGAATGAATAGGTCCTTAAGCAGTTCTGAAATGCCATAGAAATTCAAGATAATAAAATGTGTGTTTCTTTCATCATTTTAAAATACATTTCTCAGTTGTTCATCAAGTTAAGATGCAGAAATAAAAATTAATTAAAATTAAACAATGGATTTTCCAGAGATTTTTAAAGCATTTTCAAGGGCCCTAGATTGGAGAATGCTAAAATCCATCAGCTGAAATTCCCTGTAGGAAGACTAATATAATTTATGGCCAGCTAGAGCCTGAAGATCAAGAATCTTCTTTTTTTGCGGCCTGAAGGAAAACAAAGGGTATCACCATGTACTACAATTAATATCACTCATTTTACCATACCTTTTTTCACACAGTTCTCAGCCTGTTCTCAGCTGTGCCCTTGACCGAGCACCAGCCCTGTGTGTACACTCCTGCAGTAAAACCTGGTATAGAGATTGGATCTATTTTATACAGAATGACTCTGGGCTTTCCATTTCCCTCTTTCATAATGGGAATACCCTGTTTCTACTGCTCTTGGGACCTAGCAGGTTGAAGTGGAAATCACTGGGACTGCTCTCAACACACACATCACTCCTAAAACTATTCATGCTGTCTAGAGCCCCGAGAGAAATCCTAGCTCCGCTACAACCAGCAACAGTTTTATTACTGATGTAAACAGAGCCAACATTTCAGGGTTTATAAATTGCAAAGGGCTTAACTGCATCCTAGTAGTGGAGCGTGGGACTGGGAGAAATAGGAACTCCTAGTTCAACATACATCTGCTTATATATAAACCCCTTTGCTGTTTTTCAAGTTCAGTCTTAATGCAGCCAGGTTTCTTGCCCTCACAAATCCTAACGGAAAATTGTTCCGGGACCTCTTTCAGCTAATTATGAATTTTCTTGGAATTTCCACATTAAACGCATTCTTGTTCACTTCATAGTAATTTGTTCTGCCAAAGCTGTTTTTCAGCTAAACATAGGCTTTCCCTCCTTGTACTTACCCCTATTTATTCAGAGACAGTAAAAGCATCTCTCCTCCGCTGTTCTTTCACTAGACTAATCACAACCCAAGCCTTTCCAGTCTCCTCTCCCATAAGAGGCTCTTGATCTCCAATACTTTGGCCCTTTCTGTATCTTTTTTCCATTCACTGTAATCTTTACTGAATGTGAGCAACAGGAAGCCTGTACCAGTATTCCAAATGACAGACCTGTAAAACAGCATCAATACTTCTCTCTTTCTACCACAAATACTTTGCTGGATGCATCTTATGAACGGATGGTAAGCCATGGTCAGACCCACAGGGGCAGTACTGCATAGGTTATCACTCTTCCAATTGTAGCTGCTCTTTTCTGCCCTTGTGCTGTCCCCCAGTGCCTGTGCTGAGCCAGCACTTGCATTTTTGCAGTACATGAAGAACCCAATCAGAGAACTGATAATGAGAAAACAATAAACTCAGAAAAGGCAAGAAAAAAAAAAGTTTTAAATTTTTTACTTGTGAGCTGGGTTATCTCTCTGATCTAATTTCTAACACACCACACAATTACTCTTTTTGGCAAAAAAACACCTGGGAGGAAGGAAAGCAAATTGACCTTTTTGCCACTCCTGTCAAAAAGTTACTCATCAAGCTCTGCTGTCATCACCATCTGGCAACTGCCTAACTTGATGTCCAAACATATTCAAGGATGCAGGGCCCTAAGTTCTCCAGCTTGGATTTTATATTATATTGATCCTATTTCCAGATATACTCCAGTGATCAAGATGACCTCATTCTTTCTACAATAAACTCTGACCTTTCACTGTATCTATGATGTCTACCAACTTTCTCTCATTGGTACCTTTTATTAAATAGACTTCCATTTTAATCTGCCAGTATAATCAGTGAATGCTTTAACTCAGTTCAGCCCTATTTTCCACAAGAAATTCTTGCCTAACAGCTCTATTTTCAGCATAACTCATCCTGTTTCCTGTTATAATTTATAGTTCTCATTAAACTGGAAATGAGGTTTTAGTACAATGCTTTTCCACATTAAAAGAGATGAATGAACAACCCAACCAGTATGTTTAGGTTTGTACTTTAGATTTCATTTTTTAGTCAAAAGAATATTTATAAAGAACACAAGCATTTCAAAGTAAAGTGTGCAATAACTTACTATGGAATATTTTAAAAATTTTCATAAGCAGAAAATAGTCAAAAAACCAGGATCCATTTTCAGATTTTTCCTCCTGCATTTAAGCTGAGAAGATCATTCTTTTTTCTAGAGCAATCAGGAAGACACCAATTCACTTTTTGGAATGTGCTGCATTAACATACTCCCTCTACTGGACACGCAGCAACCCTGCAAACAATCTGTTTTGTCCTATATTGTTTCCTCCCCAATCTAATTTTTCTCCCCAGAACAAAACAAGAAGGTGGGGGCGGGGGGAAGCTGTAGCTGAATGCTTGGAAAAACATCCTCCAAATTTTAATACTGACTAGAATGTAAGAATGTAATCTATTGATTTTGACATCCAGTATAGCTTAGGAAATATTTAAGGATACATTACATATTGCATGTAGGCATGAAAGATTTTTTAAAAATTTATTACTTGTTTATTGTTGACTTTAATATCACAATGTTAATTTTTGAGCCATTCTTTTCTTAATACACGTTTATCCACAGTAAAAACCAGAAAGAATAGCAGTCTCTAATGCCAAAATGTAAACGTGTAGAAATTAATACAAATAAAGATTTAGAAAAACTGACTCACCAGTGTAGAACTATGATTAAAATAGTTGTTACAAGTCACAATGTTTGCTTACAACTGCAAGTTATACATAAAGAGAATATATCCCTAACATTTAGTTGTCAGTGTCTGCACATGATTTTGACTACACTTCCTTTTGCTCCAAATTAATTTCAGAACCTGTAAAAGAGAACTAAGGGGCTGGATTGAAATCTTATTCAAGGTGTGATGCATTTTTTCTGGTTTGTCCAAAATAAAGTTTTCCCCTGAAACCGTTTATTCATGGTATCACAAATAATTGCCTGGCAATAGTTGTCCAGAAAGTTTTCTTTGAATCAAACATTTTATGATGATTTACTTCCTGAATCACCATTAAATCAGAATAAGGGCTTTGACCTTTTTATTGTACCAGTGTATAAGAAAGGCTAGAACATCTTTAATGGTCGTCTTTAACATAAAAATACATCTGGACTGGTGAACGCAGGGGAATCAATAATCATTATTCACCAGGCTCACATATTTCACCACACCAATTTTCAGTAGCATCCTTAAACTTCTAATAAAAATGTTGATGCTTAAAATGCTTAAGATACTTAATGCTTAAAAATAATGCACAGTCCTTTGATAAATGTTTTCTTAAGCCTCACAATTCTTTATCAAAAACCTGGATAAAGCATTAAGTTGCTCACATAAACAAACCCAGATTACCTTATAACAAGTAATAATATACCACCAAACATGAATGAGAAATCACCCATTTTCAGATTTAAAATACAGAAACAATATCATAAACAGATCAACTTGACACACTAAATAGTTGTAAAGCTCAATACACCTTAGTTACCCAGTTTCATCGATCACACTCAGTGACTCAAGGAGGAGGACAGCCGCAGATACAGTTTACTAGCATAAACAAAGACCGTATCTTTTGTGTATTTCAGTTTTTAACATAAATAATCTTATAACAACTACATCTATTTTAAATTTTCTTAGCTAAGCTAGATGCCAAGCCACCTTTTTCAAAACTAGCTTCATACAGTAAGTTTCCCCTAAAAAAAAGTATAGATCATTCTGCCAAATAAAATTCATTATCTTGAATGGCCAAAATATTGCCATCTCATGTGAGCTACAGACACAACTTGATTCTTTTGACCAATTACATACACTTTAAAATTTGAGAAGCATTTAGCAATATTATTTCTCAGTTCTTAATACTTTAAACACAGATCATTCCACTCTTTAACAATGAAGGCTATTTTTAACATGCTAAAGAATTCAATCACAGATCTTAAGGTAAGCCAATGTGAGCAATTACATTCTATCATCCTGAAAAGTAACTTGCTTCGATGAGTTTTGATACTCAATGAATCTAAGCTTCCTAACATTACTTGTCTGTGCTCTTCTGAACTGGCGTACAAAAATCACTGAGGAATTATTTCATAAAGATGAAGACCAAAAATAGTTTTCTTATCTATAAGATGTATGTTTGCTTTCAGAGAAAAAAGTGCTTCTTTTCTGCTGCAAGAGGGTAGGACATTACATAACACAAACCACAATATTATACAATATATGATAATGCACATGGGCAAATGATCTTTGCATAATGCAAGTATATTTTTAATTTAAAAAAAAAGTCTTAGTACAAAGTTTGCAGGTAGAAATAATATCTTTTTTTAGACCAACTGGTAGAGCTGGAAAAAATAAGACACACTTTTGGAGACATAAGCCCCTCCTGTGGTCTGAAGAGCAGCATATTTCAAAGCTTATGAACAAGTGAGAAAATTAAGAAGGGGCAGGGGAAGAATAAAAACAAATATTATTAACGTATTTTCAAAAGCTATTTTGGATATCACCGTATCTGTCATAAATCAACAGAAGGTCATTTAACTGCAGAAGAATTGGCAGAATAAACACAAAGGGACAATACACAACAAAATTAAGAGTTGCAGTTAACACTTACCACTTGAATGAGGAATTCTACTGGAAAGCCTCCTAGTGTTTCAGTATCTGTGCTTGAAATTTTGTTTTTCCATGAAGATTGTCCTAACAAAGGATCACTGTCCTATACAAGAAAGAACATTTAATTTAATAGCTTATTTTTAGAGGGATTTGCTAAAATCTTTATCTTGCTGAATAACCTCAGAAAATTAATTTCAAAACCTGTTTAAGGTAGTCGCTTCAACATGTATCAGAAAATATTACAATGATTAATATTACATGAAAAAAGTAACTTACTGTAATTGGAGACTGGAGTGAAGGTGTGCAGTGCAATCGGGGAGGGGTCATAAAGAACCTCGAAGGCCGTTGTTTCTGTCCAAAGGCAGCAATAGGCATGGTTTCATGAGGCTCGTTACTCTTAAGACAGGAAAAAGAAGGATATACTGAGCTGTGAGATTAATTAACTTTACACACCTTTTGGAATACATAATTCATTTCTGAAATCTGGACTAGTCATGCCCATCCACCCCCCAAGCCAACAACGTTAAAAGATTAATGTTTTGCTTTTGGGCTAGCAGGAGCTTCAAAATCATATTCCATTGCTGGAGTTTTCAGTGTTATAGCATCACATGAAATTAAGCCTGCAAGAATATTTCCAAAAATTCTGCTGGCAAGCTCCAGACAAATCATGACTGAACAGGAGTTCAGCAGAGGCTCCAAACTCAGATCATGACAGAGACTAGATAAACCATGGGCTCTTAGTAGATTCAACACTACAAAAGAACACGAGGTCCTCTGAAAAGCTTGCAGTCTAGGTCAGACTGTTTGGCAGGAACAATTCCTGGAGCTCATAAATTGGTACAAAAGCCTATGAGCTAGGATATAATCCCAAATTGTTTGACTAAAGCAACATCCCCACAGGTAGCTTCATCACCATAAGAAGTTTCAAAATGAGGTTCAATCAACTCATAATACTTGCTTGCAACTACCACAGGCCTTTCCAGACTTTGGCAAATTACAAAGGGCCAGGTTTTCTTGAACATTTTCTGCAAATCCTGCCGGGATCCCATAGCAGAATTTTCTTTGGGATCTTACACTACTCATTAAATTTCTTCATATTAAACTCAGGCTATTATAACAACCTATCTAGTAGGTCTAGTAAGTTATTCCAGCCTGAGCCATTATGTTTTTACACAGAGGGTTATCCTGTTCCATAAACCCAGGAACAGTAGAAGCTCATTCCCCTGGAATTTCCCATGCATCTGTTATGCTTGTGTCTACTTTATGACAATATCACCTGGATGTAGTATTTTGAATTTTATTTTTTTGATTAAAGCATACAATTGTAGATTTTTTTAAAACTTAATTTCATTTTTTATTACAGCTATTTTAAGAATGTCTCGTTATACTTACAAGAACTTCATAATCTGGGACTGTGTGTGTTCCAAGACCTGCCCTGTCAAAAGTCACTCTGTATGTAGCATTAAGGGTGTCTACAGCATCTATTTGCCCAGTGAATAGTCCATCATGGACACCTCGTAAACGTGCTTAAAAAAAAAAAAAGAAAAAAAATAACAAACCAAATGTTATAATGTTCTGACACCATTGAGAAAAAAAGACTTAATACATCTTTTGCAAGTAACCCTTTCCGTGTGTATTTAAAACCCACAGATTAAATGAAAAAAAAAAGTAAACCCAGAAGAATTGTATGCAATAGAAATACTACCCAAATTTTTGTCAAATTTATCTTTGCAAGTAAAGTATTTCCCAAATCTAATTCTTACCACTACACTTATGTCTAAGTAAAACGCTATTTAATATCCAATACCTTCTGACTGACAGATTTTGCAGGCAAAAGTCAATTTCCGGATGATTTTGCATATCATTTCTCTTTGATCACTTCCACTGATGACTGCATATTTAGCAAAAGACAATGAGGAACATAGCTCAAGGATACAGCTCTAGGAGAGTGAGGAGAGGCAGTATTGTGCATGCCTGCTCTTCAGCAAGAATTAAGGGCAGTGTTACTGAAGAATGCAAAAAGCAATGAACGCCAGTGGCTTGAGTGGGAGATACCATGCTTAAGTGAAAAGCATCTGGATCATGAACAGACAGGATGGAGGAATTCAAGTTTTTATAAAATTAGACAAAACTTGTGCAATGTTTTTAACAGTATTCCTTCCTCGGTTATGTGCAAGTTTTTTTCAGTAAGGCAACGTCATGTTTAGTATACATGTCCAACTCCACAGCAATATCAATTGTATATCTCTTTCAAAACAGGTATTTTTATGCTTATGGAAAAATAAAGCTCAAGTTTTGTATTAGGTTAGATTTTAAACTTTCAGACAGCACTCCACTCTTTGCATTTAAGCATCTCTCTTTACAAAATTTGTTAGATATACTACACATTAAAAAATTTTAAAAATCTACAATTTGAACAGCAGAAATAATAAAACATACTAAGTTTGTACCTCAAAACCGTATCACTGTTTTAAAAATACTAGCTAATCCTCACAAGCACCTTCTCAATAAGCTAAAAATAAAATCATACAATTTTTGATGTTTTAAATTTAACTATGTGCACTAAATATATTATGGTTTCCTAAAATCTTTGCAAAACACTTGGCTCGTTTTTGTTTGTTTGTTTTCAAGAAGTTACCTGTAACTTTTGTTCCTATTACAAGCGGTAACGGAATTTCTTCTGGAAGATCTTTGAACTGTGAAATATCTGCAACTTTCCGCTGCTGCAGAAGTCTTATTTTCTGCCGTTTCTGTTTTAACGCTGATCTCTCTTCCTCAAAGAATGCAGAGGAACACCTATAATACAATTAGGTAAAACTATACTTAAATTCAGCACTGAAAACATACATATGTGAAGACACATCAAATAAACAGGCATAGTTTACAAATCAGTGAGAGAAAATGAAAAAGATTGGAGTGAAGTGTTCAAGAGAAAAGGATTTCATTGAACAGATTTAGACAGTCTTACTCCCCAGAATTATCACTCCCAAAATAAAAGTTTATTTAAAAATAATACTCAGGAATGCTAGCTGTTGCATTAGTATATCAGAAGAGTACAACTTTTTAGGACTTTTTCTGCTTACAGGGATCCACCTGGTGTCACAACAAAGCTAAAGCAGGTCCCACATCCAATCTACTCTGAATACCAGTTCAATGCATGTAAGGAGAACTTACTGTGAGGTCCCTGGCTGCCATCACTTACTGATATACAGTAGATCCCTTTCACATGTGCTCAGTTAAACTTAGTACGAAAGGGCACCAGACTCAGAACATAAAAAGGGCACTTCTCTGTCTCATCTCCTTGCATCTGTGCACAGTACAACTCAGCTACAAAATCTCTATTATGCACATGAATTGTTCTGAGATTGGTCATAGTAAAAGTACAAATTTGTTTGAATTTAGGCTATTGTGTAAAATCAGATAATCTCTAGCAGTCCTCTCCCCCATTTTGAGGGGTGTGTGTCTTAAAACATAGTCTAAAAGATGGAGGACTTACTCCCAAGGCCCTTACTTGGTTTTATTAATTTTCACTTTTAACCTACTGAATAGGCATGATGCATAAGGGAGACACTGAGAGCATAAAGACATTAAGGACTTGATCCTATCTCTCATTCCTTATTAAAAAAAAGTTTTATCATTCTTGTGTCAATGAAAGAAGTAATTTAAAAAAGGAGTACAGATGCTATTGTAGGTCTGCTTAATTGCAGAAACAGTTATTTATGGAATAATCTACTACCTTTGTTAATTGCTTTACTGCAGTCAAATGCAATTTAAACATTTTCTGTGGAACTCATACAGTTATATATTGATCAGCGATCAATAAAAAGTCCTATTTTATGAGGTTATTTTAGAAGACACTGACAACTCCTCTGATGGTTTCCCCTTCTACACTGCAAATTATTTTGTTTTAAATCCCTTCAAGATCTTCCTCAATACTGAGCAGTCGGCTCCTATTTCCAAGTCTGCTTCTACTACTCCTTATTATAGGCCAAAATAAACAGTCTTATGTTTTCTTCCGTATACCCCTCACTTGGAGAGTTCCACAAAGTCATTTCACTATTCTCCAAAATTTCTATTCCTTGCAGTGTGTATGAGAAGATCATAAGAACTAAGCTGTCAGAATGCTGAGACCACTTTCTTTCATACTGACCAGTATCACGGAATCACAGAATTTTCAGAGTTGGAAGGGACCTCTAGAGATCATCTAGTCCAACTCCCCTGCTGACGCAGGATTGCCTAGAGCACATTACTCAGGACTGCATCCAGGCAGGGCTTGAAGATCTCCAGAGAAGGGCACTCCACAACCTCCCTGGGCAGCCTGGTCCACTGCTCTGTCACCCTCACCATAAAGAAGTTTTTTCTTAGGTTTGAACGGAACTTCCTATGTTTCAGCTCGTGCCCGTTCCCCTCGTCCTGTCACTGGGAGCCACTGAAAAGAGTCTGCCTCCATCCTCCTTCAACCCACCCTTCCCTTTAGATACTTAGAAGCAAGAAGAAGGTCTCCCCTCAGCCTTCTCTTCTCCAGGCTAAAGAGTCCCAGCTCTCTCAGCCTTTCCTCATAAGGGAGGTGCTCCAATCCCCCAGTCATCTTTGTTGCCCTACGCTGGACTCTCTCCAGTAGTTCCCTCTCCCGCTTGAGCTGGGGAGCCCAGAACTGGACACAGTATTCCAGTTGTGGCCTCACTAGTGCCGAGTAGAGGGGGAGAATGATCTCCCTCGACCTACTGGCCACACTCTTCCCTAGGCAGACCAGGATTCCATTGGCCTTCCTGGCGACAAGGGCACATTGCTGGCTCATGGATAATTTATTATCTACCAGGACCCCCCGGATCCTTCTGCTCAGAACTGCTTTCCAGCAGGTCCACCCCTAGCCTATATTGCTGCCTAGCATTCTTCCTCCCCAGGTGCAGGACCCTACACTTGCTCTTGTTGGAC
>VFFE01007704.1:3192-13474 GCA_008921705.1 Burhinus oedicnemus
CCCCCCCCCCCCCCCGCCTTTTTTTATTGAAAAGAACTAACATGTTTCTGCAGGGTCATGGGGAGAAGAGAAAGACAAACCTAAAATAGAAGATGACAAGTTTGCTGTGCTAGAGGCAGTGACCACCTGGGCTGATATAATCCACAAAATAAGAATAGCTATGTTTTACTAAGTAGCTAGTGTTTGCATGTCTGCCTGTTTGCACTCTTTATCACATTCACAAGCTGACGGGGAAATTTCCTTTGTCCACCCCCATGCTTCTGTGGTGGGTATTATCAGACGGCCTCTCCTACCCGTGACATTCCCTTGTGGTTCTGAGAGATGCAGAAAGTGAGGTCTGCATTTGACTTCACCACAGCTCAACACACTCGTTTCCCTGCTTGCCAATGATAGGAGAGCTCTAGGTCTTCAACAGCAGTTGGGAGATCCAAACATGACGTGGCACATCATCACTCAGCTGTCTGAAGGCTTTAAGCACAAACGCTTTAGAGATGTGATGACTGCCTGAGTTGCATGCAGTTTCATCTCTACTACTGAGCTCTAGTGCCAACTTCTTCCTTTCTTTCTGCTTTCTCCCTTTTTATTGGAAGCAGACTAAGGTTAGGGCTGTGCAATCCCATGCACAAATACAGACTGGGTGGAGAATGGATCGAGAGCAGCCCTAAGGAGAAGGACTTGGGGGTGTTGGTAGATGAGAAGCTCAACATGAGCCAGCAATGTGTGCTCGCAGCCCAGAAGGCCAACCACATCCTGGGCTGCACCAAAAGAAGCGTGGCCAGCAGGTCGAGGGAGGTGATTCTGCCCCTCTTCTCTTGTGAGACCCCACCTGGAGTACTGCGTCCAGCTCTGGGGCCCTCAGCATAAGAAGGACATGGACCTGTTGGATTGGTTCCAGAGGAGGGCCACGAAGATGATCAGTGGGTTAGAGCACCTCTGCTATAAGGACAGGCTGAGAGAGTTGGGGTTGTTCAGCCTGGAGAAGAGAAGGCTCCAGGGAGGCCTTATAGCAGCCTTCCAGTATCTGAAAGAGGCCTACAGGAGAGGGCCTTTTGACAAGGGCATGTAGTGATAGGACGAGGGTTAATGGCTTCAAACTGAAAGAGGGTAGATTTAGATTAGATCTCAGGAAGAAATTTTTCCCTCTGAGGGTGGTGAGGCACTGAAGCAGGCTGCCCAGGGAAGCTGTGGAGGCCCCATCCCTGGAAGTGTTCAAGGCCAGGTGGGAGGGGGCTTTGAGCAATCTGGCCTAGTAGGAGGTATCCTTGCCCATGGCAGGGGGGTTGAAACTAGATGATCTTTAAGGTCCCTTCCAACCTAAACCATTCTATGATTCTATAAGGTTACAGAGACAAAGATCCCCAACCTCTGATTGCATGTAGTCACTTTTGTTGTGCCGTAACAAGTTGTCCTACCCTCTCATCTGTTACCTGGAAGAAAATCACTCTTTTAGGAACAATTATCCTTATTGTTGGCAACTTTCTGCTGCAGCCAGAGAGGCTGGGGGCAGGAGAGGTGCTGGCTTATGAAGGTGCACAATAGGTTACTCAGTAGGTCAACAGGTTATCCTTTTCCTTCTGAAGACTAATAAGGGGACTAGCACCAATGCAACCTACTTTCTGGACAGATTAAGATTTTGGAAGCATCAAGCAAGTTGTTAGTACAGTTTACCTCCTAGTGCCTGAGCTTGGGCACAGGAGATCAACATCTCTGGGGAAAGGAATCCCTGTTACAAAATCTGTGATGGGCCTTGCTTTTGGACAATTCTCTGTAAATCAGATACTTCATACTTGGAATAAAAATCTGTATTATGGGTTCTTTTTCTTTAGAAATCAACATGCAAGGACTCAGAATTCAGCTATTTCTCCTTCAGGCTGTAAGACATTACTGCCAGAAGAAACAAGACACAGCCTATTTGTAGGCCCTTGCCTTTTTTTTTTTGCGTGTCTAGTGTTAGTGCCTGGCTTTGCAACAGGACTAAATATTTATGTTTCACTGTCAAAAGTGCATAGCAGCAAATCGAAGTAAGCATTTTAAGACCTGGTTGCTCTGAGCGACTCACTGACACCACAGAACTGAAGACCAGAGCACCCCCTTGCCTGGGCTTCTCTTCTGAAGGCAGAGCGAGCCACTTTCTGCCACCTCCGCCAAGGACCTCAGCAGTCATCGGCAATGGCTTGTTTTGTGCTGAAACAGCAAAACAGGATCACTAAGGGAAAGAAAAGAGCTCATTCTTTTCGGAGGAAGGAGTCATCCCAACCCAAAACATCAAATGCCATCAGTGAAAAGAACAAACTTTCTTCAGAGGGAGACCTAGCAACAAGCAGGAAAATGAAACAGATGTAAAAACCAAGGCCATAAAGAGAAAGCAGTAGTCTGTACACAAAGGAGCAACAGTGCTGATGGAAAAGTCAGGGAGAGACAAGGGCTTGAGCATATACATGCCTCCTTTCATAATGCAGCTTAATGATCTAAATGACTTTTAGATTAATAGAAACAGTAACGGAAGATGTTCGTTTCTGAAAGATGCTTTGTGCAGCTAATAGTTTGCTTATTCTGAATTGCAAAGATAAACATGCTGGTTCTATTTGCCATTTTCTTTCCCCCATCTCCTAACAGGTTCACCATCCATGCTGACAGCTGAAATTAATATATGTGTTTCTTCATTTAGTAGGTCAAAACAATCTACTGCTAAGATAATATATGCTATAGTTGTCTATATATTTCACAACACAAAAGGAAAGATGACAGAAATTTCTTTTAATTAGGATACAGGACAGGAATTCAGAGGATGAAAGTCTATTTCTGCAGTTGCCAAAATCTTGCGCATCTTCAGCAAATCCTTTTACCACCTGTTAAAAAAGGGGAAAGGAAATAAGAAGCTTTCTCCATCTGTAAAGCAAAGCTTGATGATTAAAATTGAGAGATGCTGAAAATACCATGGTGATGGAGACTCTTCAGCTGAACATACAGCCCCCACTGTGATGACAAGCAGCACTCTCATCTCCCTTGGCAGTCAGTGACAATAAAGACAGAATTCTCCTAATTGCAAGGCATGTCAGCACCTTCCGCACAAAGGATTCAATGATTTCTTTTTCTGTCATCTTTTATGGATCTCACCCCTTTCGACGCTCTACTATTTAGACTGCAAGGATTGGGATTTCTGCTTTTCTGACAAGTAAATGACATACTTTTTCTTTAAAAAATAGCCCATGTTAAGAATGTAAAAATGAAATTTCCTGGCTGTTGCCATCTGGTTTCTTCTCAAATATATACATATGCACACATTTCCCTGAACCCACCTTCCCCCACAGAAATTTTGTCTTAGTGAAATTTGGTTTTGGATGTTCATAGGATTTCTGGAGACCCCATGGCCCTGCAAGAATTGTTGTTCCCTCAGCCTGTCAGGCATGCGGAGATCCCAGATGCCACCTGTGGGTATGCACAAAGCAGCCTGTGCAGCATAGCTCAGAAGGTCTCATCCATCCCCAGCAGGCTGGACCCCAAGCATGATCGCTACTAGTTACAGGAGTCAGGAGCTGGTGCTTCATTTCAGCTTCTGGCATCCATTTCACACAAGAAAGGTGTGGATTTTAAGGAGCACTAGAGGAACAAAGCAGAAGTCTTCCTCCTAAGTTTGGGAGAAGTAGGTCTATGTCTTGGATTCTGCCTTTATTTCCTCAAAATTACTTCTAGATTTAATCATATCCTCTGAACAATCTGGATTTACATTACATCAGAATAATGCTACTTTCTGTGGCACTTCAGAATGACAGTTTGAAGATACTCGAAGCTGCCACCAAATTTTTATGGGTAGTTTTATATTTAAAAAGGATCATTAACTGTACAATCACATAATTGGATCCTTATATCACAGGTTTTGTTTGAAAAGCTCAAATGGTTTCTACATATGTTAATAAACTTGTTTTAGCACTGAGAGCATAAATGCATGACAAATTGTCTGGGAGGAGAAATGAAAAGGAGACCATCTAAACTTCCATTTTTGTGAGGGAAGGAATCTGACATGCTGGAGGCCCAGCAGGAAACCAATGAGGAACAGAATGTACAACCATTGCCGCTGTTAAATATAGATCCTCAGCTCTGAGGCATTCAAGAGCCTTGCTCTTAGGGCCTCTTCTGCTGACAAGTGTCTCTTGGTCCCAAAACCACCTCACCTTCAGGACATTTCAAAAAGTTGAGCCAGGTGAGGGTATTTTGCCTCTTTCTCCACCTACTGTAAGTTATTCCAGAAGGTGCTGGAGCATTTTGCCACAGATCATACAAGCATAGTGTTGCTGTATTTATTTAAAGTTTTTTATTAGGCCTAACATAACTGTCAAACGCACAGCTCTATTCTGCCATCAGTTGTGTATTACAAGTGAAAAAACCCAAGCAGATGATTCTTTATGCTTTGCTACATTTGTTTTTTTCCAAGTGAACGTAGGAACAGTCCTTCCTCGACTGACCTTCAAGTATTACTCCAACACAAAATGTACCAGTATGAGTCAAACAGTATGATTACAAGAGCATTATGGTAAGGTAAATATCATATAGTTAAACTTCCTTCCACTGGCAGTATTGCCAGGAGACAGACTTCATAAAGGGCTACACCCAATAGTAAAATAATTTGTGCTCAATAAACAAATACAGAGAGCTGTTATAAAGTCCAACATGGAGCTCAGCCAGAAACGAGCCACAACTTTTAAGTGGCAATATGTCAGCTGCAAACGAGCAACTCGGCAGAAGCTGAGACATTTGTATAGTCAAACTAGTAGGAGGCCTAAAATGCCAAAGTTACGGCTACAGATGGTAGTAGGTTTTGCAAACTGAACACCCTGGGTCTCCATACATGGACCTATAGTTTTTGAAAGCTTCCCCCCCCCTCTAAATGTAACATTAGATTTGTCTTCTTTATGGAATTAATTGAAACATTTCAAAAAAGCAGCCTAAGTGTGGCTGAGGGAACGGCAAACACACGCTAGCCAGCTGCCATACCTCCTATTTTCCTCATCAGAACCAAGAACAGGATTTCACAGTGCAACCTAAGCAGAGACCTCTGCTGCCATCCTCCCTCCACCGCCTAACTGCTGAGATAGACTTGCTAAGCCAAACACCGCCATCGTGAACAGTGAAAGCAGTTTTTTTATATAGGCTTTTTATGCAGGAGCTCCACGGTGTGGAGTCAGCTGTCTTGCTAGAAACAGGAAGCTGAGATATGCCTGTCGCAATGACAGATTTAGGATGTAATGCCTGCTCGGCTGCCTCAAAAGGAGACCTGGACATGCAGTGTGCTTTAAAACACTCTAAGGCGATAATATTAGTACATACAAAGTTTTATATGTAACTTGTTTAAGTGCTGGATCTCCATGTGTAGAGGTTCTTCCCAACAAAATCACTCTGAGCACCTGAGCACTTTGTCTCTAGGACAGCTGTGTCCTTGTGGCGAGTACATCCCTGCGTCCTTATGGTGTGTACATCCCTGTGTCCTTATGGTGTGTACATCTGCCCTGCCTAATGTCCATCACCATGACTGAGGATAGGCAGAAGAGTGCGAATTCCCACACAGCTCATGATTTGCCACTTGTGCCTCTTCTTTTTCCCCCGACACAAGTGTTCCTACACCCCTCTTGCCAAGAGCAGCTAGGAAAGAACTTTTAAGCTGTTCCTTAATTAGCAAAGAGCCCTTTCGCCTTCCCTCTCACAGAGGGGTGTAGGAAAGCTCTAAGTATGCACAGAAGGGAAGAACCTGGAGAAATACAAGTAGACATCTTGGGACACCAGCTCCAGCAGAGCTTCCCAGAGTGGTACAACCAGAGCTGCGGGGACTGTGTCTTCCAGCAGAAAGATTAGAACAGCAATCCCTGCTAAAGGTAATGCTTTCAGTGCCACACTTCTCTACAATGAAACAACATCATTTTCACTTCCAGTGGCTGGAGAAACTCTGAAATGTTGTTAAAAAAAAAAAAAAAGAAGTGTCTTGATGACAAGAAATAGCTGCAATAAGGCAGGGTGGCAGATGTCCCGTGACAGCACCACAGCATAAAAGAGAAATACAACAGCTGTCGATACTTAAGACAACCCACCCTTATACTACTTTATTACAGAAGACCTGCAACATTTACACAGAGATGTATTCTTCATCTAATATCCCTTTATCCAATTGGAAAGCTTTTCCCTTGCACCTCTAAAATACAACAAAGGGGAACGCTCAGATAACATGGTGGAAGTTGACACTTCTCTGCCTGACCTGGGCAAAAAGTCAATGTCAAGCAAACTTAGCCATGGAAAAGAAAACCCTGCGTTACATAGCACAGTAAAACCAAGGCTCTGAAAAAAAAACCTTTACAACTTCAGCTGCAGCTTTCATGCTATTAGATTCCACAGCATGCACATGTGGTTTCAATACCTCTTTTTTAAAAAAAAAGCCACTTCAAATAGAAATAGATTATTACAATGGTTCCTTACTAATACAGGGTCTGATCTGTGATAGAATTTATAAACTAGAAAAGCAAGATTGCTAGAAAATATAGTCAGGTTATTTGGGAATAGATTTGTAAAGCAGATAAAGAGTTTCTGTGGAGCACTTAAGTACAGAAATAGTTCACATCTGAACTAATGGAAAAGAGTGTTACCATTTCCTCCTTATTTTTTTAAAGCTGACAGATTGCGTTTAGGCCTTGTGAAAGGTTAACCCTCTCAACTCTTGCTCTTGACTAACAGAGAAAAATACATTTCTTGATTATTTGTCTAGCCAAACATTACAGACTCAAAAGGAAGATTCAACTTTAATCAAGTACTTGCACTACTTACCTAACCATGCACAACTGGAAAAGTCACAGCATGCAAACAGAAACAGATGTTCGCTTTTACAAACAAATGCCATCCCTACTCATCCATAAATCTTTTGGAGGATGAAAAGTAATCATAGTCCTATCGGCTGTGTACTGACTATCCCAGAACATTCTTCCTCAAATATACTTATAATATCTTTATTAAATACCAAATAAAGATATTTTCCTCTCTCTGAACTTTATCTCTGCAGTCTCTTTGGGACATTAGCTTCCAAGACAAGCGGCAGATACTTCTAGGAGAATGCTTTTAACTTGCACAGTGAATTATTGTGAAGGGAGACCATCTATTCTCAGTGTTAATCTTATCTTGCTTATCAGAAATTACTGGAAATACTTTTCAGAGTAAAAATCTTCATTACTATTTTGCATATTTGAACATGTTTCCAAGCCAGTCCTCCTCTTTCCCATCTCGAGGGGTTATCATCCTCTTCAGCATTTCTCCCATCCTGCTCCTTGAAAGTTGGCTGCAATGTCTTTCTCATGGCTGAACTGCTGGATGGCAGCGCACTCTCTAAGGCTAGTTGTGACTTAGTAAAAGACAATTTACAGCCAGTCAAAGAGGCAGCAAAATAGCATTGTATCAGTCTAGAGAAAAAGACATTAAGTAAATTAGGTATTTGTTGTAAAGTTCCATACCAAAAAGCAGAACATGCACAGGCAATCATGCCATGGTTTCTGTAGGTGCACCATTCTTCCCTTGGTCAGACCCTGAGGCGGTGGCCGGGATCAGATGCACAGTTAAAGTCCAGTGTTGTCCATGCCTGCTCCTAAGGAGGCTAACTTATCATTGGCATCCTACTGAGATATGTACAGTCACCTTCCTTCTGTGTTTGCCTGCCGTCTTTCACTGTTTCTCTCTGTAGTCTTATTTCTCCCCAATCTCCATCTGTCTTGGCCTCCCTGAATACTTTTTGAATTGCTGACTGTCTTGAATTGGACATAGCACCCTTGGCTTCTCCAAGACATCAGGCGGAAGAAGCCCATGCCCTTACCATGTCATGAGTATCATGAGTAACTCAGATCTGGGAAAAGCTTTGATTTCTTTCCCGTGAACTACCACATAATTCAACTCGAGGCAAAGCTCTAGGAAACCAGGCTTCCTTTCTTTGTGCAAATCTTCACCACTGCTATATTTCTGTTTACAGAAAAAGCAAAGGAAGGACAAATGTCATTTCATGCACGACATTGGTTTGCAGCCCCTGAATTCAGAAAAAAAAACCAACACCAAAAATTGTATGTGCAGTCAACATACCTTGGAGAAATCTGTACGCTTTTACACATACATCTTTTTGCAGTGTTTGCAGCATGCATACACTCCACTGCAGCTGCCGCCCTTTCTTACAGCACAATGTTATTCATGTGTGCCAATGTAATTTAGCAGCACAGACATTATAACCTTCATTTCCTCACATCTGATGGTCCATCAGAAGTAAGGTAGTCAGAGAAACAGAAACGTATGGAGAACATGTTTTAAGGCGTGCAAGCGAATGACCAATTTTCTTTTCTCCTGTGAGTGCTTGTATACATGTTCCACACCACGTGATAAATCCAGGCAACACCATACACGTACACATTCAGTTACTCTGTGAATCTCAGACTTTTACTGAGCAGCAACAGAAGCATCGTACATGAGAACTGCGGAACAGCGTAGTGCCTTTGTGCAAATGCGACTCCACAACAATGACTTTGTAAATCTCAAGGACAGGACATTTTCACTGCTATTGCCTGAATTGCAGTGGAGGATGCTCTCAGCAAAGGTTGTGGACCTACTTTGACAGTCTTGCTGCAGGTCACGAAACTGCCAGCTAACCAGTGACACTGCTTCCCCAGGGTCGCGCCATTACATCATTTAGTTTTAGCAACCACCATGTATGAAGATTGCCCTGAAAGGTTTGATTTTCTGCAGAACAAAGGAAAAAGCTGAAGTTTTGTGTGAGTTATGAAGCAACCCCTTGACCACAGAAATATGGTAGATGGAAAAGAAAACAATGACATTAATTTCTTGAGTTCTGGCAGAAACAAGACACAGCTATTGGCCCAGCATAAGCTCTTAAAAACACCCGATAAATTACCTGAAAGAAACAACATTAGAAGGAACAGTTATTAGACCCGAATCTCTCTCATACTCCTGGAAGAAAAAAAGTTTGTCAAAAGGTGAAGCTGTTACAAGCTCAGATGATTGCCTCATCCATATCATGACCACCAGTGTAATAGGAATTCAGCTAGGATTTTCGTGCTTAAAAATTCCCTAGAGAGTGGGATGACAGAAAATAGAGAGCCCCTTACAGCGAGCAGATGACTTCCCTGGTAGAGATGCTGACCCCTATTGCAACCTTATATTTTATCATGTATCAAATACTTATACTATATGCACATTTCATCAAATAGAGAGTATCATAATTCCATTTTTAAAAGTGTTGCAGGTGGAGGTCTTGAAAAGGAAATGAATGCCTAAACATTAAGTGAAAAATCAGGTCCACATAGAATAATTAGTACTTAATCCAAAGAGACAAAGACTAGACTCCGTTTAGACTTAAGAACCATTCAACATCCAAGCTGTGGGATGGAGTACAACAGCATGCTTTACATTCTTTGCAAGCAGGTCTGAAAAGCGAGGTAAGATCCTCAGTTGTCATCCACAACCAGTAACCAGGCTAAAAGCAGCAATCAGATTTACACCCTGCCTTACTTTGTGAAAGATCCTTGGAAGGAGTGAGGTTAGGCCTCCATCAGACTCCAAGAGTAGTGAGTAATTTTGATGTTCAGGCACTTTTTGGTGGTGATCAAGTTACCCTCAGGGCATGCCATCCTAAAAGCCTCTTCTTAATACTTCACGATAGATCATGACATTCTTTTTCCATCAGTGTGAACCAGCCAGGACTGTCCATTTGCATCTAAAGCTCCAAACAATAGCAGCAAAACCAGAACAAATTAATGGATGCCTCGACTCCTGTAACTGGGACTAGCACAGATTCCCAGCTTTGAGTTTTCCTGGCAAGGAAGGAGTCCAGAACCCTCCACGTCCCAGGAGAGTGCTCCATCACCAAAGAAGGAAGTACTCTCTCACTATTAGTTTTGAGAGATGGCAAATTAAATGACATCATTTTGCAAATACTCAGTGGATCTTGGCATCACTGAAGGGAAAGTCTGAGAGCAACAAAGATGACTGGGGGATTGGAGCACCTCCCTTATGAGGAAAGGCTGAGAGAGCTGGGACTCTTTAGCCTGGAGAAGAGAAGGCTGAGGGGAGACCTTATTCTTGCTTATAAGGATCTAAAGGGTGGGTTGAAGGAGGATGGAGGCAGACTCTTTCCAGTGGTTCCCAGTGACAGGATGAGGGGCAACGGGCACAAGCTGGAACACAGGAAGTTCCATTCAAACACAAGAAAAAACTTCTTTATGGTGAGGGTGGCAGAGCACTGGAACAGGCTGCC
>VFFE01007704.1:13494-118114 GCA_008921705.1 Burhinus oedicnemus
TTCCTTTTTTTTTTTTTTTTGAACAATCCTTAAAACTGACTAGTCTTGTCTAAATTCTACGCTAACCCTCATCTTAAACTAATAATGACAGTGTGGTACAACACACCCACCCCTGCCCACCCAGAAACCCCAAACACACAAACAAAACCATAAAGCTCGCCGTACTAAGTATGTGCTTTTTCTATATATTTATTACAGTTACAACAGAGGTCCTCATAAATAGTTGCATAAAATGTTAAAGCC
This sequence comes from Burhinus oedicnemus, assembly GCA_008921705.1. Classification (NCBI taxonomy): domain Eukaryota; kingdom Metazoa; phylum Chordata; class Aves; order Charadriiformes; family Burhinidae; genus Burhinus; species Burhinus oedicnemus. The sequence goes on from VFFE01007704.1 coordinate 13,738, forward strand.
ACAACATTGCACATGATATGAAAGAAAACAAAATCCCAAATGAGTGCATTTACAGTATTTCATCCTGCTGTATACTGCTTGACAATCAGGTCGGCAAGCTGGGCACCAACCCGAAGTCCTTTTCTAAGGGGACAGTGAGTACTGACCCAAACCGAAGACCCGCACAGTGGTATACCACCATTTAGGAAGGAGGGGGGAGAAAAAAGGATAAGGGGAGGGGTGGGGGGGGGGAAAAAAATTACAGACCGAAGGCAGGTAACAGTCTATATACAAGTAAGGCCTACATTTTATCAGAGCAAAACGATTCATTCTATTTGTATGCAAAAACTTTGAGGTTGGATGCACTTAAAAGCAGAGTCTGATCTCAGTGCACTGCTACGTGAGATACATACAGGCGAGGCAACTGGAAAGCTCTAGGACCAAGTGAAAACCAGATGTTATAAATGGAGGCTGTATCAATGGGCAGCCATTTTGGTGAGTCTTCTCCAGGCATGATTTCATTTTTGTTTAACACCAGTGCTTTGAACATAGGCATTTCTTCCTTGAATAAATCTTGAAAACGGTAGTTAAGTTCACTTGCAAAATTCAACTCTTGTTTATTAAAAAAACTATTTTTATTTTTTTTTTTTTTTTTGCAGAAACCTGAATAAAATACTGTAACTGTATCGCTCGTGACTGCTTTTTGCAGAGTACAGTGCTATCGTCCTCCACCCCAGTGAAGTCTGCATCGCCAGTCCCCCACGCTGCCCCGCGCGGGTCCCCCTGGAATGCGTTTGCACACGAACATTCGCTAGCAGCTGGTTGGCTCGAGGTTTGCTTTCCTCAAAATTCAAGTCAACAGCTGATTGGCAGGAGTCTATCTCCAGTCTGATTGATTGGCAGGAGGAGTCCATCTCCAGTCTGATTGATTGGCAGGAGGAGTCCATCTCCAGTCTGATTGGCAGGTGAAAGAGAATGAGAGAGAACTTCACGCAAGGTCAAACTCTTGGCAAGAGCCTGCTCTGTAAGAAGTTTTTAATGCTACGGATGGGTCGAACATCATTCTGGTGTTTTCGCCGCTCAATGAACGAAGTCAGTCTGGATATGTCAATGCTGTCAGCACTTTTGCTGTTCCCCAGCTGCAGCCATTGCTCCTGGAGGGCCAGTGCAGCCGAGGGACGCTTAGCTGGGTCATCCTGAAGTAGGAAGCATACAAAATCTTTGGCCTTCTGGCTAACTCCTTTGAAGTAGTCATCTGGGAAACTAAAGTCTAAGCGGCAAATATTCAGGCAAGTTTCCTCTACACTTTCATCCAGGAAAGGAGAGACGCCACTAAGAAGGACATATGTGAGCACTCCAATGCTCCAAACATCTGAAGTGAGGGAAACAGGATTTCCAAGAATAATTTCAGGAGCTGCAAACTCTGGGTTTCCAAGTAACTGGTGGATATAATACGTGGTATTGAGCTGGACTGCGTCTCCAAAGTCAGCCAGTTTTATTGTTGGCTTAGTGGAACTCTGGTCCACCAAAATATTTTCAGGCTAGAAAACATAAAAGCAAAAGTTAAAATGTCTTTTTTCAAGTCAGTTTAACACACATTTAATGCTCCAACGTTACTGTTTCCCAGCCAGTGCTGTCAGCTCAAGAACATTGCAAACAGATGCAAGCTACAAGGATTACTGCTGCAGGCCAGCTCTGCAAAGATCCTAGGTAGTCCTAGTAAGGCTTCCCCTAGATCAACCAACAGGCAGTTTCTTGCCAACTACAGTATGCAATGAGCGTGTTTTAGCTGCTGGCACTATAATTTTTGCAGGAAACATAGTTCTGCCAGATAATACTGCAGATGTTCACAACAACGGCTCTGCAAAGTTTCACAGGAACCTGTGTTTGGGAACTTAAGCTTAAAGAACAGCAATTACAAATAGAGGGTGAATAAAGCAACTGCTCTATTTGCTTTGTGAGAGAGAGACAACAAAACCCTTGCATTTAAAGACTGTAAGAATGTGTCAGAATTTTCATGATGCTCTCAACAGAGTTCAGCTTTACTTGGTCATTCTTAAATGTAACACAGCTGTACAGATGGAAGTCAAGTGCTATTACGAGACTATGGCAGCAGAAGATCCTGTTGGATGCACACAGCTGCAAGAGAATTGCCCCACTCCTGGTGAGCTGAAAGTGGAATTATTTTTATGGTTTTATTTCTGAAGCTACTGCTGCTGTAGCTGTGATCTCAGCAAAACAGGAGTGACTTACCTAACAACTAGTTTTTAATTAGTTCATCTGTATGTACCCTGAGACTGGAAAAAGTACTGGTGAACTCCATATGGCACTAGAAACAGGTAAATTTTGGGTCTCCACGGTGTGCAGGACCAGACTGGTTCTGCTTGGAAAACAGAAGCGTGTGGAGGGAAGATGCAGGCTCTTTTCGCTTTTTTTCACCATGACCCCTTTTGGCTAAAGAGACCTGCCTACAAAGATGACTTGTCAATGCTAGAATTCCTTATTATTCAAATACACATAGAAAAAAAAAAGTGTAAAGAATAAGTCTTTAATTAATATTCACATTAAGACCTTCTTATATCGCTTTTCCTACTAGAATGCATCAAATCCTTGTGGCTCGAGTAAAATTCAAAGGGTAGAACAGACATCCAAAGAGGTACCATTCACACAGATATCACAGCCCTCAAAGTACAAAGATGAGAAACAGATTTGCAGGAACAGAAGTAAAGCAATCTCTCTCACAACAAACTCTACACTTCTTGAGAAAGAAATGGATTTCTGCTGCAAGTTTCTCAGAAAGCAAATAAACAAAGGAATAAATAAATAAAAACCAAACAAAACTGTTCCTGTCAGCAATTATTTCCAGCACTAAGGACCACGCAGGGCCAGCAAGCTTTAAGGAGAAAGCACAGGGAATTCAAAGTTTCTGCTTTGCTGGCTATGAGTGATCTAAAGCATGTGGGGATGGAGCCTTCATACAGTCTCAAGCAATTCACAGTTCTATGTTCTCCACTGCAAGTTTCCCAGAAGAGGGAGGTTTTTATGCCTGGAATGGTGCATACTGCCAGGAATCCCATTCACTCCTCACCTTTAGGTCCAAATGTGCTATTCTGCAGTTGTGAAGATACTGCACAGCTTCCAGAATCTCTCCCAGGTAGAGTCTGATCTTCCCTTCTGTGAGGTTTCCCCATCGCACAACGTAGTCTAGAAGGCGACCCTGGTCAGCCCTATTGCAATTAGAAGGGTTATATTTTTGATTAATCCATGTATCAGAACTAAAAGAAAAACCCAACAGGAATAACTGTAGCTTGCAGCACCTAGAAGACAGAGGACTAGGGTATGAAGAGGAGATTTGATATCAAGCTACCAGATCACAACATTCCTAATTCACTTGTGCAACCACTTGATATAAAATAACTCCTGGACCTTCAGACTAAGATAATCATCCACATATCAGTTTAGTATCTCAACTTGTTTCCTTCTGAGTATTAAACTCAAAATTTTAATAACAGCATCACGCAACTGCAGTATTTTACTTAGGTGTTTTCAAACTTCTATGAAATCTTAAAGTTTCTTATTCATAAACCACTATAAATGCTCCAGAAAGTCAGCTGCAGAGATTGCATTTTACAGATAATGTTAGAGTCCACGCACATTTCTAACACTAGTATGTAGTTGGTGGAGGTCTCAAAGGTATCAAGAAGGCCAATGAGCTGGGGATGCTGGAGATTCTGCATGACTCCAAGTTCATGGGTAACCTGGTCTCTCTTCATCAACTTCTTATTCACAAACTTAGTGGCTACTGCTCGCTTGGTTCCCTTCTGGTCACACTTCTTAACGACAGAAAATCTGCCCCTGGAATACAATATTGAGAGGAAAGAATTAACTGAGAGATTCACTAAGGACATTTACCTTGAAAGATACCCCGAGAGGTCTAATTTTAGATCTCTAGTATGCTACCCTTACAGAGCAGTTTCTGGACATAAACAAGAGTTTTCAGTGCACGCACCTTCTACAAAACATGTCTGTACAAATACGTATCACTTGATAGAGATCTGTTTTTCCACATTGCAGAGAACTCAAGTCAGAGTACTACCAGCTTTCAAAGGTCATCATTAAGTTAGACAAATGTATATTCTATGTGACTTATTTTGCCCATTTTCAGGCTTTTTCTGTCTGTAGTTTTCATCCCTAAATAAAAAGGTTTAGGAGAGCTTCACTACAGAAGCAGCGTCAGTCACTATAAGGCATGCTTAAAAAAATAATAATCCCTTAATCTGTGATACCACTTCAGCCTAAATACGTCCTGTTTATGCAGTGCCATCTAGTGCTGGTGAAATTTTCATTTCCTCATTTTTATTTAATCCAACATAATTCTGGCTTTTTAGGCTCATATGATAACTATTTTTCAAAGACAATTTCATTTTTTTGAAAGTTAATATTTTGATGTAGATAGCTTTGGAGATGAGCATACAGAACGCACCTGCCAAGCTCAGCCACTTCACTGTAGAGGGAATCAAAGTTGTCTTTCCAGATTACCATGATCCCATCACTTCCAGGACCTACAAAAGGACATTATGGCCAAAATTTAATATGCTCAGATCCTCCTCAGAACTAAATTGTTGTCATTGTACCAATGTATTGTTTCAGATGTTCACAGAAGGAGAAATATTGGACTTCATATTCAGTTTGGGGAATAGATTTCAGGAAGAATTTGCCTCAGTCAGACTGGGCCCTATCATCTTTCTTTTGAAGCTGAGTGTGTCCGTATCGAAAAGCAACTCATGGCCTCAATACTGTCCATCCTCTTGCAGCTCAGAAAGAAAATTATTTCTGCAATCAGCTACTTCACTGATGGTTTAAAAAGATTACCACAGCGACAGAAGGCAAAGAGCATTATTTACTCTTTGCAGAAGATAATGCACAAGAATTGACTTCAATCAAATGCCAAAGGACTGAAAAAGACTTCATAGTTTGATGTTGAAACCTTACTTTGTGCTACAGCCTTAGAGTTTTCACTTTGCTTTTATGGACTAGGGAAATGAAGGGTAGGATGGCCCCAGTTTTTCTTTGTAAAAGTATTAGTAGAACTGAGTAGAAGGGCTAGCAAAATACAGCTGCCTGTCTTTTGGAGCCTAGTTGCAGAGTAACCGAGATACAACAAATTCTGGTTTAGTTTTGATTGAAAAGTGAACACTTACTTTTGGACAAGGTCAGTAAGACCAAAGACTGTGGCTGAAAGATGGTAGTTTAGTCTACAAGACTTCTGTGACCCTGATTCTGGCCAAATCACAGTTTTGGACTTCTGTACTGGTGTAGGAAGGACACTCATTACACTACTTCCTTAAAGCACACAGTTTCACATGGATTCTTGTCCATCAAGAGCTTTTTTAACTCCCCTGACTAGAAAGTTTCCTTGGCTGAGATACTGGAATCACGCTGTCCTGTTAATCTCCATATGACACAGGGGGGCAGCAAGACAAACTGGATTGCACACCAAAGCAGCACAGGCAACGCAGCAGAACAAATTCTATAGTGGAACTAATTCAAGTGTAGTAGAAACTGTCTGTACAGGAATGAGTAACCTCGGCAAGTTGAAGGAAACAGCAGAAAGAATAGGTATCTTATATTATGTTTCACTATCAACAATACACCTGTGACTGGGGGAAAAAAAAAAGTGATCAGATAGCACAGCAGCTACCTGAAAAACGGCCTCTATTTGTCAGAAAACATTAGTGTAAATACCAAACTTTTATTTTCTGCCTCTTTTCTATACTGCAACACACTCATCCTATGGTTTATCTACTGGCTGTCTTGGGTCAGTGAGCAGGAAGTGCCAGGAATAATCACCACCTCAATATGTTGGCAGTAAGGCACTGACTGTGGCTGCCAACAGGCAGAGCTCGAAGTGGCAGCACTGATTACAAACCCTGAAAAATTTCAGATGAGGTTTTGGAAGGGACACATCTTTCACAGTTTGGTTTCAACATGGCAGGAAAACAGCAAAGTTTGTTGAAAAAAAAGAGAAGAAAAGGTATTTTGGATAGGTTCAGGACAACTGTACAAGTCCCCATATCAGCTGGGACTGACATACAAAGACAGAATGCAGCACTTCATATCTTATTTTCTTTTATATGAGTCAATTTGAGACAGAGCAATTCCACCTAAAATGTATTAATTAATTCTCACCAGTGGATAAATATATGGGCCTCTCAACAGATTAAAGGACCCAGATAGCATCAAGTGTTATAAACGGCATGTAAGAAAGCCTGCTATCCTGCCGTCTCCCTGTGTTTTCCCTGTTTCTAAAAATGGAGGATCCTGAACACTTAGGAGAATAACCGAATGTACAAACACACACTGAAACTTATCACTATGCCATCAAACACATCAAGTAAAAAATAATTTTTTTCCCTCTTTGCTGTCTGCCTCCAAAACACAGGCATTTTTCATCTTTGCAGGTTTCCTTTTTGTTCTCTCACAAACATTGAGGTTGCCTCACTTTAGCTATTGAAATAATGTAATTTAAGTGTAGATCCATGATGCAAAGGCAAGAAATAATTATATGTTCTCCTAAACACTGTGGCTTTACAATTTAGAAATTATACATGTTAGCATAATAACATTCATTGAGACTAAACTAAGAATGCAGATGATAAAATATGATTTTATCATAGTATGTTTGAACTAGTATTGACAGACCAGGTAAATGCCCGTTGATAGTACTGTGTAGGCATCTTGTCTGTATAAACCTCTAATTAGATACATCCTAAAAGTGCATCTATTCCTGCTGAAACAAGCAATATATCACAGGTGAAAAGGTTTGTTATAATACTCCTTTAACAGAGGGATGGCCCAAGAGCCAGAGTTTTTTTCCTGTACTATGGGTACCAGACACTTTGAATACAATTAGATTAAAAAAACCCAAAGAGACAGGCCTACCTAAAACTCGTAGACTGGCGGAAGATGAAACCGAACCCATATCGTTTGCAGCTATACATGTATAGATACCATCGTCTTCTGCAGTGACGCCAATGATTTTCAGTGAAGCCTCTCCTAGGTCACTGGGAAACACAATGGCATCCGTTAACTTTATATTCATTTTACAGACCTTAAGCTATGGAAATCAGGCAAAGTTAGATTGACACTGTTAATATTTCTTATTCTCCAGCCCCTGTCTCTCTCTGGACAAACATTATTAACTCTGTCCCTGCCACTTCAGAAGCGTTTACCAGAATTTGAGCACTTTGTGTCCACCAACTATCTTGGAACGTCCTACAGACTATTAGAAAAACATTCTCATTGACACTCTGTCTCAGCATGTTCCAGGCTCCATTGTGTTTGCCAAATCAAATACCTCCCCTGTTTCTTCCTGCTTCCTCTACATCCTTCAAATTACGAGAAGCCGTATTGAGATAACGATCCATCGTTGTTTCTTCTGAAAGGTTAGTTTCCCTTCCTCACTCACAGCATACAGAAGCTGATCTAACATTTGTACTTTCAGAGCATTCATTCGTTGTAAGAGAGGGCTCCCCCTTCAAGACAAAAGGCACACCTCACCACAACTTTAGAGACTTCAGAATCTGGGAGAACTAAAAATGACTTAAGCATTCCCTCTGCTCCAGGGCAGAGACAGCAATAAGCTATGTAAGACCACAGGAGAAAGATTCTGAAGACTCTTCCTTAATCTTTCTCACTGCTCGACCACACTTTTTGTTTGATGCTTTGTCTTTAAATGTCTACTTAAATCTCCCTCTGTGCAGTTCATTTCTAGTACTTTTTTGACTATCTGCCATGGACAGCAGACAATCTTATTTGCAAAAGTTTCTTACAAATGTGAATACTTGGCAAGTCCTTCCTACACTTTTCACCTCTAGGCTCAAACCAACCCTAACATTGTGTTATTCTTTCACAATAGGGCACATTTTCAAGATTTACTATCATTCTTATTGCTTTCCTTTGGATTCAACCCAGTTACTGCAAGTCATTTGACTGATTGAACCAAAAACTATTTGCTACGGTCTTCACCACATGACTTAATTTCAGGGAAAAAAAATGAATGCAAATTTTAGGAACATAGGAAGATGACTCCCCTCCCCAGCTGAAAGAACACTTCATGATTATTTCCAAAAATCTGTCAGCCACAGCCAACATGATTTACTGGATATAATTCTGTAACAATAATGAATAACAGTGAATTAAACCTAGTGAATCTAACTCTTATCTCACAACAGTCCTGGATGCAGTAGCAAAGCTGCCACAATGCCTCTGTCTCCCCATAAAACAAAAAAAATTTATACCCAGTGAAAAGGAAAAAACAGCAGCAGGAGGTAAAAAGAACAGCATAACATACCATCAAGTTTGCAAGTAAGTTGGGCTATACCACACAACTTCTAAGAAGATGACGTACTCTTCTAGCTATTAGTAAGCACTTTTTCACAAAGAAAACCCTTCATTCTGAATTTAGAGCATAATTCATAAATAAGACATTTCTTCACACTGAAGTTACTCATTAAACATTTTCTGTATATAAAATAATGCTTTTTCAGAAAAAAACCTTTTCTAACCTGCAATTTCACGTTTCAAAATACAGCAATTTCTCTTACTAATCAGGTGTTTGAGTTACCAGTTAGTCTGTTAAGTTCTATCATTGCAAAGCTAAAACAAGACAAAAATGTTAATGCCTGGCCTTCAACAACGAAGACAGTGACATTGCCATGTTAGTAGGAACCAGAGGCCTTTCTTTGCAAAATACTGTAGTGTGATCTGAAAGCAGTCATTTTTCTCAAAAATGATGGTATGCTACTAATGGAAATAAGGGATTGGCAGACAGCATGTCACAACATACTGTTCTGGTTTAAGCATTAGTTCAGCGTGACAGAACCATAGTGGCTTCTGCAATAACTAATCAGAAATACCAGCTGAATTTTCTTTTGTTTTTAAAAATCAACTGAATATGACATTTGGGTACCCCAGCCATACACAGAAGTTACAAAACATTTCAAGAAAAATGTCAGAAATATTTCTGTCTGAGGGCAACCCTACCTTTATGCCTCAAAGCCAAAAGCAGCAAGGGTACAAACAGAAAATATAACAGTTTCAGCAGTTCCTGTTGAACTTTACACAAATTACTGTACCTGTACGAAATGCTGTGATGACCGTCATTGCTCAGGGTGTTATGATCAGGACCTTTCCAAGTAACTGAAGCCTTGGGGCGACCACAGACTTTACACCTAAGCACGATGGTCTCTCCTGTCTCACATGTTACCTCACTCAATGGTATTATAAACTCTGGGGGAACTGGAAAAAGAAAATTAATGGCATTAAGTCAATTGAAGTTAATAAACTTGCTTTCCTATTCCTTGCACTCTCTCTTTTCTATTAGACAAAGTAATATGGAACTTTAAATTTCCAAGGTGTATCTATCCCTCTACCTTTGTAGAACATCCATGGTTAGGCCACTTGCTGGGGCTCTGCAGAGCTAGTGAATTTTTCTCCACCTGAACTCAGAGACAACACTACTGCTATGCCATGCATAACCCTGAAGACTACCATGGTGAACCAAACACCCTGTTTATGGCAAGCTGAGGAAACTCTACAGTGAAAAGCATTAAGGATGTGCTCAGCTAGGCTATCTTTATATCCAGCTAATTTTGCAAAAGGGAACACAAAACACCTTACTCATCCACTGGGGCAAAGGGGTTTCCCTTTTTCACAGGTGAAACTCAGAAAGTTTGGTTGGGTGTATTAAGATAAAAACCCAGTTTGGCTCTGAACCCAGAGGGCCACTATCTTTGTCCTGATCAGCCTCTGCACTAGAGAGGCCCTGAATGTTTCGTAGGGTGCAAGGTTAAAAATGAAGCAGCTCCAGCTCCTGGCCTTGTTATTTTGCAAATTCAGCAAGGCCCAACTTCTATACAGTCTCCATATAGAACGTGTCATATGGTCCTTGCGTTTTATGTTGTTTTAGACTTGTGAACAAAAATGTGTCCTTTGCATCTTAAAAAAAATAAATATGACACATTTCAGTAATGGTCTCCATTATCCAAAAAGGGCATATGTATATTTTGATAGAAAACACTCAGTTCCTGACATAATTCATATCAAGCAAATTTAAACAAAGTAAATAATGTTTCAATCAAATTATATTTACTGCAACTTTTAAAAATTAAAGCAACTTACCATCATAAATGTAATTGGGGTTGAGAAGCTGGAAAGGAGAAATTAAAGAATTAATGTCCCGATAACTTTATAATAACTTAAAGAATGACAGAAAACAAAGCACAGTGATGGGTCGAAGTTAGCTGTACTCACAAAGATCCAAGAAATATCTGAATACCAGAATTTCTGCATCACTCTACTCTTTCTGAAGTATCTTTATGCTATATCATGCTTGCAGACACAAAGATTGTATCTTCCTGTTTTCAGATTTGGCAAACGCTTTCCATTAAAACCACTGTTACCTCTAATTCCTTCATGTGAAATTCTGACAGAACCTACTTTTAAAGAAATCCCAACACAACTTCTTTTGGAAACCACTACATCTTTGTAACACCTACCTTTACAGAAACCTTGTTGGCAAGTCCTTCTCGGGATTTGCGGTAACCATTTTCTAGCTTGCCTTCCCTTTTGCCGTCTTTATCTTTTTTCTCAGATTTCTTCCTTAAACGGAGTGCTGTGTGCCAAGACGTTGACTTCCTGAATACAGCATATTAAACTCTGATCAATTTTTTTTCAGTGCTGCGTTATGTGTTATACTCTTTAGTTTCAAACAGCATTGGAAAGTATGTCAAAATGTTATTTCATTGTATTAAAATATACTGAAATGAAATACATTAAGTATTCCAGAAGAGATGTTACCCTTGGTTAAAACTGTAAGCAAGCTAGCAAGATCAGTCGGTAGTTCAGTATTTCCTGAAATCATTGCTCAAATGGTAAAATTTCTATGAAAATACAACTGTTAATCAAACTCAGTAATGATCCATATGAAATTCGTATCAAATACATCCTACAGAAGCTTTACATAAAGCTTTAGTGCTAAGAACTTTGCTATAATTTCGCCCATTGCAGATTTGAGAGAGATCTTCCTATTACAATCAGTCATTTCAATAGCTTTCTGGCTCAAAGTAGAAATCTAGGAACTCTGAGATCTCGTTTCACTTGGAACAAACATTCCCTGACTCTTTTCCTAAACAAAGGTGTCTAGCCTGATAACTCATCCTATTAAATAAAGCAGTAGCTATTGCTCCTCTTAGATCAGGTATTCTTTCATCATCTTTTCCCAGAAGATTGCACTACTACAGCTTTTTAATAAAGAATATGTGCTTCTGGGCTCTTTCTTACAGCTTGTATTTTGAAGTTTGCTAAGGGACCTCTCAAGTACTCATTCTGCTTGATGTTCATTTATTTCTTAAAGATCACATCAACTTTTGGTTTAGAAGGTTCAAAGCCTTGTCTAAATTAGAAGTTTTTCTTCCTCCTCCCCTTCTACACACATCCAAACACTCACTTGATGGTTCCATCAGGGTTGTCAATGATGACTGCACTGGTATGCCCCAAGACATAGCCGGGAATCCAGCCCTCGGCTGCGGGGCACTGATCAGTGGCGGCTCTGAACACCAAAAACATGTTCTGTTGGTTGCTGGCTAGAATCTGCACGACCTCTCCTTGGTAGACATTTATCTCATCCTCCTTCACTGCCGTGTAATCGTGTGTCACCAGCATGGTGGAGATATTGCTACTGCTGCTACTTTCACTCTGCAAGTGTCAATTGGAAGCAGAAAGAGGGGGGGAGAAAAAGAATCAAGTTTAAAGTTCATGAAGGAGACAGGCTGTTCTTGGCCTGCTACGTTACCTGCATAATCCACACAACTTAAGCTGTAGTCAAAGAAAGACCTACGATTTCTCTTTTAAAGCTGCCTGTGTCTGTATCTTGTGCAAATTAGTTTGATCTTTGAATACCTTCACGTACAGCTGCTGCAGAAATTTATTCCCATTGTTTATACTCAAGACTACTTCCTTTAACTACGAGTCAGTTTATACATAGACCTCAGCTGGTCTTCCTTTCAAGCTCAGACACCGAACATCGCATCTTTATCAGGCAACAAAACCACAGCGCAGCACGTAGGACAAGTTTTCATGGTCTTATAGGTGCAGTTTTGAAATCATCATCATAAACACTGGAAATTCCAATAATGAAAAATATATACATAGCCTTTCCTAGCACTATTTGTCAGATCTCAGACACCAGCCTTCTGCACACAAAACATGACAAGGTACAAAAAACCAAAACAGGCCTTTGACAGTGTGTCTCAAAACCACAAGGCTTGTCCCTGGTTGAATCTGTATAATCAGGTTTATTCCTTTAAATACACAGGATGAGTTAAATTACTGAAATAAGAAATTATTCATTTCTTGGGCAAAAGAGGCCCACTGAACTATCAGAATAAAGCTGGAAATCTCACTTCCAATTCATTAGTGATTGATAGCTGAGTGTTGTTAGCTGTTTATCATACACTTTCAACTAGTGTTCATGAATGTTGTTCGTTTCCCCACTAAGCATTTGCAGAAAGCTAGTTATGGCTAATCAGGTGTACGTTAAAAGTCATGCAATTTATCAGAACAAAAAGCGTTTTCCTGGCCATGAATCCACTGGTGATTATTATTTTTTAAAAGTAAGATTAATTTTGTCCATTTGCATGCATGAGGTTTAATAAATGAAGTGTGAAATCTGTTATTAGACTATGCAACCTATTCCCTGAAATAAGATATTTCCTCCTTGAAACAAGTTCAAAAAAGTGGATAGCCTATTAATGGTGTGGCATAAGGCATGTGTGTGTGCCTGTCCCTGCCTTTTGTCTCTGTTCTTAATTCAAACTGTTTCAGGTCACTACCAGTGAGGGCTCCCAATTGCTTAGTAGCAGCTGAGCTGAAGCAGGAAATCAGTACCCAGCTGTAGCTGGAGACTACTATCACTTATATAGCATAACCACACGTTAGCAGCACGTATGTGCTAGCAGTGAGTGGAAAGCTTGGCAAACAGGTTTAAAACAGTGTCACCTTTTTTCTCAAAACTGTCAAATATTTCTCCCCTCAGTGTTGAGGAGATGCAGCAGGGGTCAGTGGACAGCATGGTACCCTGGGAGCCCTGAAAACCATGTTCTCTTCCAGTCTGCTAATGGCCTTGAACGAGTCACTCCATCTCTCGGTGCCCGTTTTTTCCCGTGAGCACTTCAGCTGAGAAACCAAGACATTTGGAAAGGAACAGTCTCAGATTATTCATTCATAGCATGTTCAGCACATTGATGCTTGGGTTTCCAGTGAGTCTGTACATTTTATTCCAGCTGCACTGTTTTATTCATCTGGGTCACTGAAGTCCATTTTCCCCTATCAGGATGATGAAGCAAATGCTACCGCAGAGAGAAAGATCTCATCCTGGATTGTACCTCTACTAAAGGATATTTACGTTAATTCCAGATGCTGTACTTCCAGTGGCAGAACTCATTTGGTCTGGCTTAAAGGACTGTCTGCATGCGCTTTTGTATTAGCAAGCCCTTTCCATGATTCAGGCACACTGGGAACAGTAGAACCAAATAAAGAGTCTCATTTTCAGTCATTGTTTAAATTAAGAGAAAGCTGCTTTTGTTAACTCCTTCTGTTAGACTTATAGGCTGAGACGAAGGGAAGGCTGAAGTTGCAAAACCAAGCTAAGCCCCAATTCTTGCCCCGTGCACTATTGCTGAACATACCGTTTCTTAGCATGCAGCAGAATTTGTGTAACTGCAGGACTGACCTTCCTGTAACATAACATTTCTTTTTAATAGTTAAGTCTTGATGGATCATATCAAACTGAGTATTTCTTATTTTCAACAAGGACAGATAAATCTATTAAATAAACAAGTGCCTGGTAACTTCTAAGTGACAAACATTCTTGTGAATGTGTTTATATCAGAATTTATTGTCACCACAGAAAGATAGCCTTTTCTTTTGCCTTGCAAGGAAGTAATTATTCTTGGCACAGTGAATGTTTTTGTACTGCAAGTTCTGCTGGTCATTACTGACCTCAGTTATGGGATTAGAGGAGGATTTAGAATCAAAATATAAAAAATTCCTCCCGTATTCCTGAAATATTAGCAAAAGCAATTCCTTTTTCTCTTCTTAGAAGTTTTCTGTAAGTAACCAACCTTAACCATATGTGCATGTAAATACACGCAAATGGTTAAATCAAAATAAACCTTCACAACCGATTTTCCCTAGCCTGTTAAATGTGGTGTGAAATCCTGCTAAATGTTCTAGAAATGAGTTTATAAATGAAGAATTACAACCCATCTCAATTACCAAACTAAAGGAAACATAGTTTTGAAGCCGAAGGCATGCATTTGTATATTATGTTTTACAGTAAGATAAAAACAAGCAATGGTGCCTTTGCTGAGATAGTATCAAAATTCAAATGTTTTGAAAACTCAGTGCCATCCCGTCTCTCCCTCTCCCTTTTTTTAATGGAACAACATCAATTAATATTATGCAAGTCTTCTCTGTATACAAAAAGTACCACCGTCTTGATTCACATACTGTGCAGTAATTGCGAAATACTCAAATTATCCCAGATATTATATTGTCATCACATTTTGCTAGACTGAAGATAAACACAAGACAGAGCTAAACCAAATTAAAAGCTGAAGGAAGATTGGGATAAAAATACGATACATGCAAAGCATAATTTTTTCTTCTGAAGCTATTATAAAAGTAAGTGTAAGAACTAAGAAGTCAAGAAAGCTCTGTGTGTTAAACAAGTCTATAAAGAAACGCATGCATCTAAAAAGGGTCCGGCAAGTTAGGTGATTTGCAAAATTGGTATTGCATACTATTTGTGAAAGAGTGGAAAAACAAATATTGGTGAACACAACACTTAGTGAGAGAAAAATCAAATGCAAGTTTAAAAAGAAAGGCACCATAGCCTGCCTACCACATCCACGGCAAGTGCCTTGAACTTTTTGCTTTACATTCGCACATGCCCCTGTGATGGCCATGTTGCATTTCCTGGTTGACGTTATTACAGAGAATGTGGATTCTGTAGATACCCCAGCTTTCCGCACAAACACACCAAGTGCATACTAAAAGGTTGAATCTCCAGATGCCCTAAACCAGTTCTTCTTACAAAGCAGAAAAGATAAGTGGAGCCGCTATTTGTTTTGGTTGGAGGAGGAGGAGGATTATTTTAGCTAGGTTTTGTTGGCCTATTTTGAGTGGATTGAAGGAAGCTTCCTTGATCAGACACAGGATTTAAAAAGAGAATGTTGTACATCAACTAAGGCTGAAAGGAGAGGGGGGAAAAAAATAAATTAATAAAAAATAAAAATCAGGCAGCCCAAGGAACGTACTGTAGATGACTCCACGAAGTTAAAACTCAACAGGACAAAGGTGGCGGATTTGTGCGTGAAAGGGAAAAAAG
The DNA here is from genome assembly GCA_008921705.1 of Burhinus oedicnemus. Classification (NCBI taxonomy): domain Eukaryota; kingdom Metazoa; phylum Chordata; class Aves; order Charadriiformes; family Burhinidae; genus Burhinus; species Burhinus oedicnemus. The sequence goes on from VFFE01007704.1 coordinate 29,168, forward strand.
CCCCAAGGCAATCTGCCAAAATCTCGAAGTCAGATTTAAGTGCTGGCCGCAATGCGTACCCCAAGGTGCTCTGGTTGCCACGCTTCAGCATGTTAATTATGTGCCTTCAAATTAGAGACGAAAAAAGCAAGGAGAGCAAGTTAGTAAGTATCAGCCTAGTGATCTATGTTTTCAGCAGAGGCAGAAATTGCATCTAATGTTAGCAGTTGCTTTTGTGTCTGTATACATATCCATGTTTGTATGTATACAGACCCAGAGAAGTAGACAATTTTGGTTTTTTAATGTGCAGAAGATATTTGAACAGTTGATTATTTCAGAGCAGTACAGCACTGGAGAGCCAGAAGTTAGTACGGAGAGTGATGGTAACGCACAGAAAGGGAGCATGGGAAGGTTTTAGAAGAGCTCGCAGGACAGAGGTGCTCCGCTCTTACCCCATTACTCTGGGTGGAGTGAACTGACTGCTCGCTGGTCGAGGAGCATGTGCTCATGCGGTCTGTGTCCTTGCTGTGTGAAGAGTGGCGGTGGACCTGCCGCTGGAGGGAGTCATTGTCCCCAGGGAAAGTGAAGGAGCCAGGGCGGCTGGCAGGGGATGCTGGGATGGAGCTCCAAAAGGAGCCCTTCTGCAGGGGGCTGCTGGGTGGAAAGGTTTCTTTGCCAAAAGGAGAGGGGAAAGTCGTGGAGAGAGGAGAGTTCATTGGTGAGATGGCTCCTGGCCTTGGCTTCCCAAGCGTCAGTGATCCTACGCTGTTTCTTGATCGACTGTCCTCTGAGCTTCCACGTGAGTCTTTCTGGGCTCCATCAGCTGAGCCAGAAATGCTTCCCGCTGTCTTCCTGGGACTTTCAATAACTTTCATCTTGGGAATCTGCTCAGCTTCTCTCTGAGGACCGTCCGGTTCTGCATTGGGAGGGTGCCTGTCTGGCTGGCTCAGGCCAGTTTCTAAGGAGGTGTTGTAGTGTGGCAGGGAGAGATTGTGAATGGACATACCTGACATCTTGTCTGCCTCTGCTTGGGCCGAGGCTGCAGAGGAGACCAGGACTGGGGAATGGTGTCTGACAGGCTGGGGGATCCGGGATGGCCGGCTACGGCTGGAGCTGGGGATGCCACTACAGCTGCTGGGGCCGCTGCTGTTACCGCTGCTGCTCCCGCTGCCGCCTCCACCACTGCTGTGGTTCCTCTGGTACTCGATTGGGGACGTCAAGGCTGCAACGGGGGCGGGAGGGGAGCCGATCAGGGAAAGGAGGGCAGGAAAGGGAACAGGAACAGTTTAAAACAGACACGTTTACTGGCAAAAGGGGAGCACCGTTCAAATAAGATAAATTCCCTTAGCAATGCTGGTCATGCTGTAGATCTCACATCACTGTTCTATACCACACTTTCATGACCTGCTATATGTACCTCTATTAAAGATGAAAAACCTGAAACCAGGGATAAATGTTTTCCTCTAGGATCACATTGTCAGTCAGCAGCCAAGCTGGGAAAAAAAAAGGTGTGACTGAATTCTCAGCTGCTTGTTCCACCCATTACAACTCTTTAAAAAAAAAAAAAAAAATCTAGATTGGGGCAACAACCAATCGACACAAAAATACAGCAAGAACCTTCTAGTGCCACAGCAGACACTACCATCTTCTACTTTTTCTGCTGCAGAATCTGAATGTTGTTGCCATAGTAAGATGTGACAACAATGGCCACCAAAATAACACAAGCAAAACATACTCTGAATACATGCTTAGAATTCCACTTGGGTTTAGCCTTTAAAGGCTTGCATTTTCTTAAAAGGGGTAGACTAACTCCACCTCAACGGATGGTGCCAATCTTGATTCACTCCTACAAAACATTTGGAAAATTTCACCAAGAGAACACCATGTAAATTTGGACTACCACTCTTATAATAAATGCTAGCATCTGTTCTGAAGCAGAAATGCAGCACGTATCCCCCAACTGTTCCGTATTAGCTCAGGAAAAAGGAAACTTGCAAATCATTTCAAAGCCAAGAAACAACAGATGAGAGAGAAGTCATTCAATTATGAACTTTCAGTGAGAGGAAATCATTTACCATTTAAAAAGTTGCGCTGGTTTTCCAAAATTTGGTTAATTTCGTGGATCCATAGCTGGCGGACTCCTGGACTGGCGGAATGCAAAATAAAGGTCTCTGTGACATCGCCCGTTCTTGATGTTAGTGCAAATTTACATGGATCGCTGTCCACATTTTCCTCCAGGGAGAGGCAACTCACCTTCGTGAAAAAAAAAAGAAAATTTACTTCATGTATTTTATGAGAAACATACCTCTAAAATCTCTTACTTAGGAGCACAGAGTAAGATCTTCAAATGATGACCGTTCCTTCCTTCAGTAAAATAATACTGTGACATGAAGGATTACAGTAAGCTAAGGATTAGTGTACAGCTTACTGATACACTGTGCCTGAACAACCTCCAGCTGGTCAGTACGGCTCAATGTTCTCCATCGTCCCTCACTCCCCCTTCGTGTCATTTAAAATGCTAAGCCTGCTATGGAACTCTACCACTGGCCTACCCTGAAGGTTTCTGCTGCAGATGCAGCAATGCCTTGGAACAGGCTGTGCAGCCAGCGCTGAACAGGATGCTCAGCTGGCAGGCAGAGCACCGAGGTGAATTAAGGGAAGCAGGGTCCACCCAAAACACTTCATGAGGAGGGCTAGTGGGCCTAACATCATCAGTTTTTTTTCAGGGAAAGCTTGAAGTGGGGGTAAATGCTTTTTGTTTGAGGAAGAGCTGACATTTAAGAAGGTGACAAGTGTTACTTACACATTTGTATTGATTTCAGCTGAAACTCAAAAGAAGGGATGCATAGAGTTATTGTTTATTTGCAGTGACTTTGCAATGTAGTGTACACACAGCATAGAGCTGAACACTAAACTCTTTGTGAATGCTTGTCCAGCTTTGTACAAGAACAACTGTTTTGGTATGCTTCACGTGGGAAGCATCAGAGTGCTGGGATCCAAAGATTTCCATTTATCATCAGATGAGCACAAATTCAGTAGGAAGTAATATCAGGAAATGACTGACACCTCACTGTGCTTTGTGATTGCACATCTAGATGTCACTAGTGACTCCACACTGAATCAGAAACTGTTACCTTAGCAGAGTTTGTGCAGGGGACGCAAAGACTCACACACAACAGTTACCTTGATGCTGTTTTTAAACAAGAATCCGGGCATGGAGAAACCTTTCTTTTTATCTAGCAGCTCACTGAAAATGACAATCTGCTCAAACAGGAAGACCCGTCTCTCCTTGCAGCGCGGCAGAAGTCCCGTGTCCTGGTCTGTAACCAAGAATGTGTCCTGGAGCAGGAGCTTACCCTGGGCTACAATTTTACCCTAAACACAGAGGCAAGCAGAAACAGATTTAGTGCAGTTCTTCATTTCTTTCCCCAACCAACCTTTTTGAGCAGATGTTCATGCCAAAATAAGGTTTGTGTATTCCCCAATTTCTGAGTGTCACGAATTGGTATATATTCATTGATGCTCCTATACATAAAAACATTCTTGTGCCCTTTATCTAAAAACAAACATCATCAAGGAAAAAAAAACCCAAAAACCCCAAATCCACTCCACCCTTCTCAATTCATACTGCAGTTTGAGGCTTGTAACACTAAGGCTTTCATCTCTATATTCTCAGTAAGTCCCACAGTAACTCATATATTCTTCCAGCATCTTCCAGGGTGCTGAAAAGGGGAAGAATTCAAGTTCATACCTGCATCACAGAGCAGAAAGGACTTCACAAGTAGAACATGTGACTATGGTCTAGCTGATGCATACTGCTTCAACAGCCAATTTCCACCTCTTCTAGACTTAGCAAAACAAGGAGAAGGGCTACAGTTGCCTCAGGTACTTTACTGACCTTAGCAACTCCTCCTTTGTCTACACTATTGAAGTCAGGTCTGCTCACCTGCTGATAACTGATTCTTCACTATTTTGCAAGTCCGTTAGTCAATAAGGGAACTGTAATAACACCAGTGCTTCCTATATTTTGCAGAAGGACTTACCTAGTGTGACTGACACAACAGGTTAAGTTTCCCAGGAAAAAGTCCTTGGCAGGGCTAAGACTTGATTTTTCATGCACTGATTTTTGCACCAGCTAACCAGATAGTGAGGAAGCACCTGACCTCATTTTTTCCCACTACATTAATGGTTAACTTCTAGAGAACCTGACAAAAACTCTAAGCCAACTTACATCAAATCCTTGCAGGCGGCCAACATTCATCATGTCATTACACCGTTTTGGTACTATACACATGACCTCTACAGCTCTCTGTTCAAGACAAATAAAAAGTCAAACATTTATTTTCCAAATGAGTTAGCAGCATAAAATTTTGGTTCATTTGCTATGGTTGCTTTAGAACAGAAATGCAAAAAGTAAACACTTATAATCACATTCTCAAGAAGATCAGAACAGGAAAGTGACTATCAAAACAAGAGAAGTTCAGAGTAAAGAGCATTCAAATCACTAAGAAAAAATGTCTCAAGTACCTCTAGTTCCGTTGTGTCAAGATTAGCTTTTTTAGAATATTTGAGGAAGTCCTGAAAAAGGAAAAAAAAAATAAAAATTCTGAGTTCTTTTCTCATTAATCAGCAAAGAGAAATCTTAGAAAATCTGAATTTGCTATCCTCTGACAGAGAATGATAGACTGCAGAAGACACACAGAAAAATTTTCTCTTTAAAGCTTCTTGCTGTGGTACTTTCCCCCTCTTATTTTTTAAGATTTATTCAGTATTTTGATTTAGCTCATACAAGAACATGTATTAAGGCAATGAACAGGGTGATACTCAGGGTTGCTCTTCAGTAAACATTTATGTGATATTAAAATGGTTGCAGATGTAGATGGAAAAGTTGGGATGAGTCCCAACAACTCCTATCACATTTACATCTGAAAACAGTTGGGGGATCCCTCTTCCCTTCATATGACATTGGTCATTTGGTCTTTAACTGTTAAAAGAAAAAGCAAAATTCTGCCCAAGCTATTTACTGCAATTTTTATAACTATCTGAATATGCTCAGAAACTAATCATATGACACTGCTCACAAATCTGGGTTCTGTTCGGGAAGAGGGTGGAAAAGCATCAGCAATATTTTAAAAAGAAAACATATCCGTTAACACGTATGTTAAATCCTTCATCTCAACATCACTTTACCTTTAGTAACAGCTGGTATTTCATAATTCTCTGCACAGGTTTTATTAGCAAGTCCGTGAGCTGAAGTCTGTGGCCCAGGCGTTGCTTTAGATCCTGAGGGTTGTAAAACAAACATTTTTTCATTTGTTCAGTTAGAGATAACTTTGTTTTGTTTTGTTGAGTTAGAAACACAGCAGGATATATCACTATTAATGGCTATCAGAGCAGAAATTGGCAAAAATCAGAGTGGAATCTAATATTCAGTTAGCAAAAACTGGAGTCCTTCCCCTTATCTGTATCAGCTTTGTTTCCAAAGTATTCCTCTCACAAAGCATCTTCCATACTGTTTTTTGAAAAGATTGTATAGTGAAATGTATTTTTTCCAATCACAGGTTGCATATAGTCTATTTTCAACAGTGATCTTCATCCAAAATTGCCACTTCATATAATATGCATTGTTAACTGCCTGGGCTAGGGCTAGGGCTAGGGCTAGTAAGGATGAGACTCTACTGACTAACTAATATCTTATACCTAAACTTTACTTTTCTTCCCCTGGAGATTAATATATCTCTAGGAGTCTGTATCAGACTTAAGAAATCCTAACAGAAACGGCAAGAAATTATAATTTAAAATAGTAACAACAATATGTGCTGCTTTTTTTGGGAAGGGGTGGGTTGGTTTGTTTGCGTTTTGTTTTGGTCAACAGATCTGATAATGCTTATGATTTGTACACACTCTTCACCTTGCATATATCCTCTCTCAGGAGCTTACCTCAAAAAATGTATCAATGTATTCTGAGACAATGTGCTCAGACTTTGGTTTGTTTTGGCAGTAAACTATGTACATGTGCAACCTTCTCTCCTAGAAGAACAAAGATACACAATGATACATCATCATCAAGAAAGAAAAAACATGCTAGATTGAAAAGAATTATTATTATAATAATTATAATAAACAGCTACATATGCAGAAATTACAGATCTGAAAACACATTTATTTGGGAATATCATGATGACTTTAGAAAGGCAACAGAAGTCAAAAAACTGCCACAGTTATAAATACTCCTGAACAACAGATGTTTAGAGATAGCTCAGCAGATCCCACAATAAAATTAAGTATAAAAATGGATCTTTTTCTTTTAGCAAGAGCAATGGATGGAGCCTTTGAGATATCATATATTTTATTTAATTTTAATAATCTGACTATTATTCTAATATTAATGACCTCCTCCTGTTTAGCTGTACAGAGTAGTTAGGAGAAACCTCTCAAGTCTTCTATTTAGTATTAGCTGTCCTATTGGAGTTTGAGTGGGGACGTAGGTGATGTAGCCTGGAAATGGTGGCGCTAGTATTTTTTAACTCTGATTCTGTATTTTGTGCATGTGCTTTTAACACAGGCAACAAAGCCAAAGAGAGAAAGCATAACTTCAGCCTTTAAGATTAATTCTTGATTATTGACCTTGCTGGTTAAGAAATCTGTCTATTACCTACTCCAAAATGTTTCTTATCATTTTGCTAGGATCAGTTTGCTGTTAGAGGCTTTGCTGCTCAGAGACTTATGGAGTACTGCCCAGTGAAGACAAATGGAAAGCAAAAAAAAGAAAAAATAAGATGGAGATTGAAAAGGACACAGAACACAGATTAAGAGCAGGAACTGAATCGTCATGTTCTAGCTGATAGTCAGGGTTTTGGTAGAGGATGTTGTAATAGCATCACAGCTTGCCTTTCCATCTGGAGTGGTAAGGGTGTCTTTCAAAGACAACTCAGTCACAGAGAAAGTATCAAGAGAAAGTAAAACAGCAGTCAGAAACAGGGAGAGTTACTTCCTCCAGGTTTCCCATTTTACCAGTGCCAGAATTCTCCGCTCTCTCCATGCTTTTTTTTTTTTTTTTTTTTTCAAAAAAAAATAATCCCTCAGAAATGAAACAGCTCATTCCCCATCATTAGTCCAGGAGTTAGGCCTGGCATTCAGTGTTACTCTTCCATTAATGTTTGGTTCTGCGCTCTTTTGCTACCCTGGTATTGACTTCAAACACAGACTGCAGGGAAAATCTGAAACCCATTAAATCTGTCTTTAGTCTTTGCACACTTATGCAAACAATCATATTTAGCAGGCAAGTTTCCCTTCTGCTGTCTTGCATGATATAAGTACCTTGAGACCTCATCTCAAACAGATATTAAATTGTATTTCTACACAGACACCAAAATGACTGATTAGTGGCATGTCTGATGTGTCCTGAATTTTGCTATCTAGTTTCTAGATAACTAGTTCATCTGATTTCCTTCGGAAGTGTTGTAATACCCACATGTATCACATGGTCATTCCTTTTAATAAGTGAAAAGTGGAAAAACAGGGACTTGTATAAAGCTATAAAGGGTGCTGTGTTGGACTAAAATTAAACATCATGAACTTCTGGCGCTCTCAATTCCTTCCCCAAGGGAAGAGGGAGGCATCCCAACTGCTACTGTGATTCTTAGAAAGGGAAAGGATACAGAACTAGAATGCACTGAAACCAGAAATCAGAATGAGCCTCTTTCCTACTTTTGTTTCCTACGTTCCATGGTAATGCATGGATACCTGGGATTAGAAGGCAGGTGTCATATGAAATAACAATTCCCTTGCACAGAATTGGAACTGAATTGAGACATGGGGCCCTCATTCATATTTCCTCTCCACAGGGAGATACTGGGGACAAAAATTAGAGCATTTGCTTAGTCTATTTATAAGCTCTTATAAGATATCTCTCCACCTCTTATAGTGAAGTATATTTTACAGCATTTTCTTAATCACATTGTACCATAGATAAATCCTTAATAATCAAATATGTTGGTCAGTAAGCAGCAACAGGGGCTTGCCAATGAAGATGTTCAAACTTACATGCTTCACAAACAGGGATCCCAGCTTTTCTGGATCTTCAAGGCACTTCTCCAACTCTCCTAAAAAGAAGCTGAACATAAACAGAATAAGTACTTTTCTCTGATAGCACACACTATAGCAACAGGTAATTGCAAGGCAATGTGGTCTTACTGGAAGGTCCGCTTTGTGTCCCCTATCAGCAGCTTTGGATATTAATGTATGTCCAAAATGACAATGTTAGCAGTGTAATATTTTAATATAGTTTTCCAAAAGGACACACTGAATCCATGCCGAGATGAAAAAATACTGGTGTTCATTAATAAAATTCTGTAATTTCATATATTGATTGAAACTTTTCTCCTTCCTAGTCTGAATGCCTGAGGTGCTGACATTGCCATGCCAACCCCTGAACAAATTCTTTAGACTGTATTCTTAGAGAAACCATTTTTGAAAATAAAGCCTCAAACAATGTACAAACCTCTGTACATAATACTATCCATATCATAGATTCTCAGTTGAAGCACTTGTCATATATAAGCATCCTTGTTTAACGCAAATCTTCAAACCAACATTTGTAAGCTGAATCTACAGTATCTACAACTCAAAGCACAAAACCAACTGTATTTAATTTGTATGTGAATATTTGAGGAAAAAAATAATTTCTTTAAGTCAATCTAGTATTTTTTAGGCAGAACTGTTCAGGAGATGGTTTTGAAGTTAATACGTACTCTCTGTGCCAGTCATAAATCTGGTGAATGTTTCCAAATACAATCTTGTCTTTGCCTTTCATGTCATCAGGTACACCATCTTCCTTCATAAGTGCCATATAACCCTGCAACAGTCCAAGGAAATTCACTGTGAACATTTTAACTTAAAAAAGTGAGATGTCTTTTAATCCCCCTTTTCCCAGAAGCTTTCCAAATTGTCTGTGACACCAGCTTGCTTGGGACACAAAAACAAAACAAAAACCTGCTCTGTAACATAGCATAACATAGACCATAGACACAAAATATCACAAATTGGCTTGAGGTTGTCTATCCAACACTACCCAGTGCTAGAAAGATGAACTGACTCTAACTAATTTAGCCTGTGTGAACAGGCTCAAAGCATAGAGGAAACTTCTGCAGCCCTTCTCTGTATGGTCTGAAGCAGCTGCAGTGCTTTGCCAGGTAGGGCTGTTACCAACTACACGTCAGAGCCACTAAACTGGCTTCTGCACTCCTTCGCCCAGTGTTTCTTACTTCAGTCACCCACACTCACCCTACATCAAAGCACACTGAGGAAGAGGGCAGCTGCACTGCATATGGGACTGCACTGCATGGACTACTACTTTCAGCAATGAGCAAACTGAACACCAAAATAATTGAAGATCAATTCTGTTAGCGAGCATTCTGGCTGCAATAAAGTTCCTTTTACATTTTTCCATAGTCCTGTCTTCTCTTCTTTGGTGTATATGTACTCATCTCACTGTGCAATTCTATCACATGGTTAGAGCTGGCAGTGGTTTTAAATTTTGTAATATTCATGCAACTCTATTCCTTCTATTTTTTCCCCAATACTTCTATTACTAATTAGCCAGGTCTGGTTCTAGTTTGCAAAGTTTGTTTTGATGTCCAGCAATTTCACCAGGAATTATTTTGTTAGTTAAAAAATACGTCTGTGCATAGCCTTCTAATGCACTCTTTAAACACTGTAAAAAGACTATCACAATAGTCTTTCACTGATCTTTCTTTCCTTCCCTCCCTTTAAAACAGAGTTTAAGAGTTGAACGTTGTTAGGCTGAAATTCACTGTCACGCTCATTCTCTCTACTCTTCCAAATGCATTTTGTTGGCAGCTGAAGACTGAAGGGAGATGCATGATGTTATCTCATTTTACAGAAGGGGAAACTAGGAAGTCTAAGAGAAGCCCAGCAGGAGGAGAGGAAGCAAATCTTTCAAATCCAAGATAGTTGCTCTATGTGTTGAGCTACAACACTTTTAAAAATTTAGTTACGCTAAATGAAACCATCTAGTCTAAGATACCATTAGGCCAGAGGTAGCAGTCTTAAAAAATTACAAAGAACTACACTCCTCAGAAGAACAATAAGGTGCACACAGTAACAGGAAGAAAGAAGGTAATAAGATTCGATGCAATATTTCTTATATGCAAAAAGCCTGCAGGAGGGAACTCAGAATGCAAACATTCATATTTTCAGTTTCTTACTGTGCTTTGTTTTGAAAAAAATTGTGAGGTTCAAGCTACACAGCTGGTCAGTATCACATTTAAAAAAAAAAAAGACAAAAATCAAGAGAATGAAAAACATTGTACCTCAACTACATAGCCCAGATCTCGTACATAATCTCGCTCTGTCTCCACTAATTCCTGTAAGACATAGCTACAATGGAAAGAAAATGGTGAACACGTATTTCATTAAAAAATGAAACAGATTTTTAAAGAGGATTAACGGCATACAACTTCTTACACATTTGCAGTCATAGATGTTTGATAAGCAGAGCTGAAACGGAAGAATTAATGCACATTCTTTCTAAGCAAGATGTTGCTTTGACTTTGGAACCGGAGCAGGCTTGCTTCTGTTTATCTAAAGTCAGATGTTTTCTTACACGTGTCATTAAAATTAAACATTTAACTATTGTTTAAAATAAAATGCTATTATGTCTCTAGTCTGGAGACTTAAGTATATGAACTGTTATTTCTACCCACAGATTTATATAATTTTGAAACCAGGCACGTTTTTGTTCTACCATGGTAATAGTTTACTACTACATAAAGAAATTAAGAGCGCGGTGGAATAGAACAAGGGGAATGGACAGTTTTTTGAAGCCTAATAGCCCTCTGAACATTTAAAGATCAGCATCTTCCTGAATAACTGAGACTGACATGTGACAGAATTCAAACACAAGATGACTAAAATTAAAAAATCACAGGAAACTGAAACTGCAACTAATGTTTGAGAAAATTATTTTTTCTTTACATAATGTGATTACATGCTTGACACCTAACAGAAGTCCTCCCCCTTTCAGACTAACAGCTTCTGCTGCCAGTTCAAAAGGGACATTTTTTTTTAAACATTTCATTTCTCTCTTCAAAATACTGTAAAAAAAATGGAGTGAAAATGTGGTCTTACTGTCGTCTTTTTAAGGAGCTGGATTTCCTTTCTTCCATCTCATCTATGGGTGATGACGAGGAGAGAAGGGAGTTATCTGAAGGGTTGAAGGATGGACTGCTGCTGTCACCTTGATCTACCAACAAGGAACTTGGACGGTCCTCCAGGGCCTGAGAAGGTGTTCAAGACAGACAGCAACAATGATTTATTTACTGTTTATTCACAAGTCACATTTACATGCAGCTATATATGGGAACCTATGGGAGATCAATTATTGTAATGTATCTTGGCAAAGGAGATCTCAAGCTTCCAGGAAACCAGCCAACAACTTGGCTTTCCAGGACAGATAACCTAACCTTATAGAAGGTACAATTGAGATATGTCAGTCTTTCCTTCACAGAAAAAGAAAGGAGTTCAGCAAGGGCTAAAAGTCAGACTATCCTGCTCAGGATGTAAGTACTTCTATGGTGGAAGCACAGATGTGTGCTTACTGCCAGGGATTAAATTATATTTGTCATCCTTTAGTTCTGGCATTTGCAAGTTACTTTCAGTAATAAGTAGGACATCTTTAAAGGAGATTCTTTGGAAGTTTTTTTTTTTTTTTTTTAAAACACAACAGAAGTGGCATTCTTTGTCAGACATTTTATCATATTAACTAGCCAAAATACTGACTCATTGAAGAAAATAATGACTTCTACACTGTCAATGTTGCTTTTGAGCTTCATGACAGTTCAGATCCTAGGAAAGAGTCCCTGTCTCTTCTGCCAGATACAGTCTCCCTTGAATGGACTCCACAGGCTTTGGTTTCTATCAAAGATGGAGAAGCCATGTGAGAAACAATACAAACAAGCTTCTATGAAGTATTTACTGGACTTCTTTAACTCAAGCCCATAATCTTGGATCAAACTACAGCTATGTATCACATTCTCCTTGCATGTGACACATTTACCTCACCAGGGTGGGGTTCAGCTGTAATCTTTTTTCTTTCTCTACAAAAAGTAGAAACCCAATAATGATATGACTGGCTCAAAATCCAGAGGAAGCTGACCCTTGGCTAAAACTGTGAAATGAGAACATCTCCATCAGGGACTATATGCATGGATCATTAAGTTATATCCACTGCTAGGCTGCCTGAGATACACATGGACTATCAAACTTTCCATTGACAAGATTGTGTTGAATTCTCCCATAGATTGCTTCTTATTCACCCTTCTGGTGCAAGAGAAGTAAAAAGCAAAAGTTAATACTCTAAGACAGTGCAGCAATTATTTCATGCAGTAATGTAAGTAAAGTGTAAGTCTTTCTGAATGAGGAAATATAAAACAAAAATTAAAATTGCTCATTCTGAAATTCAAAGCTGCTTAGATTTAGAAGGAGCCTGGGAAATATCAGCCTCTGGTAACATGGGGCTGCCATGCTGCAATTCTCTGTAGTTTTCACAGTGGCACTTCTACTATAAGCCCAACAGGGTCTATGTTGCAAAATCCAGACTTAAAGGTTTTGCGGGAATCACAGAATTGCTGAAGGACCTCCTGAGACCATATAGTTCAACCTCCCTGCTCAAACAGGGTCAGCTAGAGCATTTCTTCATTGTCAAGTTGCCTAAAGAGCAGCTAGAAAGCATAAATGTTTTGTGAGGGTTATCTGCTTTACTGTTGAACCTTGCAAGATTTGCTATAAATTCAAGTTTCAGGGATTCTTCTCAAAAAGGTCTATCAGGCTAAGAACCTGGGTCTTTGCATTCATTTTACTAATAGGACATACAATTTCTGCCATCTCCTCTCCCTCTTTTTTTTTTTTTTTTTCTCTACATAGCCATTTACCTATTCAGTAAGTGCTTTTACAAAAGAGGGTGTACAAAACGACCCGTACACCAAGCCAGAAAGTGACTTTTGAAACAGGCGTCAAGTTTTACAAGTCAAACACATGTAGCTTTCCTTTGAATAGCAAGGCGGGACTTGAAGACACAACTTCTTTAAACATATGCATCTGCCAGTCAGCCTCACCATTTTACTTTTGACGAGCTCTTCAATTGCACTGACTAGTTCTGCAGCACTGGGTGTCTCGGAGCTGGTCGGCCGCACCAATAATCGAGAAGATGTCTGTGTAATGACACAAAGGAAGGAGAATCCCAGAGTTAGCCTGGTATTTGCTCAAGGATCAAGAGAATTCCTTCACTTCTCTGTCAGACAAAGGTACCCAACAATACCTGTCAGTGTAATATAACACTAAGATCATCCCTTCCAACTTGGGCAACTGGAATTGGGAATTTTAAGTGATCCCCACAGAAGTTAAATGCTGGGATAAAAATTCCTGTTCCTACACACAATAGGAGTCAAGGAAATACCCTTCATATCTTGCTGATAATGCCTGACAAATAGCTATAAAAATCACTTGAGCTGACCCAATGGACAACAAACAGTTTGTCAACACATTTTATTGCTGGTTAAACAAAGCAACAACTGCAGAACAGTAACGGGAACCAAGAAGACTTGAAATAAAGGAGGAAGCATCATTAAGTTCAGAAAAAATACACCAGTAACTGAGGGGCATTTACTGTTCTAAAGGAGCTGAGGTATATTGCCCAGATTCAGAGGGGAAATTGAGCTCACCATTCCTTGTGCCATCCATTTTCCCCAATGGTATGTGTAGAGCACAGATGATCTCTGGCCTCATAAGCTATAAAATGCCAGTTTATAGATACAACTGAAGGTAAAAGGTGTTCACAGTAAAGGACTCTGGGAGAGGGCCATGAAATTCAGCCTCAGTAATTTGCAAACAGAGTTGTTTGCATATTACATTTATCATTAAGTAACTGGAAAGTGGAAACAGGGTGTAATATGAACCTTACTTCATATTACAAACAGCACAGTGACTGTCATGTAGCACAGGGTAAGCTGTCCTGCAAATGTTTCCAACAAACTGGACAAAGAAATGGTACATATAATGACTTAACACAAGAGGTTCTGCTCAAATCAAGCATAGGTGTAACAAGGCTCCCGATAAGTCAATACAAAAAAAGAATATACAGATTTTAGGTAGTTTGCCTTGTATTTGCCTTATTCGGAAAGGAGAACAGGGGTTGGGTAAGCAAAGGAAATACACACAACTTTAAATGGAAAGATACGGGAACTGAGCCAAAGCAGAGACAGAACACAAGTCAACATAATGCTGCATCAGAGTTTACAAAAAGAGAAAACAAAAAGCAAAAATAATTAGTTTCATATTAACATATCTGATCTTGAAACTTTAATACTGCTTATCCAAAAATTAAATGCAAACAACTTGTAAACTGCCATCAAATGCAAATCCATGAAGTGTGCAATGATTCTACTGAATGGAAGAATGTATACTGTGCAGATGAGCTCTTAGGGGAGAAAATGATTGTGTTATTTAGTGACATTAGACAAATCAGCATGGCCTAGCACATGATGTTTGCATGCACACCAAAAACTGAGCAATCCCACAGCTAGCACGTCTTTTAGGCAATTGCATGCTCCTGACATCTGACTGTTGACCAAGTTTTCCAAAGTTGTGCTTGAATGCAGGTTTTCACTTTGGATACGGAGCTCAGCTTAGGCTTACAGAACACTGGCAGTGTTGGAATCAGGCTCTGATCAAGGTCCCTTTTCTCTGTTACTGCTCTATGGGAGCATATGGCGTGTGACTGTTGGTAAAACTTCAGAAATGGTTGGTTTCCATTTCATGGGGTTATATCACATATCTGAAAACTAAGGAGCTGCATAGATGAAGTCTGCCTGCTGACCTTCCTGATCATGTACTCTGGGAACAGAGTATACTCCTTGCCCAGAAGACAAGGAAAGATGGAAGGAGCAACTGAGCACACACAGGTGTGAGATGCTGCTGAAGCCCACAGCGGGCTGGGCAGGGTGGGAGAAACCCAGCAAGCAGGGAGTTTCCAGCACAGAGCATAGACCAGGAGCCCTGGAGAGGAAGATATGCTCGCAGTGAGGCACAGATGAAAGCCAAGCCTCTGAGGTCACGGAAAGGAGGAGACATTCCTTGGGATCCAGAGGCGCTGAGCAACCCAAGAAACCACTGAGCGTGGCAGGAATGTGAAGGAGGACTCCACCCAGAAGGCATACAACCGGGAATTTGTTTGCAAGCCTTTTATTCATCAGGAACTCCATCAATAGAGCCAACTGACTTCTGCTGGGTAAAACTTTGCTCTGGCTTCTCACTTCTGTGTTCCAATAAAGCATTTGCTTTAGGTCCTGGAAATTGGTGGTATGTCTTGGTGTGTGGACTTCAGGGAGGCACACACAACCTCCCAGGCTGCCACATGAGGGGACTTTTTTGCCTCTCATCATGCAGTAGGACAGATACTGCACAAAAAAAAAAATGCACCACAGAAGAATCACTTATTTACATGTTTTGAAAAATTATGGTATAATACTAACTTTACCAAATTTTAACTTCTCAGAAGTCTTCTCTAGAATGCAGTTTAAGCTACTTTAAAAACTGACCCAACATGTTTTTACTGCAGTGGGTGGATCTTAAGAAGTGAAAATAAAATTTACCGGGGATTGAAAGCTACTCAAAGCCTCTTACTCTACTGCAGTGAGGGTCTGACTTTGCACCAGAAATACAGGAGTGGCAGACACTAACTTACAAGCATATCCCTTCATATAACTGTTCTTTCTGTTTAAAGAGAACTATAGAAGCAAAATCCATTTTTCTCTGGAGAACTTTTTATAAGACTTGCATATCAATTTTTTTCTGTCACTGAAGGGACATGCAAATACGGCAGCTTATCAGCAGGAACATTAACATATTTTCACCAGCATTATTTTAGTCTATTTCTAAGTCTCAAACTGAGATTATTATTTTCTAGCAATAAAATATTCTCTCAGGTCTAAAGGCTGGCATAGTCTTGCTTCTTTTGTTTCAGGAATATTTCCCAAAATATGAACTGCCCAACTCATGTATTATACTTTTTCAATGCAGAAAACATGTAGGAATGAAATACACATAGAGCATGGGATCCAGCCATTTTGACTCTACAAATGATAGCTTCAGGGATGAGTGAGATCCCTACTGAAAGGGAGTGTTTTAAAAAGGAAGAAAAAACCAGAAATAAATAAGATCAAAGTTATCAATAACACCCGCATCACTAAGAACAGTGAGCAATCAGCCACAAAATTCACAAACGCTGTTCAACACTACAGATCACAAAGGTTAAAAATTTTAAGCAGCAAAATGGGAAGAGAACAGTAATGTGCGTATTTGCTGCACAAGTCCAGACCATTTCCATTCTAAAAACCTCTATTTCCAGGCTTGATACGTGTCCCCTAAACATTTGATCCAGGTTGAAAAATTGAAATAAACCTTCTCAATGTATGAACATCATCACATTTAAGAAAAATAGATTATATGCAAGTAAGATCTCCTTCACAGTTACTACCTACACCCAGAATTTCATTACTGATGCAAAAATTTTACCCTCAATTTTAACGTGCCTTTGTTTGTAAAACCCAGCTGGATTACTACCCTTATTTGGATACTAACTTCTTAGTAAACCTTTTTCTTAGGCACCCTCCCCCCTCCAAAAAAAAAAAAAAAGGAAGGAAAAAAAACCAAGAAGGAAAAAAAACACCTTTGAGTTGTTGCGAACAGCTCCTTCTGTTATGGCATGTACATAGAAAATTTTTTTCCCCTGAACTGAGGCTATCCAAAATAGTAGGGCTTGGTGAACAGCCTACGATCTAAAAGGTTATACACGACTGTTAATTTCTCCAGATTAACTTAATTTGCATATAGTATTTTAACCTCAGTACCCAAAGGTATGATTATAAAACAATCACATGCTAATCACTAAATATGGTATCAGTCAAACAGATGTAAATAGGCCTGCAAACACACAAAGTGGCCCATTTGCACATTTAACGTGCTCGTAGAAAAATTTCTGCACTTGTGCTTTTAAAATAAAGAAGCATTTCATTCACACTCTTTCCACAGGAAACCCTTTTAATGTTGTCTAAAGTGGCACAGTGATTACTTCTGTCTACCGTAAAGCCATATTATGTACATTACAGAGACTTTTGGAAACAGAAGAAAGATTTGTGCAAACAGAGGTTATCTCAAGATGTGAAGCCTTCCCCGCTTCCTCCTCCTACCTTGTCATCCTGCGAGTCGGGCTGGAGAAGACTGTGTTGCTGAATTGCCATCGGAGGAGGAAGCGGTACAGCATCTGCTCCCTCTTCGCCTTCCTCCTCTCCACAGCTCTGCATGCCTGAAGAGGATGACTTGGAGAGAGTGCCACTGCTCAGCCCCTCGTTGCGACCTCTCTGTAAATAAAATCAAGACATTCAAGCTCTGTCACCTTCTCAGCAGCATGACACTTGTTCAACACAAGCTTGTCTTAAACAAGTGTTCTGTAGATTCACCTCTTTCTTAACAGGTCAAGATGATCCTACAAACACAGTGCAGTTCCTCAACAGGGAGGGGGGAAAAGCAGATGCCAAAGATAATGTTTTCAGCATTTGGTAAAAGCAAATGGAACAAGATACTGAGAAGAAGACAATCAGCTTGAAATTTACTACAGGAAAGTGTTACCAAAGCCATGCTTGCTTTCCAAGTTCAGTTCTGTAAAGAGCCACACTTTTCTAACTTAGGAACTCAAGAACTTTGTATCTAAAGTACCAACCCTCATAGTAAGACTTACAAAGGATATAAAAAAAACCCCTATTACAACATGAAATATTTTGTAGTTATCCTTTCTGCCCCTTCCCCCTTAAAGTAGTGAGAGCAGACTGCTTGTATGGTTTTCTACAGTTGTGTTGAACAACAGTCCTTCCAATTATACAAAGAAGTATGAGTTCAATTAGCCAAAATTTTAATGTAACTAATCTCCTAGGATAATTTAACTATCTTTAAAGGAAGACAGCATAGATGATTATTGGCTTTTCCCAGCTTTAAGGGACTGGCCTTAGGTTTTCCCTGACTCACAGAACTGCAGAGTAACAGACACTTCCAAAACAATGCTACAACTGCATCAGAGGGGCTCTTTCTACAGCCTGTCATTCAAGGACAGAGGCA
The DNA here is from genome assembly GCA_008921705.1 of Burhinus oedicnemus. Lineage (NCBI taxonomy): Eukaryota > Metazoa > Chordata > Aves > Charadriiformes > Burhinidae > Burhinus > Burhinus oedicnemus. The sequence goes on from VFFE01007704.1 coordinate 47,336, forward strand.
AACATTCCTTCCCAAATCACATCTCCCAATTCACCATGCTGCCAAGTCTCTAGTCTTTTCTTTCCCTACATTTACTGCATAACTTCACTCATGTTCCAAGCTTGCAGCAAAATATGGCGAGAGCAAGAAAAAAAAAAATGTACTAAACAATTAATTGGGCATCTGAAACCATTTTTCTGTAGGATAAGTACCAAAACCACTAGTCAGATTCAAGCCTGGTAAAAGTGAATAAGTGTTCAGCATGCAAGGGGCTGTGCCCTTGGAAGCAGTAAGAGGCCATTTATTTCAGCCTGAACCATAGGTTTGTAACAGAAGAGAATTTGGCTCTGTCTGCACCTAACTGGAAGCAGGCTTTGCCCATACATGAGTTCCAGGCTTAGAAGGACGGGCACATGTTTGTGGGAGGAAGGGAAACCTTCAGTAGATGTCCTTGGTGGCAAAATCTGGAATAGTTCTCAATTTCCTTCCCTCCAATGAGAACTTCCATGTTTATTATTTGAACGATAGTAACTACCTTTTGATTTGAAGGGCCAGTAATTTTTCTGTGCTCTAACTCTTGCTCGAGGTGTAAATACAGCTTTAAGCAGTTAAGCAGCTCTCCCTGTATTTTCCCTGATCCATCAACAAAAAAAAGAAAGGAAATACGAAATGAGCTGATTATTCCAGGAACATGAAGCACTTTAACTCACAAAACCACTTTCCTGAGTGGGGTAAGAGAGCAAAGCCAAAGGACGACTTTTTACCCTCCCATTGCTTGTTTTCAACTAAAGATCCTTCTCCACAGAGCTTTACTAACACTCTCAATGCAGAAGGGCACAAACTGCACCCGGCACAGCACTTATGCAGAGTACAGCAATCATCAAGAATGACGTGCCACTTCTCTTAATCGCCAGACAGTCAACTGAGGGGACAACCTTCACCTGTCACCACTTAGTTCTTTGAAAAATATAAAAACAAGTCTTGGGAAGTTGCCCTGAACACTTACCTCTTCAACAGTTTCATCTTGTGGGGTCGCTGCACTATCATCAGAGTCCTTCTGAGAGCCCGCATCGGCACTTTTACGAACCTCTCTACTCTTCTTATGCTTGTGGGCCAGTTTTTTGACATGCCCGTCTGCTTTTCCACTGCTAAGACGCCTCACGGGACTGGTAAGCCATTTTCTCAAAGTGTTTCCGGGACGCTTGGGGCCCGGGGAGCTCTGTGCGCCGATCATGTGGGGCTGAAGTGATGTTACGGAAGCAGGAGGACTGGCATCATTGCTGGAGACCGAAAGGGAATCTGAAAAAAGAATGAGGGGAGCATTTTAAAGCTGAAACACCGGTAAGTGAGAAACAAAGCAAACGACATATGTAATAATGGATATCACATTGGATTTATGGACAAATCGACCAGATTGTTTTGAAGTAACCTGGCCTTTAACGACACCACAACTATCAGTGTTCATGCTGCACATGGCCACCCACACATAAGCACCATTTATATGCTTAGAACAGTCAAGCTTCATTAAGTCGCTCCTATCTCAATTATAATTCATACTTACTACTGCTGATGCTTATTTGATAGTGGATTATACTTTCCATATGTCACCTAACTTTATGGAAGGATATGCCTCTCATGTTTTAATGCATATTGCGTTGAGCATGGATATGAAGATTAAAAATGATTGCCTCAATGAGGTAAGTAAATTATTTTTCAAACAACAAATTTTTTTACAAATGCTCCCATTACTTTCACTATTTATTTATTTCCCCTACCCTTGGGAAGCGGGGAAGAACCACCCAGAAAATATCTAAATGTCTTTCTTTTACTGAAATCTTCTCGGACTTTTGGCTGTTGTTTTGTTTGTTTTTTAAAAAGGTACAGAACATCAACGTTTAAAAGGCCATTTGCTCAAATCTCAGGATCAGCAGTATTTCTCAGCACGACAATGCCTGAAGTTCTGTAGTCAAACAAAGGATATACTTTTCTCAAGCCATAGTTATATGTGCATGAAGGCAATACTACTTTCCCACAGGGGCTCCTGTCACTTGAACTGGACTGTACGCTTATGATAAACACTCACTGGCTAGCTATTGCTAGACTACATTTCTTTTTTCCCCACGCAGCACAATGCTTTTTCCCCAGCAATTCTCTTTTCCTAAAAACATACTTCTTTTTGGACACATTCTTGTAACACCACTCCTACGAATATTATCTACCACTAGGGTATTAACAAGACTCTCCTAGGTTGTCAAATATGGGGTTTTTTTCCCCCCTGCGTGTGCACTTTTGCAGATAGATAGTTTACATAAGGATGACATAAATAATGTTTTGTTGAATGTTTCTACTGCTGGGAATTAAATGCAGTGCTTGTGTTCCTTCTTGAAGCTTGACACAGATGTTCAGGTCACCTATTCTGGCAGCTTTTCTGTAAGAGGCGTATTGCCAGTCGGACGAGAGGTAGTTTGAATTTTGTAGAATAAGACGGTCACACTGATGTAGCAATACACTTCACTGTAAACACTCAAATGCCTTGGATCTACACACAAGTATGTGAGCCTGCTCTGTTTCCATAGAGTATTAAGTGCAAATTATGGCTTTGAATTTAGATGGGGAAAGAGATATAAAATGTGAGTATAATGTTAGGACTTTTTATTTTTCCTTCATTGTTCAAGCTGTTCCAAAAAGGGCATCCTTTCCTTGGAATTCAACATTGTGATCAACCAGGCTGTTTGTCAAGATTTTTCTCTATTCTAATGAAACCCAAATGGCATGTGACCATTAAGATACATCCGCTCTGATGCCAAGAACTCCTGTAGCTTATACTGTGTAAACACATACATAATAATTGCTATTAACCACCACTTTCATCATGTTTCCATAAAACAGAAGATAAACAAACTATAAAGCATACTTTCAGTCCAACAAGCTAGTTGCTAACAGTTTAAAACAAGTCCCCCAGAATCAGGATTCATTTACAGGATTATCTTCCAGCCACAGCTGTAGCTGTGCTGCACGCAGGTAAGGAGACTTCCTATTATGCCATTAACCTGGTTTTAAGACTTTAAGTAATGGGTACTACCAAAAAGCAGATGCAGAGTTACACTAGTCAGCTTCGTCTCTAAATCTAGGGACAGCAGTGCTACAGAATTACCGCAATATTTTCTTGTTGAAGCAGGAAACATAAGGAAGAAATTAATTATAACAATGGTTTTCAACTTGCAATCTGAGTATCCCTCAAGGCTTGGGATTACTGCTTAAGGATCCTCAGCACATATGTAAGAAAACAAGCCTACTAAACATCAGCATCCACATCATGGCAGATTTTTTACTTGATTTAAAAAAAAAAAAAAAAAAAAAAAAAGAAAGAGTGGTCTGCTTATTAAAAAAATTCCAAACAAAACTTCCAACCATCTGCAAGCTCTCCACAGGAATCCAAACAATCTCCTATTAAAACTCTGTAAGAAATTAGTTTGACTTCTCTTTCACCAAACTCAACTTTACCTCTATTCTATCATGCATCTTTTAATTTTTATAAGATACTTTGTTTCAGAAATCACAGCAATCATCTACTGATGGGTATATCAATAAATAACCTTCTGCCACTCTGCTAGTGGAACACAGAAGAGGAAAAAACAGTGCTGGTGTTCTGGTAAATAAGTTCCTAAAAGCACAAACTAAATGCTTTGTTTTCAAGACTCCCAAGCTTGAAGATGTTATAATCACTCTGCCAAGTTTTTCTTTCATTTGTGCATATTTTTTGGCCCAATAATGCTTCATACAAGTTCCTTCCACACAAATAAAATAGAGCACATTCACTTGTTTATTAAAAAAAAAAAGGCAATCAAGCCTTCACAGAAGTTCATCATGTACTGTTTTGTATTGTTGTATTTGTTTTATTTCTTTCCTTTACACTTACTCCTTTCTAAGAAAAAGGCAGCGTGGTGGTGCAGTAACTGATTGCGCAAGATTTACTTTCATATAAACATGCCTATCCCTAAGCATGTAACACGCTTGCAGTTAATAAACCCATTCTTCTTTTTATAAAACCTATGCTCCACCTTCTCAAATTCTCACCCATCCTTTTGACAATCGACACTTAACTACCAAATTTTCTGTAAACCTGCACAGTACAATGCAGAGCCCCTGAAACTGTGGGGGACGAGTATTTTTGTCTGACTGAACTTTTGCCGTACCACTCCTACTCTTAACCCAAGTCGGCCAAGAGTTTGTGGGCAGGATGGAAGAGAGCAGGAAGAAATATGTACGCTCCTCTCAAGTGGAGAGGATCTAAGAGACGAAACAATGTTAGCCAGACATGTTTCGCAGCACATACTTTAGCCGTATCCTCCCACACAACATGAGTTTTCATTTGGCAATGCAGCATGTAACTGCTTCTCATCTTCTCTTCTGCATGATTCAATACGCAGTACTTACTGAAGTATTATTAGGGCTTCAGGGAATCATAAAAGTGGACAAAATGTAAGTAGTACACCAAAATGATAGCACTGTTCGACTTTACTCTTTAAAGCATGAAGGCACTGGGGGAGAAGGAAAAGCTTAAAATGAGTAAAAATACTGAGTTGACATAAACACTTCAGCTTACACATAAAATTTTATTTAAAAGGGCATTTAAAAAAAAGAAAAGAAAAAAAAAGGAGAGGTTTAAAATCACCAGTGTTAACCTGAACAGAGTACCAACCCACTAGCCTTTTCAGAGATCAGACCTGATTTTTTGCCCCTCCTTAAATTTGCAGAAAACATCCCTACAGCCTCATAGGTCAATGTTAATATTCACTACAAATATTCCACACCAGTATTTTCCCAGTGAGACCCTTTACCGTCCATCTTTCCATCCCAGCTGACAGGAGTCCAGATTCTCCAATTCTTACTCCCATCCACTTCCTCAGGAGACCAGTCACAAAACTAGAGCACAGTCATGAAAAAAGCTAGGTGCTCAAGTTCATGTATTTAAGTAGAGGCATTGCCAGACCCAAATGTCAGGGAATATCAATATCTAATACAGGCATTTTCAAGAGCACAGAAAGACCTTTCACCTTCACTATGAGAACAGCCACACGGGTGTGTCTTATTTCCCCCTGCCCCATCACTCTATACTACTTCTATCTACATAATTAAGGATACAGACTTGGTTTGATTGATTACCATGCTTGGGAATGTTTACACTAAATTGGCTTTGTTTCCTTTATGACTACATTGCAAATTGTTTTTCTAGGGTTGCTTAAGAATAATTTATCACTAAAAACATCCTAAGAGGAAAAAGGAGTATTCAAAATTAAACCAAGAACAACACGGACTTTCAAAACCAAAACAGATGGAATAAATTTGGGGTATGCTAACCCCAACTGCATTTCTAGCACAGTAAACTTACTAGTGAGTGTCAAATTCCCTTTTAGAAAAAGATAAATGTAACAGATGGCCATCTTGGAGAGAAAAAAAAAATAACACACAACCATCACACACGGCAACACCAATCCAACAAGAAAACATCAAATTTAATAAAATCACTATTTGCTCTAGTAAAGACTGCTTTGTAATTCCATAAAGTATTTAAAAAAACCTAATGGATGGGCTACATTTTATAATTCATAGCCACAATAAGGAAAGAAGGCATTTAACTGCCATTTCTCTCAAAGTAAAAACCACATATGTTGCTCTGGTGGTGAGGTCAGAGAGTTCACTGCAAGTCCATAAATATATTTTTTGAAGCTACAGAAAAAGGGCAGGCAGCATGGGTTCTGACCCCTTCAAACTAGAAGATAAAGTTACCTCCAACGAACAGGCAAAGTTTTGAAACTGGAAGGGAAATGGGAATTCTCACTCTAGTCCCAGCTTTCTTAACACTAGAAACATGCACATCTGTGATTAATAAACCGTTTTTTTTTTTCCTAAAAAATAAATCAGCCATGTTAAGCTAGTTGATGACTCGAAAGACTCTGCTTCGTATTAACTACTTCCATATTGCTGTTTTTAGAGTTTTAGCATTTACAAGGAGAGCTACAAAAACCTGACTTTCTAACCTAAAGAATCAAACCGAGCCTGTTTGATGCCTGCTCTGCATCTCTAATCCCCAAATGCTGCAAAACTAAAAATAAAAACATTTCACCATCTCTGGACTATGAAACAGGGATGGGGCAAGGAGTGAAAAATGGAGCAAAGCAAACCTAGTAACCCCAAATGGCATGTCAAACTGCCACTGCAGACCTGCCATCCACCACAGACTTGAAGGACCAGAGCTCACAAAACCCATCACACAGGGCAGTTAACCAACTGATCAGTAAGATTTGATGATGCAGGTACATCACGAATATTTGGGGACGAGAGCTGCTTGCTGGTTCAGACCACAGAGAGCATGATCTATACTGATGCACTTGCAAGTCTAATATGTAAACTGGAAACAGCTAGAGTCCAGTGATCGCCCAAGCCCGTACCTACCTACACACACACGCCCCAATCTGAGCCAAGTCAACGTACCATCAGAGGAAACAAAAACAGTTCACAAGCCTCTAATGACAAAAGCCCATAAAATCCCACCCATGTACACAGTCATCATTTGTTATTAGATGAGATGGGGAAAGCTTGGAAAAAAGAGTGTGAGGTTTATTTTATTTGTGGACACAGACGTGCACAGTTTCTGTCTGGGAACTGCTTTTGAAGTAAGAGGCTATCAATCTGCCATGTACAAGACCATTCAGATACTTCTGTACATGTCAGGAATTTTACTTCTCTCCTGCTGGGTATCCTCCTTAGACTACCCTCACTGCGTATTTTTTGTAAACCAATACTGAAGTATACATCAAAAGGCATTAGATATGTTTCAACTTTAACAAGCCACCATAAAAGCAGTTAGCAGTTAAAGACAATGCAGCTTGAGTTTTATCAGACTTGCAAATGAGGCATTTCCCCCAAACCCTTTGGGAAGCACGAGTTTCACTTATGATACAGAGAATGCAATAAATTTCATGAAACTAGTTTCTTAAAAAAAATTGCACAAAATGCAGAAAGCTAGTACTCAAGACATAAAAGAAAATCCATCACACTTGTGTTTGGAGTGGAGCAAACACACTCACTTTTCATCTCTGGTCAGCAAACCTTTCCTGCCTTTTATTTCAACTATGCTGAAATACAGTTTGTAATATTTTCAGTGTGTGAATAGACAATGAGTTCAACTCCTTAGTGTATCTTTCCCGATTAATAAGTTATCTGTATTAATTTTGACTGATACAGATGCTAGTCCAGAGCACTTGGATTTAAATGTATTCAATAATTGAGTCTTCCAAGTCATCAAAAACTGATTGTGTTAATATCAGATCGACCGGAATTCTAAGCTTGAGGCTAGATACTCCTCAGCTTCTCTTAATGAGATACTAAACTGCCCCACAAGCATGTCAGCAATTAAAAAAAACAAAAACCCTTCCCCCAAGACAGATTCTGTCATCTTATTTAACTTCCCAAGGTCTTTCTGAAATTGAGAAAAGTCATTCAACAGACATATTTGCAACAGCACTATAGAAAGGAGTGAAGAAAAATTTCTGATTAAGGGCAAAAAGAATATACCGTTCATTTGAGTTAGAAAATTAGTGGCATATGCCTGAAGGATTTAATACACTTATGTTATTACTATTTTATAATTATTATTATTTTTAATATTCTCTCCTGCCTTCCAACGCCACAAATGTAAAATCAAGGTTTTACATTTAAACTTTTAAATAATTTCACATGCATTATAACTTGCACACAGAGAGAGCTGTAAGCACATCAACTGCTATCTAGGAGCTAAACACCAACAAAATTTAGATGGAAAAAAAAATCCTTCTCTTACAGCTGCTGACAGTTTTGCATCCACACTTGTCATCCCCCCATGTGTCCCCACCCCCTCCCCCTCTTTTTTTTTAAGCAGGAAGAAGGTATGATACTGTGCCAGAAAAAACTTTCCCAGGTTAAGAGAAGTAGTTCTGTTTGTGCTTCCTGGAATTCAGACCACAGGGATACAAAACCCCAAACCTAAATCTTGCACATGACTACAAGCACAAGGCAGCACTGCAGAAGGGAAGACTGGACTTTGCGGGGCATTTCATTCTTTGTAATAAGCTGTAATTCTCCCCTATTTCTGGACAGAACTATATTTTGTGTCACAAGTAGGAAGTATTAAAAGTTACTCACACTGCTGAAGTTTAGTTTCCCAGTTTGTGAAAACCACAATCTTTTAATAGATTAAACCTCAGCTTCCCTGTACGCAGCTTGTATTTTAACAGGCAACATCTTGATCTCAACTCCAGTCTTTTGACCACCTGTTTGCTCAGATTTCAAGACAGCTACATCCACGTGCCTGGCAGGACATGCCAAGGACAGATTCATGTCATGTAGCACTGTTTCTCAGCTAAGTTCTCACTCTATGTCAGTGCACTGAGCCACCTTCTCTAACCTCTCTACAGATCAAAGCAAATGCCCTGATGATTTTAATATGATTATCTCCCTCTGGAAGAGGGGGTGTAGTTCTACTAACCACTAATTGCACAGGGGCTTGCATGCTTTTACATAAGCACTAATGAACAGAAGCCCATGTTCTAACTTTCAGGCAAAGTTTTCTCCTTTTTGTGCACAATCTCCATGAGTCTCTTTAAGCCATTTGGGGCCACCAGTTAGTTACCTCTTGCACTTCACCTGTGCCTCCTGATACACAACATCATTTCACATCACCACGAAGGAGCACATAACATTATTTGCTCTGCAGAGCTACAGTAGGCAAGATTTTCACAGACAGATTTAAGTTACACACAGTTAACGCCCTCACAGGCACTGAAACATTACACGTAATTAAGACTATTAAGGTGACACCCGTCTTTCATTAAATAGTTGTGAAAGTTCTTCAGTGCAAATGAAGAAAGAAAATAAGAGAAATACTGCTTTTCTATATTAGAAAGCAAGTTTTCCAACAGCACTAATGTAATTTCCCTGTTTCCCTTTAAATACAGTAGCTTTCAATATCAATTTCTCACTGACATGTTTCACAAAGTCTCAACTACATCACCCATTTTCAAAGTGTGGGTGTTTTGGAGTTTTACTACAGTCATGTATATTTTTAAAGAGTCTTATTTATATGTGAATTTTGCTAGATGCCTAGCATCAGCAATATCCAACTACTTTAGGATGGCTGAAGTAAAAGATCAGATGAAGGCATGGCCCATCCACTCCTCCCTCCAGAAGAACGGATGCCACATGAGCGGTGAATGCCAGGAACGAGTGTGCTCCAGGCCCAGGGCCATTGCCTCCACGCTAGGTTGAGTTGTAGAAGACGCACATAACCCCTCGCCTCTAGCCTGCTCCCTGCTGCTGCTGCAGCTCATCAGTTTAAGATCTCAGCACAAGAAGCTGGTCGAGGGCACAACACAGCTCCTGAAGCAGCGGGAGCTGGCAGCATTAGCTTCCTTCCAACTGCTCCAAGTTATGGCACTCACCGCCTTTAACGAACCCAAGCAACTAGCTGGTGGGGGAGAAGCGGGTCTGAGCCAAAGGAGGAAATGGGTGAAGGCAGAAGCAGCTTTGGGCCAGGGCCTTGTAGGCAGCGCTGATGCTTAAGACACTAGACAGAGAGTTTTGCTGCCTGTTGACAAGCTATTTGTCTCGTGCACGCTGTGCGCAACCTACTTTTGAAGAGCCATGCTGCGTGATGTTAGCAGCAAAGATGCGGCTCTGCTCTTGGTGGAGAGCTGTTATGTCACACACTACACATGGAAACCACTACTGACACGAGATTTGTGATAAGCAGTTTCAGATTTTAATTGGGGCGACTGCACGATCCATTTTCGCTCATCTGTTACTGAGCTGTAGGGTTTTATCCTCTGCTACTTAAACTTTTGCTACAAAATAATTTTCCCCTAGGAAATGGATAAAAATAAACGCCAGTCCTAGAAAGACAGCTCTGAAGCAGCGCAGCAGCGTATCTGATACGCTGTGTGCATCAGTCCAGAAGAGGAAGATATAAACAGATACGAAACAAAAACGTCCACTTCAATATAGATAACAGAACAGCCAACCAAAGGGAAAAGAAGATGCATTCAGCAAGTCTTCGCTCTACTGAAAGCAGAGAAAGACGTGGGGGAAGGGAGGGAGAGAAGCAAGTCTGCAGAAACTGCATTAGGAAGAATCACGATCACAGGCGTTATTTAAAGCAGCACATTTCATGCTTTCCCGTGCAAAAGCTCCGCAACGCAGAGCATCCCAATGGAAGGAATTTATCCCATGCAGATTTTAAAACATCCTCCACTACTCCAACAAAAAGGCTGCATATTAACTAGGTTATTGCAAGCAAGTTGGAGCAGGTCTGATCTCAAAAGGAAATGGGGATGCACAGTTCTACTGGGGCACTTTTGAAATTGAGAATATACACATGGATAGGGAGGAAATTAGCTTCTGCTACCCTTACGTAAGTGATAAAAACAAACTTCACAATTATGAAGACAAAAACCTATCATATATAAAATCAGCATAAAATGCTAAACCAGCGTTATTATTTTTTTTCCTTTTGTAGTATGAAAAAAATTGAGCAAGTATAACCTCTGCCATGTAGTTACAAATGAGTGGTCTCTAGGAGAAGATGAAAGTAGATGTATTTTATTCTCTCTTTTCCAAATGCCTCAAAAATTTCCAACACATGAGAAAAATTCCAAAAATTCTCTAGTAAAACTGAAAGAATATGACAAGACTCAATAAATATACTTTGAAACGCAAAGGATAGATACTAATAAAAATTGCTAAGTATATCTCCAAGGGTATTAGTGAAGTTCATAAAGACACAGTACACAGTGCTAGTATCAACTTACAAGAACAAATGATACAAAAGAAATAATGACTTTATCAAATTTTATTTGTTTAAAACCCCAAAGTTATTAGACCACTTGTATTAAAAAAATACTTGTTTCCTCTTCTCTTCACCTACTGCAGTTACATGTTAACCTAAATACACATACTGATCCAACAGCAATTTTAACAGTCTTATTTCCTTTTCCCCCATCCTCTTGATTCAAAGCAGAAGAGTTCATTAGAACAACCAGCGATTGTTTGGAGCCACAGCTTTAGCAACAGCTGTACAAACACATCAATCTCAAGTTAGGAACTCTGCCATAAGCTTAATAATAATATACTCATATAGTTTAGCTTTGGGGCAATACAATAACTTTGGTCATTTTCTCTTTCCAAATGTTATATTGCTGTAGCCCTCAAAAAATAAATTGAGAAAGTAATTAAAGGAATCAGGAGGGAAGACGGAAGAGCTAAAACAGCGACAAAAATCGGTCTTCCAGAATTCCTGTATAAAAAAGAGGTTTCCTTCTTATCCAACTAATTGATATCAGTGATAGCGATAGAAACTAATTGTACAAACATTGCTTCGCATCGTAAAACGTTGAACAGTGCTCACGCTACCTGGAGTGTATTAATGAGCAGAGTCAGGGCCTTGCAGCCATGCCACTGCTACCAGCCTCCACACTGCATAACGAGGTGACTGTAGGTGATGACAGACAACTTCCTCCCCGTTCAGTCCCACCTCGATAACTGCATTATCAAGAGCAGTCTTAGATTACAGTGACTGGAAACCGAACTGGTTTTAAACTTTTTGTCTTCAGATGGAAATGTAACCTGAGTAACGCAATGAGAGCACACATGATTTTAATAAAGGTCACACTGGAAATGTCAATTTATTTATTTTTTTTTAAACAGACTCACAGTTAAGGTTGACTAGCAGATAGCTATTGAAAGTCATAATAGCAAACTTCTGCACAGATGCCTTTTCAGGATGAAGTATTTTAAGGGATTAGGAAAGGGGAAGATACTCCTCCACAACTTCGTCAATCAATAAAGACTGAGTTAAAAGGGAAAAGATAACTCCTTGGTATAGATGTATTTTAAAACAAGCAAACTATAAATTAATGGAAGATGTGACATTTATCTCAATGTGCAATTAAAATACACTGAAAACTAAAAACTGCATCCATCACTGCCATGTTCGTTAACTCGATTACAATCTCTTCAGGAATAACATATGCAGTGCTGAATTTTCTTTGGCATGATCAAGCCCACACCACACACACACAAAAAGCTACACTTTGCCATGCAACTTTTCTGTTGTTTTTATTTCCTTCACTTATTCCCAATAAAGGCTCAGGAGGAAGGTGAAGTCGTGAACTGCCTTGTCCACCCAGTCATCTAAATCTCAATTCCTTGAATCATTCCTCAGCTCCCATCCATCTAATATTACCCAAATGGCCACAGGAAAATCATGTGATAGGATCATGGCAGAGCTGTCCAAAACTGGTTTGGAAGTAGGAATCAAAAGGAAACAAAATGGGAAAGCAAAAGAGCTAACACACCTCTTTTAAAAGGCAATAAACTAGAATTCTTATCACTTGATTTAACTAGACACAAAGTGGGGGATGGAGAGGTGAAATCTGTATCAATAATAACTTCTACACAACAATACTGTTCCAGTAAATCACCTTTTTTAAGTTCTAGACTCAATTGTAAGTCTAAATTTAGGGGAAAAGTAAGGTACGTGGAGGAAACAAGATACGGAATTTAAGTAGTTTCTACTTCTTTTTCTATTGAAAAAATATTTCTTCTTTTCATCAAGTCCCTAGCGCTTCATATCATGCATCTAGAGCGTGGATCTTGATGAAGCTCTCTTAGAGCAAACTACTCCATGTAGTGGGATACGTTGAGGTTTGTTTTTTTTAACCACCCATCCAAGAAGTTTGACTGGAGGTGTCCAACCCCATGCTCAAATGCAGGGAAACAAACAAAGTGGTTTAATAAACATACTTTACTATTCTCGGTGAGGAAGACAAATCCTTACAGGGAAAGGACTGTTACATTACCGATGATGTCTTTTCAAAGTAATATGGAATATACTTACACCACCTAAATTCTGTTCTTCTCATTATCTCCACTAAAGGAGAGAGAGAGTCAGCGCCAGCCTTGATGAGCAAATTCAATGCATTGTTGCAGCTGCTTCTAGCCACATTTAAAAGCAGATTATGAACACATTGTTCATTACTAGTCTTGCAATGAACGCCTAGAGGAAACTTTCATTATGTAAGGTGATAGCTCATTCTTACGCTGTTGCCTCACTGAAATAATTTGTCTAAAATAGAGGTGTGTGTAGATACATATACAGATATATATATACAGATATATATACACACACACATATATATATATAGCATAGCAAGAGGCAAATTAAATTGAATACGAGCTGAGGCAGTTCTGCTTTGCTCAGTTGAAGCCCATCCGTTCAATGCAGATTCTTGACCATGATACAAAACTGTATGCATCAGATGTTTAGTTACAGGTATGCTTCGACAGAGGTGACAAGAAGGTAAAGAGGCAGCCATATTTTGCCTGGTATGTAATCAAACTTCACCCTTCTTTTCAAAGTTTTATCAATAATCTTTCTGGTCTCTCTCTCTCTCTTTCTCTCTCTGAAGCCTTCTTGGTATTGACTACTCATTTTCCCCATCATCTTTTTTGATATTAAATCTGTAAGTTCTTCACTGCTTAACATTTTGAATACAATTCACTAGTGATACACAGGAATACAGTCATCTTAGCAAAATCCAAAAAGGCTTATATAAAAGTGTTTTTTTTCTTATTACAAGAATGGAGTCACAAATCCTTATTACATGAAGTTTGCATTATAAACCTAACGACGTTTCCTTCAGAAGAGCATGTTTTCCTTTTAAGTCTTTGAAAAGTTTTTAAAACTAAGAGTTGAGTAGCTGGTTTGAGATGGAGCTAGGGATAACAGACCCATTTTAAATGACTCCATTTTCATGCAGTATACTTATACAAGGTCAGAGCAGAAAGCACTGGAGTGGAGGGAGCAGACTTCCAAGGACTGGAGGCAGAAGGCTGCCTGGGGCTAACTCCATACACACATCTGATCCGCACTGCTGTTCAGTCTTGGCTTATTTCACAAAGCAGGTAACCCACCTGACAGCTACGTGAATGAAAATATGGCACTTTCAAGTGAGTGAAAAGATATATCTGAATTATAGGAGACAAAAATTAGAAGTAGTTCAGATGAAACTATGGATAACTGTGGATCTTACCAGCTTGCTCAGAGCAAAAAGTCTAAGCCTCAAATATTCAGGTTCATGAGTAGGGATGGCAGTTATGAAAGGACATCAGTATCTCTCTTGCATAAGCTCCTACACCTGAAAACTTTGGTTTTGCAGGGCAGTAGGAGGGAGGGGTATAGCATTTTCTGCCGGATCAATTCCCTGGTCTGGCTGCCTGTGTGATCGCTAGTGTTGACGGAAGAGAAGCAGCTGGATCCCATGTGCAAGCGCAGGGTAAATAAGCTGGCAGCATCCGACACACAGTTCAGTTTTTACTAACCAAGGAACAGCACCTTCAGCTAACTCTGTTGCAAGTCCTGCAGCCTAAGGATTCAAAAAAGCCATGCTGCAAGAACAATGAGGAAGGACACATAGGTCAGGAAAGTACTGCCTTTGCATATGTAACTATATAGCTGACACTTCAGCTCAGTTTCAGGAGGATTTTTGTTGCATGCTCTTGGTGGAGATGGAAAAGCACACACAGCACATACTTAACAGCTTCCATCTGTATTCTAAAAGAATAGACTTTCAAAGTGTAGAGGTGGATCTATGCCAAGAATTACACCAACCCATTAGTAATACTGGACTCTCCCACTGCATCCTCTGAGTCCAGTCCTCAGAGACCTCTTATCCTCTTCTTGGACACCATTTGCTAACAATTACTCTATAGTAAAAGCATCCTGTTTTATGGATGAATTATTTCTGAGGTTTGATATACCATAAAATGTTATGAAAGAGGAAAAAGAAAGCTAGTTTGATTCATATACATTCTTTAAGCAATCTATTGCACATATAATAAACGTATTTCTTCAAAGCCAAATGAGAACTCTCTCTGCTCCTACAACCACCTTTCCTCCTCCAAACCAGCCCCCAGACGGTCAATAACTTCAGGATGAATTTTGGTTTTGTAGATTTATTTCCTGGATTTCATCCATGAGATTTGCCTCTCAAATTTCCCAAGTGAAATACAGACTCACATGATCCACTTAGGGACTGAAACACATACATCCTATTGTTTCTTCTAGCTCATAAGGTAACTGAAAAAAGATGTTATTATTTCCAATATTCAGTTCCAGACAAACTACTCAACACTCTCTCCAGCCAGATAACCATAAACAACTTTGATATTTATCCATACTTGTCTCTAATGCAGAGCATTTTTAAGTTCCTGGAATGGGTGGAATTACCATGAGAATTGGTTTCCTCCTACCATCACCGCTGCTTTCTCCAACTGATGTCAGATAAAGACAAAAATACAATACTTACTTATTAATTTCAGTAGTTTCTTGCCAATTCATTACTCGAAGCCCTATTCGCTCTCCCTAAATCGGAATGCATTTTTCCTCCTTCGGACTTTGTGAAAGTGGGGAAAAAACTCAGATCATTTCATTAAACAGGAGTACATAATTATTAATTGCATATGTACGTACTCTATCATTGTGATGAAGAATAAACCAAACTTTTTAATTCCTTAAGAATTCTTTAAGCAAAGTCAAAACCTCAGTTAAAGTCTTCTATGAATAAAATCATGCACTAGAGTACATGCTGAATATTCACCTAAACCCCAAATTGCCAGTTTGCAGTGGCCAGAAATACTACAGATACAATTTTTACTCTTTCCAGTTCAATAGATGGCATAGCTACAGTTACACTGGGGCATGCAAGTAAGCTTTATTCCCCTATTATGAAAGGCTATTGAGCCTCCTTACAACATAGTCTGTACACATGGACATCTGTTTTTAAGAAACAGCGAGAGAACAATGAAGAATGTTTGTGAAGTCATGTATGCTTGCCAAAAAAGACTTCGTACATGTCTATGATCTTAATTTATGGTAATAACGGAAAGCATCTTGCTGATCGGGATTGACTACACCCAGCACTAAAAAACATGTTTTCTGAAAATTCTTTGGAAGTAAAAACCAGATAGATTTGAGCCTGACTAACCACTGCAGCAACAAGAGTTCAAAAATGAAGCAAATGAGCTCCAGCAAAGAGAGGAGAATGCAAAGCAAAACAAAGGGGAAAAGACTCTTGCCGTGCCGTTAACAGACCTCCAGCTGAACTAGGTAGTCACAGCTCTGGGCGAGCACTCGCTGTAAAATATTTTGCTGTGCAGCATTCTACCTATCCATTATTATTTGTAATTGACTCCTTTCACCTCCACCTCCCTCCAACATGCTCTGTACTTGTCTGCTTCTGAAAACTGGACTAATTGTTGTTTTAGGAAGTCCTTGCGCAGCACTGAGGGCTACAGAGCAGCTTTCTGAGAACAGAGCTCTGTTGCTGGGACCAGAGATGATAGCCTGCTTACATTAACTCCCTCTGGCTGGTACTCTGATGCCCCATTATCTTTCAAGGAACTACTGAGGGTTACTACCATCCCACTGACATGTGAGCCTACCTTCAGATGTCCCCTATACGATTACTTTCCATTACATCCTTGATTGTATGTTTGCAGCCCTTCTACCATCCTCCCTCTCCTCTCAGTCCATCTATAACAGTAGATTGGACACTAATAAATGAAATAAGATTATAACTTGCCTTTTGCTGCTTATTTTAAAGTATATGCACATAACATAGAGCAACAGGTATGTAAGACTTGAACCTAGCTGCAAACAACTTGCATCTCAAAAGGAAGCATCCCAACAGCTGCATCAGCTCCAGACACTGAAGCTTAGCACTGTTTTGTCCTGCAGACATTTCAGACTGTTACGTATGAGAATCAAACTTGTTCTGCAGCAACAGTCCAAATGTCAAGGACAAGTATTGTTTCCTGTTAAAATTACAAGGGAGGAAGAGGAGAAGACCCAACAACATCTGAGTTTAACATGAACATCCCTACTCTAACCTCTGTGCTTCTCCAGTCGAGACTGAAACAGCATAGCTTTCCTCCATATCACATTGCAGAATGTGTCTAAATAAATTTTGCACAGACCAATTTATTTCCCAACCACCCTTTCTTTTCAAGCTCTATTCCCAAAAACATTACATCTCAACAATAATTTAACAGAAGTGATAGATATTGAACAATCTGATTTTTTGGCTTAGCAGTAACATTCTAAGAAAAATTCTGCTACGCTCTTAAAACAAATTACTACTGTTAATAACGTTTCACAGAGCAAGACTTACCATTTCTCATTTCCACAGGTCAACTAAAAATATAAATAAAGCCGCACATGCATTTTACATGCTTATTCTAAAAGAGCTTACTGTACAGCTTCCCAGTAGTTTACAGAGCAGAGTCATTCCATAACTGCTCCCTTTCCCGTACGGGTCCTTTCTGTTATACTCTGCATTTTTTGACTGGGGTCAGAGGGAGGGGAGAGTAGAGCAGAGAGAGAAGGAGAAAAGAAAGCATCCTACTAAACGCCTATGTAGATTTGAAAACATTCCCCAACCAACCAACCTTCTTCCTCCCAGCCCATTATCTCTATTGCATATATTTGTACCTAAATCCAGGATCCAGTATTTACAGCCACTCGGCTGCCCGTTGCCGCAGCAGGTAGGATTTACTGAGTGAAGCGATCCCAGAGTGTCAATCTGTTTAATCCTGTTTGGCATGGTGAGGAGTCAGCTGTTCCGATACCCAGAGCTTACAAATAACCTACTCGCCCGAGCCCAGAGATGTGTTACAGCTTCTCCTGAAGATGTTCACCCAGATAAGATTACAAGCAATGCCATCGGATTAAGGAAGTCACTGTTATCTTCTCGGTCTGATTTAGCCCCCTGCCCTGCCGTCAGAGCAGCTCCTCTCTTCTAGGGATGCTCTCCTCTGACTCACTGAGCACAGTTCCAGTCTTTAAATTCACATGTGGGAATAGCCAGATGCAGCAGATTACACTCTACCGTAACTACCCTAATTGAGGCTCAAGATGATCTTAAAAAATACAGCAAACCAGCTATTTTTCCTCTCAGCCTTCAGAAAAGATGCAGTCTAGTACCTCTACAAAGCTTTATAGTAACTGGAATGCACGAACCCAACCTTTAACACCTCTTTTTATTTTACAGTGCATAGTTAGTTTTTAATGCTTTAGCTAAAGCCATAAATACAAAAAACCGGACATTTTCTGGTCAGCTAAACCATGCAGCGCTTGCCCTGGAACTTCCATTTTCCGTGACAAAAATCTGTACCAAACAACAAAGTCTGCCCTTACCTTCATCACCTCTTGAGCCTTGTTTGTGAAAACTAAAAAAAAATCCAAACACTAGAAAAACCACACCTTTTGATAAATTCATTTGACATCTTGCCCTGGTTTAAATTGCATTTCAGATCTATTCACCTCTAAGCTCATATTCTGCAAGATAAATTTCTAGTTCATCAGGCTGTCTTCCTGTTCAGTAAACTGTAACTGCGTGTTTTATTTTTTATCTATGCATTCTTCACCTAGCATGCCACACAAGCATTTGTCCATAAATATTTGTTTATGGTGGTTTTTTTAGCTCAACACTTTACAAACCTAGAAAAGATGTTTGGTTTCTTCCCCTGAACGCCTCATCATGTAATTTTAAAGGACATACAAAAAGCTACATTCACTAGATAAATAAACAGCTATGAAGCCAAAGCAAGGATTAAATTTCTGTAAAAACAGAAATGAAATGCTTTCATCATATTGTCATGAAAAAAAGAGCCTTCAAATGAGACTGAATAAACAATACTGTAAAATACACAGGCATGTAGGGGGAAAGAAGAAAATAAAGCAGTGAGAGGGTTGCCTATGATAATAGCACAAACAAATGCACGCAATGCAAGGAGAAATAGGAATTTTATGTGTAGCTGATAGCATATAAAGTCCCAGAGTCAAAGAAGGCTTATCATTGGCACTTAACACAAGCTGGGTACACACGTTATCCTGTTTGCACTTCTAAAAAGCTGTGCTCACGCTCCACCTGAGACTAAAGTTTTGCTCTCTTCACATTTCTAAGGAAAGCCACCCTAAATTCTGAATTAGTGCCTCCTTCATAGCCTCCTGCACTGAAACCATTAATTCTGATTCCTGAACGTTTTTCTTCTGACCCAAGATGACTTTCAAATGACACTGAATTCCTAAGTGGGGCAGGGGGTGGGGAGGGAAGCAGCAGAAGAAAAAACCCTCTTTCTTCAGGATAAGTGATCTTTATAGTTTGCCACCTACGGTGAGACTTCCACTAAGGCTAGTTTATTCTTCATGAAATTGTAGAACATCTGAAAATTATTCTAGTTTCTACTTGAGTAAGAAAAAACTTTAAAAAATGAAACAATCCCTTTCCTCTACTCCCCAAAAGTTCCCACGCACATCAAGCATAGTAAAGAATATGCAGCCATTCTTATTGTAGTTAAACTCTCACATCTTTAACTAACATTTAGAAAAATATAGTGAAGCTATCAATGTAGCTTTGAAATAGTGATTTCCATATATAAGAAAGCTTCCAACTTTATATAACACAGCAAAATTTATACATAAAACTGTGTTTGGGTTGGATTTGTTTTGCTTTTAAACTGCATGTAGACTGACTTTACAGCACCAATAATATATGCAGGAAGACATTTTAAATGCTCTGGGAATCGTATCATTTGCAGCATGCTATTGCAAAAAGTTCTTCTGTTCCTACTCAATCAAACACCATTATTTTCAGGTTTTGCTTTGGCCCTTTCTCTTCTCAGAAGACAAATCTAAGTAAATCAAGGTGATGGGCGAGAGAGAATGACCATATGAACCACTACATAAACCGTATTTCACAGGGCACATGGCTAAGAAGAAAGGATCACGGATACGCAGTTGTCTGATGTATGCAATTGTTGTAAAAAGCAATTGCTCCACAGCAACACTGGAGTGGAGAGACAGCAGACTCCATGGGGAGGTGCTGCACAGTGACTGTGGTTATTAGGTAAGAATTTGACTGAAAAACATCTCAATGCATATACAATAGCTACAACTTTCTTATTGTCCAAGACTGAAAGCTCAGACCTCTAACTTCTCCTACCAAGTATAAGGAAAAGGAAAATTACTTATACATCACAGAAACAACATTTCTTCATTTAACATGGACGGACCATTATTTAGTAATACTATCATCTTAGATTAAACACCTGAAGGTGTATCACAATTCTCAATTTCCATCTGAGACAGTGACCTGTATCAATCTACATAATTTTAAGCCCAAACAAGCAGCCTATTAATGCCTTTCTATGGTTTACTTCAGGCTCTACCACAAAGCTCTCTTTGTCCTTTAACTCCATCAGGTTTTCTGTATTCCAGAGCCTTATCCTGCGTTAGCTCTCCCTGTCTGCCAGACAGCTCTTCCTGCAGCTTGCTCCTTGCATCAGCAATTTTTTGTAGGAACTCATCCTCAGTAATAACAAACCAGCCAGGTAATCTTAATTCTGCAGGCAAGAATACGTCTATGTGGAGAACACCTTTAGGCAAAATCACGGCTGGGCACAGAGCACAAGCTCAGGGCAGAAGATGTTGGATCGCACAGCATGTTGCACAGCAGCACTGAGCTGCCTCCCCCTTCATCCACTGCTTAAATATTCATAGACCCCAGCCCAATGGGACAACAAACTTTGATCAAATTAGAAAAGAAAAAAGCTCATATGCCATTTGAAATAGCAATTTTTTTTAAAGTAAAAATTAACTGTTTCTTTTCTCACCTTACCTGCATACAGCAGAAAGGGGTTCTCTTGCCTATACGTTTTATAACGTTTCCTTTAAAAAAGGAGACAGTTATCAGCTTCATTTCTGAAAGCAAAGCACTGATGAAAGGCCCTTCAGACCCCCAGCAATTTAAGACATTTCTCAGTTACTTAAACCTGTGACAAAATAAGTGTCCGGGTGAAAGTTTCGTCAATGGCTATTTCATGAAGATTTAAAAATTCCAGGCAAAAGAGCCTTCTCACTTTTAAGACAGCATTTTGTAAACAAAAAAACTAAAAAAAACCCAACTAGAAGAGCACTGTATATCCTCAGTAGATAAGGCAGCACATACTTTGTATGACATACGTAAATGAAGCATCACACACCTGTATCTATTACTACATACAGTGAAGGAATGGGATCAACTTTCTGCAATTAATCTTGGGGCTCACTGATGGACAACGTCAGACTGCCAAAACCATTTTAAGGTACTAACATTTTGCCAGCTTCCCCCAGCACAGAAGTAACAGCTCATCGGTCTCTGCCATTGATGGTCAACAAATTAGCTTGCTACAGCTTCAACTTTTCACAGGTCCCAGCTCCTAACTGCAGCAACTGCAACCACCGTTTGCCACTGTGTTAACCTCCCTATGGAAGTGCTACCTCATCTGAGGGTACTATTACTAGTCTTGCACGTAAGAATGGAAACATTCATCCCTTCTTTCATTTAAGAGGACAACTGGAGTTAAACTAGCTGCCTTTCTCATACTCCAAGACATTCACATGGTAGTAGATTATAACAACTTAACTAATACTAAAACGTGGATAAAGAACATTCCAACCTAATCTTTATAAGGCCCCATTACATTTTACACAAGCAGAGCAAGAAAGTGAAGCTAATAAAATGAAGAAGTTTTATTATTAAACACCTATTTTGAGTTGCCTCAGAGCCTGAAAAAGAATCCAAGTGCCAACTTTTTCTCCTTAATATCTACCTTCTGTGAAAAAAAGAAAAACGAAAAAAGTTTCAAAGATTATAGCATTAAAAACCCAGCTTCAAAATTCAATGTTGTTCTCAGGCAAAACTAAACCTGTCTTCTTCTCTGGAATCTTCCCCCTCATATTCCAGACATTCCATTTATGAAAGCAATTCATACATTTTTAAATCAGTACTACAAAGTTATTTTAAAATTTCTTGTTCATCTTAGGAGAAGCATATACAAAATAGTTGAAAGTAACAGAAGAGTGAATTCTTTATTCAGTTCTGCCAGCATCTAAATGTCATGATTTTAAAACCATTTTTAAAGTGCTCTATGAGACAAATGCTTTCATCATTTAGAAGTGCACAGTTCTTACAATTTTGAGTCATGTTTCCGCATGTGGGAGACAAAAGATTCAGACTATTCCAAAACTGTGCAGGACCAAAGAGCACTCAGACCTAGGAGCCAAAGGTAGACATAAATCTAGAACTATTAAAATTCTTGAACTAAATTAACATTGCACAAACCAATAGGAATTTTATTTACAATATGCATTTCCCTTTTAAAAATAAAATAAATCGGGCAGATTTTGCGTACAAATCCTACTTTTGGCAAGTTAAGACACTCTGCCTCACACCAGAATACTCTAACACAACCAAGAAATTGTAAAACAGGAAAAACGCATCAATAAATAAATCTGAGGTTGACTCTTCAAAGGTGAGCTCCCACACTACAATTAAAATTCTGAAAGGCTCCTAACTTCGCCTTTTCCTCAGTGTACAATGTGTCCACAGTTTAACTGCTTGGAGCACAGCTGCGCCACTAGGATCTGGTTTCTTCAGCTCCACGCACAAAGATCATCCTGTTCCCGAAAAATAGCCTCGCTGCTCCTCAGTCCCACAGATAACACTGCCGGTCTGCAAGGAGCGGAATCATTACAACAGTGGCTCTTTGGACTTACATTCAGTGTGTTGTTTCCTGTTCTTTACAACCAGTGCTGCCAACTGCCAGCGACACTTTAAATTGAATCAGTCAGAAACTGTATTTTGCAATGAATTGTGTGAACATCCTTAATTTGATATTTCCAAGAACCCCTTTCAAAATACTGGGGTGTTTCATTCAAAAAGAAACCAAACCAACCAACAACCACCTCTACCAAAACATGCAGGCTATCTAATTAGCTGGCAAACCTGGGAAAAGTATTTTCTGATTGAGGGTAAAGAGATATCTTCAGCTGGGTGATTAATAACCTTCCCTTCTACATCTTGGGTAAAGCATTTGTCAAGAGCTACTGATATCAGGACAGTGAAGTACTCAGCCTTTAATTAAAAATACTGGGAAATGAACCATTTATCCAACTATTCAGTCACCAGGGCCAGGATCTAAACAAGTCCTTCCTGTCTCCAACTTTGCAGAACATGCCCTAGCTGTTGCTCATGCTGACAGTAAGAAAGAGTATTAAAAAGCACATGACATCGTGAACTCGCTCCCATCTTAATCATTTGGCTATTATTTCCTTGAGTTTTTAATTCTGTCCTGTAGCCAAGGCATTGGAGCCTGTATACCACTCCCAAGAACGAAGAGACCTTTCAAAGAAACGATGGGATGTTCAGTGTCCCTGGTCTTCTGTTTATCTGGAAAAGCTTTGGGAAAATTCTGACTCCTCAACACAGTCACCGCTGCAGCATGCCAAATCAGCTTGAAGGATCCCAGCCACTGTCAGCAAAACCACAACAAACCAGCTTCAGAGAATTCAAACAAAATCTTTTGGATGAGTGTAAGGAATGTTGTTTCACATACATTCACTACTTAGCAAGGGGTGGGAGAGGAGAAGAAATATGCCATGCCTCATCTCTACATTGGAAAAAATACAAAAAGTGTTCCAAGCAAGAAATACTTGCTGTCCTAATGAGACACGTTGAAGAAACACTAATTTTTTACATTAATTTTATTATGCAAGTTACCCTTCATCATCCCTTTTTTTCTTCATTTGAATTTTCTGATGTAGTCTCCTCAACCATATTTAAAACACCCTTTCTCTTCCCTTCCCACTCCAAAGAAAAAGGGAATCAGCCTGTTGGCATGAAAAAAAAACTGGTCAAAACAAGGTTTAATTTTACAAACCAGTTGTAACTGAACATACAGGAGTTGGGATTCTTTTTAACATAAATCTCTTAGCTAATCACCTTAACTGGAAATGCATGCAGTCAGAGACAAAAGGAAAGGCTAAGAGTATACTCATCAGAAGTGTTCAGAATACTGAATTACATTCTTGACTTAAAATGCATTTCTTAAGTCACTTAAAAGGAAAATGAACAGTTCTAGTAACCAAACCAGGTCATTAAAAATAAAAGAACGCTTTTAAAATTGGACACATACTCCCTGTAAGAAATACTGATGCTGAAGTTCCGTACATACGGATCTGGATGACTTGCTTCTGCAAGCTGCGTGGGCTACCTGCTGCTTGGTACTACTGACCAAAACACATTTCTTACTCCCTTCTGCTAAGTTCAAATTGTACAACTGCATTTTGGTTAGTTACAAAGGGTGACATCAAGACCTCTCCCTCCTTTTGCTTCTGCTCAGTACTGCCTACCAGAAGCCACGTCCATGTAACAGACCAGGTTAAGTCGCACAGCACTGCTAGGTATGGCAGATGGAGCCCAGCCATGACTCAACACCCTGCTGCTTCTGGAAGCAGGAAAGGCATATGTGCATTGAAAGCACCTGTCCGGATTTCAAACATTAGCATTTTACACAAAAACTTACACACTTTCACAGCTTTCTTTATGATATTAAAAGATACCTAAGCAAAATGAAGCAAGCTCCACAAATTCTCTGCACTACATCTAACAGGAGAGCAAAATCAGAAACGGGCATTTTCTCTCTCTGATCCTGGACTTCACATGCTGTATTTTTGTAAATTATAAACACAGACTTGTTATTAAATATATTTAAGTACATTTGGAGGCTAGCTTTGCCATAGGGAGAACAGAAAGAACGGAGCAAAAAATCCACAGGACAGGGCTTTATTATTCTACATTGCCTATCAGATGTTAAAACACAGAAACACGAGAAAACGTGTACTGCCAAACAGTTCCGCAAATGTGAGTATTTCTGCATTGTAATTAACATTTTTTTTATATCTACTCTGAATTTTAGATGCAGAATAATTCAGTCCTGAAAAAGACATTTCTGCTTGGGTTACACAGTGCATGTTTTACACCCATTTAAAAGAAACTTAGCTCTGAACCAAAACATGGACAAGGTCGCAGCATTCAGAAAATGGAAAAGGCTATACTTTCTACTAATTACATCATCACCACTTATTAGAATTGTGAAAATGCAGTTATGAAATAGCCACTCTAATTCTATGCTTTAGATATTTCAGAAAGCAACTGCACTCAGTTAAGACAACGATGGTCCTTTAGGACAGCAATTAAAATTCAGGTGCAAGAAATTGTTTTTAATTGCCACAAAGTTTTTGCACATTCTCTTTTCCCAGTTAGTTCGTCCTGAACAAAGCATGCCATCATGGTAGAAGTTTTAGATTGGTAATAACGTTAACTTCCTGAAGCACAGAAAAAGACCTAAACAGACTCTATATCCTACTACGCATACCTCTTGCTGACAAAAATACCAGCTTAGTATTCTTAAGAACTTAAACTTTTCCAAAAGGTAATACTGTCTTTCAAAAGCTCACAATCGGACGAAAACACTGCTATCTCCTCCTGCAATTTAGAATGACATTTTGCTTTATAAAAATAATAAAATACTTCTACGTGAAAGATGAGACTGTCAAAACAGATATAATACTTCTTTTCAAATAAAAATAATTACAGAAATGCAAATGTTTGTCATCACCCCATCAACTTCAGTAACAAAGTAAGGCTTTGTTATTCCACAAGCAGCAAAAGAAGATAGTAAAATACTACTACTATTAATTTAATCCAGTTCTGAGGACTGTAATCTCAGCATAGTCTTACAAAGATGATGTGAGCGAGCACTGGATCCCATAGCCTGGGCTTTCATTTAAGCAAGCAACCAGGACACAAAGAGAACACAGCACTTACCTCCAGGGTACGATCTGCTGTAAGCACCTTTTCTTTAGATGTTACTCTGTAAGCAGAGTTCTGACTCAGTAGTTTCCAAACTGATTCTAGTAGGACCGCATTTAGTGCTGCCACATCTTTAGGATGAAAGGATACACACACCTAAACCTGTTCTACTAAATCATCCAGCATTTAGAGTGCATGTATTTTGTTACCCCTGAGACAATGAGAAAAGTTAGCACAAAACACACTGGGACAGACCAACAACCAAGTCAGGCCATGATAAAGAAACTTTTTACAATAGATTAGCTACTGACATAAAAGTTTTAAGATATGTGGTTAACGATTTGGTGGTTTTCACCAGATGAGCTTTTCTGTTTAATACTGCCTAAGGCATATGTCAATCCAGTCAACCAGTCTTCTGTCTTTTGGGGTTTTTCCTATTATTTTTTTTGTTTGGTTAGTTGTTTGTGTTTTTTTTTTTTTTAAAAAAAAACCCAACAACAAACCCAACCCTTTCACTTAATACATTTCTTTCCTAGTGAGCCCTGCTTTCTTTCTCATTCTCTTTCGGGATCTTTTTCATCACTACAAATTCCCTACATTTAACATTTCTAAGAAATCGTTTCCTATTATTTATAGGGGAAGAGCAACAGCTTGAACTTAGACCTTGACAACTGCATTTACCTCCACATCCCTTAAGCTTTTCTGTAGAAAGCAACAGATGAATATTCAGCTTTACTAATCCCTATTTCCAGGTGGCTTCCCTAGAAGCTTTTCTTCCTTCAGCATATTTGCAGGTTCTTACATGCAACTAGATTTCCCTAGACTCTGTGTTTAAGGAATCTCCATGTCACTGATATTTTAAGGCTTATATTAACAAATGAACATACGCCTAATAAGGCTATGATCATACCCAGCATGGTGCAGCAAGAATAACTAGTGTGTTTCACAAGCAGAAATACTTTTTATGATTCCTTTCCATTTCTTACATGGAATGAATATATTTTGGGGCAAAATCTTAAGCATTTCTGATATCCCCACAGACACTAAGGGGAGTCCAAGACTCCAGGAAACACTTAGAACATAACAAGTCCTTGCTGGCAATTCTAACTTTTATCATAGCACTACAGGATAACTCAAGTTGAAAGGGGCCCCAAAAATCCACAGTCCCAACCTTCTGCTCAAAAAGATGTGTCAGTAATGAGGTCAGACCAGATTACTTGGGGCTTTGTCTGGCCTACTCTTGAAAACCTAACGTACTTTTAACTGCTTCTTGTAAAAGGGTCTATTTCTGCTGCACCGTTAAAGGTTAACATACAGTAGATGAGACACAGCTGATACACAACCACAGGGAAAGTGACTACAGGATTCTGGTCATCAAGGACAACTCGATAACAAGCTTCCCTAAGATAGCCTTTACTATTATGCCTGCACGTCAGTTATATAAATGTCTTCTGTTGCTGTAGGGGTTAACCATTATACACCCATCCTAGAAAATGCATACTGCAAATTTCTGAAAAGTGTTATGAGTACTTTCCCTGGGATCACGAAATGTTTTTATGGTGCTATTCACTTACCACAACAGCCTCTTTTACACAGTTTGCTCTAAGAATTCCATCACTTATTTGCATAACTTACATGTCAGAGAATGATGAACTTAAGTTCAATAGTTGACCCAGATAGAGAAAAATGTCTTGCTATTTATACTGAACTCAAAGCTAAGACAAGACACAGCATGTCCCAAATCGGACATATACCTATATAAGTGAATACGCACTCAAAATAGTAGCAAAACATTGCATAATGCGGAGATTTGAAACCAATGCCAACAAGAGATGACAAGGGCTGTTAAAGAGCTTCTGACAGAGTTGCGTTAAAAAGTGATGTAACATTTCTGGTTTAGCATGCACAACAAGAGACTAATATTGTATTATTTGATTGCAGGAAAAGAAAATGAAGTCAGTGGGACAGAGGCTTTCAGCAGCCTCCTCAGAAAAACGGAATTGGAGGAATTCAGTGGAACGCTAAATCCAGCTATTTCCACCTGCAGGCAGTAATGACGACAGACGATGTGATATAATGTGATGATGTCCTGAGAGGTGCACGGGAACCTCTGCTTTAGCCTGCTCCTCAACAATTTTCTTCTCTCCACTAAACACAAAACACAAATACCCCTCCCAATACCAAGTTTAAGAATATGAGCCACAGCAGTAGAAGTGCCAGAAAACTAGAGTTGGAAGAAGAACAGAAGACCTTATGGACACTGTCAATATTATACAGTTCTGTGACAGAAGGAAAATGCATCAGGTAAAATTACCCAGATGGTCCTTGGAAATGAACAGCCACCACAGGTGCAGGAAAATATACATTAATAGTTCCTTGTCGTCTGTCATGAACAAGGCAGTTACCACACAGCCATGACAACTCCATGTCTCTAGGAGCACTCTCCTGTCCAACTAGGTGTCCCCAGCCCCACTCCTCCTGTCCCTCATCACCCTGTCAAGCTACTTACTCATTGAAATGGAAGAGAAATTCTTTGGGTTGCTCTCAGGGGCTCTTCAGAGAACCAGCTCCAAAGATCTACTTAACCCAAAGCAAAATATGAGTAACGAAGACACCCTCAAGAAGTAACTCTTAACATTGAAACAAATTTTTCAATAGTTTGTTGCACCTGAAGAGGAACAGTTAAGGAAAATAAACACCACTCCAGGATGTTTTTCTTCAATTGCAACATATGAACATTTGCAGGATATGATTTTAGTTTGTACTCTGTTCTGCCTCAATACCTTGGTTAGAAAAAGAAACTGCTGTCAGAGAAAGGCCAATTGCCAGCAAAATAACAATGCTCTTGGGAAATCTAAAGCCATCAGAATTGCTGGTTTATATCCACCTTCTACCTCCCAAAGATCAGCTGTGCAAATACATCTGTTCTGAAGCAGATACTTTTTTACACACCTATTTCCTTTCCAACTACGATATATTTGGCAGCTGTCTGGGACCAAAAGTACATTCAAGCCAGTATTAAAAAATTTATTCTTTTTCTCAGCTGTAATACTGAGCTCCCAAGCAGGGCAAAAAGCTTTCATTACCTAGGTACAAAAATTCCAGAGACAAATTAACCACATACTTATGCCTGCAAATAGGTCAGCATGGGAAATATAGATATATCTGACAGGTCTTCCTAGGTTGAGTTATCATAAAAGAATAGTGCAGGGGTTAAAGGCAGGTTTATGCAGAAACCAATCCCATGATGTTTCAGAGCACTTATAAACTTGATATAGAGAGAACTCTTCCAGGAATTCAAATTGTGAGAATCATTGAATCTCCTTATCTAGTTTAGGACAGCACAAGGCCAAGGAAGCAATTCATACAGACTTTACTGTTTATTCAAGGCTGAATTAGAATTTGGCTCTTAACTCTGACCATCTGATATAGTTTGGCTAGAAAGCTCAATGCAAAGATTATGATCTAACGGACCACAGTCAATTGCTGACATTTTATTGAAGTTTACTTATGCTCAAAACATGTTTTTAACTGCAAACGCAACTAAAACCACAAGGTGGGAAAGTCAGGATAGAGAATTTTTGTTTTACTTTATACTGCAACTATTTTATTTACCTGGACTAAAGCATGAGAACATGTTCGAAAAACCACACACACAAAAAAACCTAAATTCAAACTATCTTTGCCACTACTAGACTAGTAACGCTTTTTGACAAAGTATTTGTGATTACATGGAAATTTATGATTTATTAGGCTTTCAAAACAACTGATAACTGTGAAGTTGAACTTCAGCTATTAAAATGCCAGCACCTCTGTTCAAGCTCAAGTCTGCCTGATAAATAAGTTGAACTGACACTGCAGCACGGCTTTTACAATTTTTTGCTAATTTAGACAAGCGGAGTGTGAAATACAACTGACTGCTCGGCTTTGCCTCCCATGAACTCCTCATAAGGCTTTCTGTCAGCTGGTTATCTGGACGGGCAGCCTGTTATTTGGAAATTTTATGAGGAGGTAATTGATTCATCAAGAAACAGAATTTCTAGATTAACATTTAGTGTCTTGTACAACTACAACATATTCCTTGGTATCACTTTCTGCATGTGTTCGCGTCCAGCTGTGTAGCAGAAGCAGATCCCTTTCTGTGCGGTGCCCTGGAAACTACAGTCCCCACCTTTTGCCACATGGCCCCACGGCAACCAGGCAAAGCCAGCGCGGTACCTTCTCACTGATAGGAGTTACTTTCCCTGCTGGCTTGGGCTGTAGCTCATTTCCTGCAGCTGCAAACGCTGTCAGACAGTCTCAGAGGCAGCGCTTTGGCTCTGAGCCACGGGCAGGGATCCTTTTTCCTTACACATGGCCCATGCCTCGCTTGCTTGCAGTCTCAAAACAGCAAATCCTCCCCTTCTACAGTCTCCCTCTGCTTGTAAGCAAACAATTGCTGCCCAAGTCATCCTTCTTTGCTTCCAGTACAAACAAGGTGTCCTTCAGTTATTCAGACTGGATTCCCATTTGACTTGATCAAATTCTGCTGCCGCTATCCAGAGCTTCCTCTTCCTACATAACAGTATTTGGACTCAACATGGAAACAATTTCTCAATCACAGCTTTCAAAGCTCTCGATCATATGCGAGATGTTTTACCTTTACTCTCTCCCCTTCCCCTTTCATCTAAAGTTAGTATTCTGAATAGAAGGTCTCCAGTTGTATGAGAGAGTTTACTTAACATAACAAATTCAAGACAGTGTTTTATCCTATTCTGTAGCCTCAACTATAAAATAACTCTCTTTTCTGGGGAAATATCTCTAGATCACCCATGCAATTTTTCTTTTTCTTAATTCGTGAATAGGAGGTCCCCGTACCAATTCAAGAAGAGCTCTGACACCTGCCTTACACCACGCCTTCCCATCTTGCAGGTGTAGAAAATGGCTTAGTACACAGCTCTTTAAACAAATCCGTCAATCTTTGTCTTGGAAAGCATCAGCCATTCTATCCTCTTTATTATGCTAGATTCTTTGAGAGATACTACAGTTGGGGGAAAAAAAAAAAAAACCAAAAAACAAAACCCAAACCTGTTAAAATAACATTTTTCTGTTTACGGTACCAGTCAGGACAGCATCCTGACAGCAAAATCAAAGGCCAGTGTTCAGTATTGCAGTGGTGCATGGTATGTCACTGTGTTACTAAGACATCACCTACCTTTCAGATCTGAACAAACCTATACAAATACCTGGATTGTAAGAACGTATAAAACAGGCAGACATTGGACCTCCAGGTACATAAAAGATCTCTCTGGCCAAGTTTTGAACCAAACAGACAGTAACATGAATTGGCATTTAGATGTGGTCCCAAAAAACCCCATAACTTATAAAGGCATGCACAACATAAGCCTCATGAGCAAAGGCTTATGGTAGCCTTTGTAGCTCTCCAAACAGTAGCATCTGCAGAAGGGATATGATGGACTATCGCAAATTCTTCAGACTTCAGCAGTACTCAAAGCTGGAAAAGGCAGTGAACTTGTGATCTAAACAGGCAAGATAGTGCCAAATGATTTTAAATAACTGCCAATTTTTCTGAGCTTACAACTTTAATTTCATTATACTGAATCCTATCCCCTGCCCTTTACCCAAAGCTCTGTGGCTGCGTAAACGCCCTGCAAACAAAGTAAAGAGAACTGCACATACAAGAAGGATGTACCACAGAATGAAAAGAAACCCTTGTTAAAAAAGAGAGAAGCACCAAATAAAACAGGAACATTCTTTCTCCCCCACACCCAATAACATGTGGGGAATCATTGCAAAAAAAATTGCTGCCTTATGTATTAGTTGTGAAAAACATGTTCTTCCAAAGCTAGTAATTTATTTTTTGTAGAGTGCACCAACTGTTATTCAACCTCTTCACTACCCACTTGTTTGTCTTTTTTCCCCCATTATAAAAGGGATTTAGATTTTTAAAAATGTACTCATCTGTAAACTGCATGTCAAATTGATTAAATGACCCAAATAACTTACAAAAATAGATTTGATATCCCGCAGAGCAAGCAAGAGGTCTGGAACTTGCAATCAACCCTCCTCCTAAATTACTATCCACCTAATGAATGTCTTTTTTTCTGTGTAATCCTTTCCCTATACTCTTAACAAAATGCCTGTTACCTTAATTACATAAAATTTTAGATATTGAAGATACTGTAAATGCATTATTTTTTTACACATTTGTACTGATTAGGTATTTAAAGTAATACACATTCTTAGAGGACAAGTAACACCTACACTCATAGGCAAGTGATGAGGGTCATTTTTGAGGCTGTCTTCTAACATGAGAATAAAACGTTACCTTTCATGGTTGACAGATGTATGCGGTCAGACAAGGAATGGCCAAGATCAGCTGTCAGAACTAGGCTTCACTGAACATACTTTCTGCTTCAATGATCTTTCATGTTACCCTACTTTGGATAATCATTTAAGATTATTTAAGGCATTAAATATCACTCAACATTTCTATAGTCAGTAATGAAACGTGGTTTTACACAACTTAAGAACTAGAAATAAATTAGAAGAGGTTTGCCATCTCCAAACTTGAAAAGCTGACTTCACTTGATATGCCATGGCTTTCCAACTTGCTAGCTGGCAAACGGTATTGCTAAACACTGTTGAAAAGATGAAAACTGTAGGGACCACAGATACTGAAAGGAGTGCAAAACTCTGCTTCAACAAGCCATTTGTATAGGCTAAACACTCAACATCCAAGCAGCCACCCCAACCATTTCTAATGCTGATCACCTCCCTTTTTCCTTTGGAATTATGTAAAACCTCTCTCTCCCTGAGCCTCTCTCAACAGCTTGCGATGCCAGACATGCATAAATTCCAAACTCGTGTCTACTGCACACAGCTTACCCTATGAACTGTACAGATTTACTCAGACCTGATGCTCACACTGTGAGCCTGACATCTGACATGTATTTTCGGACCTGAAAACTCCAGTGGGCAAAATCCTAATTTGTTGAATCATTCAAAAACTTTGACAGTTTTACTGAATTATGGTCAAAAAAAGTAAAAAAAAAAAATAAAAAAAATCTGTATTAAAAAGACTGAAGTTGCAGAATCAAGCACTAGAAATCTAGGAATTACAACATTTAAAAGTTGTCCACCCAAGTACATGGACTGCCTTAAATTATGTAAGTCATTCACTTGTTCTTTGTTATGGGGGTTGTGTTTTTTGTTTTGTTGTTTTTAGGAATTCATACCCCAATCTATGCTCACAATGAACAATTCTGAGAAGATCATCTAATTGTTTTTCCATTCTTCTGATTAGCACACTCCCCAATGCCTTATTTAAAGATTTTTAATCAAATGCAGCACTTGAGAACGACTAATTGCTTTGTGGGATTGTGGGAGGTACTTTTCACTATGGGGGGAAAATAAAGCACTCTATTAATATTGCTTAATTTTTATAATTCCTCTGTGAAATGAACACTATCCACCTCTTTCAAGCAATAGAAAGTTGAGGTAGAGATTGAAGTCAAATGTATCCAGTGGTTTCAAGTACCCAGTCTAAAGCTGTTTGGTTTTTTGCCTTTTTTTCCCCCCCCTACTCAGATTACTTAACATTATATAATAGTTTGCATGTTCAAGACAGTTCACACTGACTTCTGTCACGGTCACATGCACAGGAAACTTTACAAATCAAACATCCAGCTCCTAAAGCCTGACACCCAGTAATGTGGGAATAAACAATTAGCAGCTGCTGCGTATCAGCTGGGGTTTAGATGGCATGCCGTAACACCCCCCAGGAAGCCTGCGGCAGAGGCAGGGACAGGAGTCACTTCTGAGGCTGCGTTCAATTCTGCAAGTCACGCTCGTTCTAGCAATGGCCTTCTCTTCTTCAGTCTCCATGAGTAATATAATTAATCAATGCTCTTTATTTCAAAGCAACGTGTCGAACAGAGACTAAAGTAACTTTACAATGCTCTGTCCCATTTTCCACAAACAAGCACTAAAGGAAAAAAAGCAATACAGGTTATATCCGCTGGTTTGCTTAATAAAAGTAACCTCTCAAAGATAAAAACAGCTCTGTCTCTTCCTCAGGAGTCTGACAGGCTCAATGTTTTTCATATAACGTATATTGTACAGTACAATCTACCTCTCCTAATAAAATTCGTTGCATTCAAAGGTGAAGTCCCCTAGCTCCAAAGGAAATTGGATTTATCAATTCTGTGAGTGCTGTTGAAAAAAAAAAAATCCTGTTGACATTTCCGTGATTTCACCCCCTAGTCAAAGGAAGAAATGTTTCAGTGATACGTAACTACATTTTCCAATTTTATTATCAGAACAACTGCAAGCTTTCTCTATCCAAGTTGTTACAGGACACAAGAGGACGAAAAAGTATTCCAACTATACAGCTCAATCCTGTAGACTTCCCCCCCATCACCCTGCACTCAGGAAGTTCCTGCTGTGCGTGCTCCTAATGTAAGAAACACAAACTCTCCCTTCTTTTAGCCAAGCATATTTATACAGTGTCTGAAAAAACTTGGAAAAATTGTAATGTGATAGCTGGGATGGACTGAATAATTGAAAAATTTGTGGTTATATTTATGAAACACTCTCCAAAACCAGAATTTTGTATTTTGGAAAACAAGTTTTCCCCAACACCACTTTCCAGCTAATCTTGTTACTTGCAATAACAAACTTTTTGAAATGCATCTTTCCCCCAGCATGAGATGAAACACCTTCTAAAGAACGAACTGCTTTTCTGGTGCTGTTTTTGTTTGTTTGTTTGTTTTTTATTTTTTTTTTTTTTTTTTTTTGTTTGTTTGTTTGTTTTGTTTTGTTTTGTTTTTAATTCCCATTGCTTTCTATTCACAGGCTGCAAACTCAAGTTTATTTTCAAATGAAGCAAGAAAGCAAACATTTTCTCTAATAAAAAACTACTCTGTGAGTCTGGGGAGTTTACAGAGCCAAAGGACTACAGTACACCAAAACCTTAAATACTTTCAAAAAATGATCAGATTCTTCTTGCACCCTTCAGTGGCACACTCCTTCCGAAAAAACAGAGTAAGATTTCAGAGCTGCTCTGGGAAAAAGGGATAAGTGTGCCACTGCTACTCTAGAAAACTCAGTTAAGTAAAATATAGAAGTCCAAATAGCCAAATTCCTGTGCCAAGGCATATGGATGCGTGTTATTTACCTTTTCCATTGCTGAGCCTGATGTTGTCATGACTTCTTACTGCAGGGGTTCTCAGGAACCGCTGATAATGCATGCTGGAGATTTTCCTCCCTCCCCCCTTTCAGCACACGACAGGTATAGATTTTCCTATCATCGCAGCTTGATCTAACATTATACATAATTCTGTTCACCAAGACATAGTTTGCTTAAATCTCTTCCCTGTCTTCAGCCACATTTTCACGTAACACTGAGAATTGCCAGCTGCTTATTGTGGAATAGCCAGTGTGGCTGCAGGTTGCTAAAAGCATGGTGTTTTATCTAATTAAAAACTAGAAACCAAAACAGCGCAAGAACACTGGAACCCATTCGCACAGTACTCCCCATTACCCAAAACTTGTGCTGCTGACGACTAGACTGCATTTCCATCACTTCTTACCTTTGTGGTTAAAAATCCCCTCCATCTCCATACTACTGCGAGAGTGAGCGATGCAGAGGGACCCACAGGGGACCAGGCCTTCTGCAGCTGGGGACCGATCTGTGGTTCGAACCAGGCACCAGTCGGGCTTGTCATGGGGCCTCTCCAGGACCTCCACCGTCTGCCCACGGCGGATTGTCAGCTCATTACTGTTGCAGGCAGTGAAGTCATGGATTACCACCGTCAGCTCGCACCCACCAGACAACTGTGAGGGGAAAAACAAGAAGGGGAAGCCAGATGAATGCTCGTTACCCAACCATCCGTCACACACAGTTACCTATTTAGGATTCCTGGCAAGATTCGTATTTTGGAAGAGATAGCAAGCTTCTGGGACTTTCCACATCAAGAAGAGATCATGTCAAAATCAGGCAGTTCTGGCATTTTAGAACAGATTTTTAACTCTGCTTGTCTCTGCCTCTGTTCAAAGCGCACTGATTGTGACAGTGCTGGGCGGAGGATTTAAGCCGTTTTTCTGGCTAGACTGCTCCTTACCCCAAAACCCTTCAGAATATATTTTATGGGTGATAATTGGCAACAAAGCCCCAGATATTACTAAATGCAGTCACTCATGAGCTTTGTTACCTTGCAAATTCAAGGCAGGAAGAGGGACCTTTTTTTGAATGAGCTTACAGCTGTATTTCCAGACCACTCACAGTTTACTCTTTACATACACAGATCACAAAATCATCCGGCATACACCATACATAATTACAAAAATCAGCATAAAGTTCTTCACATGAGTTTCCCAAGTACTTAACTATTTGATACAAAATCCACACGGGCTTACAACTTTCACATTTTTGCTAATTCCCCAAATAAAAACACACAAACTTGAATTGAAAGCATGCAAACTCAGGGTTTTCCTCCCCCCTCTTCGAAACACTTCATTAGAATTACTTTGCCTAAGCTTAAGTTTCCTGTCTTTGATTTTTTCATCTGCTTTGATGTGAAATGAAAATTATTATCAGAACTTTGCAAAGTTCCCAAGATTACTCAGTGCCAGAGCACCCATCCAACTTAAGCAAACAGCCTGGGAATTCTTTCTCCTTCCATACGGCAATGGCGTTCCAGGCTACTTCAGCTTTTCATGTGTGAATATTTCTATAGCTCAGGCTGCTCCAGTGCAACATTCATATCAGATCTCAGCTGGCAGGCAACTTCTGTGAATTCAGTAATTTTGGACCAAGCCAGGAAACTCCTTCAACTCAGCGAGGTAATCCTGCAATGCTCTATGCTGACAAAGGAGGACAAATACCCTGTGAGAGTTCCAACCGCAGCAAATATAGAAGCATGTCCTACACCAAGGTACTGCACAGTTCCTACTATGTTATTTTTGACTATTACATTCAGGCTCTTACATGGCTGCCAGCTACATCACGTGAGCTTTAGGACAAGGAGATAAGAGACTGCATTGTTACTTATTTATCAGTTTTCATTACAAGCCTAGAACTGAAGCATCAGACAGAAACTTTTCTAGGATAACACTGTTTGTTATCAAGCAAGAATTTTAGAGCAAATGACAGAATCAGCAAAACTCCAGTAAGACTGAAACGCTATTTCCAACCTTCTCTTCCTCAAGCCTGCAACAAACAACAGGACGTAACTCCTAGCAGATGGTCTGCAGTAAATCCAGAGCTTTCCCATGGTCTCTGCCTGCTAATCTCACCGGCTACCCTTGCTTGTGCATGCACACAAAGAAGAAATATGTTTTCTGGGGGGGATACAGGGGCCAAGAAGGGCAGAAAGCCCTCATACATCTAGTGTTCAAGGAAGGTAAATCAGGTTGCACCCATTTAGATCCAGGCTAAAAATTAATCACATTGCTTCTCCTACATCTCTCCAGGCAGCCCCAACACCCAAATTACAGGGGGGTGGTATGTCTTCAAAAATGCTATCTCCTCCCTCATTAAAAATTTTCCTGTTCTCTTACACTCTTTCTCCATATTATATTAGTTTTCAGTCCATGCAAAACTATGCCAAAGGGGAAAAAGTAAAGAGCTTTCCCTTGTTTTCTGGTATTGATTTATGTTACAGCCTTCTTCAGACAAACTCAGAAAAAATTGAAACCATCTGTATGCCTGATGGGGACTAACAAGAAAGCTGATGAAGTATGACTTCACAAGGTGTCCAATGTAGACCAAATTTTTCTCAGGAGACTCCATATCTGTCCCTAGTCAGTGCAAGCACCAAGACAGCAACAGGTTGACACTTTCCAGAAACTGCATCTAGTCTTTGTATTTTCTCCTAAATACCTCCAGGAGCATAGCTTTGGTGCTCTGCTTGCTTTCCTGACCCTTCACTTCCTATAAATAGGGATTAAAATATACTTTGTGACTGGTGCAATGGCCACGTTTTTGGATATAATACTGAGGTTATTTCTTCTCCTTCCTCTAACAACAACAAAAAATCTCAGATTTTATGTTCAGTTAGTATTTTATATAGTATTAAGCTAAAGAAAAAAACAAAAAAAGGCTATCAGCGGCCATGTCTGAGACTATTAAAGTACAAAAAAAATCCCAGTCTTTCAGACTCTGTGGGAATTCAGTATCTTAGCTGATCAGTATTCCACTGAAATTCAGTATTTAATCACACTTCAGTGTGTAAGACGCTTCCTGCATGCAGTTCTTAGCTCTACACCATCCTCTAATGCATCCTCTAACATGCACTAATGCTGTTAGATGCAACTGAGTGCAGGACTTCTCCACTGCTGCCTAACACACCAAAACCAATGATGTTCTCTACCCAGCACACATCTACACCATCATGGAGAACTGACCAAAAAAGCATTTACCAATTTTCCCCTCCTTTGAGATAACAACCCTTCTTTCTTCCTGCAACAGTTATGGTTAGGAAATGCTGCTTTCCTCTTTGTTTCATTGCTCATTTTCTCTCTGTAACACACTTTCTGAAAGCAGTTTCTTCTTTCACCCTGATTAAATGCAGTTGGACAGCAAGGAGTGTCTGTGATTAAGTGCGTTACTCAACAGCTGTTGTTGGACAGCTTTGGCAAGGCTCTCTAGGCTAGCTGGAGGGAAGAGCAAGAGGCACAGCAGAACCGGGAGAATGACTTGCACTGAAGAGAAAAGAGTTACAAACCATCTAAATCCAAATTTAGGCTGAACAAGGGCTTTATATACTTTATCCATCCTTCTTAAGAAACCCTTTATGTAAACTGAATTAATCATGCATGATAAAAATAAATGAGGCTATGTCTGAAACATGGAAACTGGAGAGACAGAGACAAGACGAGAAACAAAAGCCAGACAGAACTACAGATTAAAAAAGGCGCAAGGTTTAATTAAACAGCTTATCATGGGACACAGTGTCTTGCTGTTGCTGAAATTAATGTTAACCATCTACGTTCATCTCTCTGGGGCCTTTTAATCACTTTCACTTGTAGAGAGGAGAAAAAAACCCAACCCGTAACACACACACACACACACACATATTTAGTGGCTGAATACACTCTTAGCATAGGTTTGCTGAAGTCAGAGACACCACACCAAGAATTCATCTGCCACCAGTATCTGGAAAGATCACCCCTGGCAAGAGTTTTGGCACATACAACAGCCTTTACATCAGGCCATATAACCTCCTCTCAGGACTGCAAATTAAATTTACTATCCCATGGTAATTTTACATTGAGGAGAAGGGAAAGGAAAGAGAGCAGCTAATAAGATTTCTCAGTTATTTCAAGCATGAAAATCTTTAATTCCCTTTTAAATGGAAATAAGTGCACTGTGGGAGGAAAGAAACGGGAGACACAAAAGTTCTGTCTCAAAGAGTATTTTGCTTTGACCAGGTAGCTGCCCAGACTTGGTTTCTGACTCTGGAAAGAGGCATATACTCAGAGCCATGTCTGGTTTTTTTACTAGCGTTTTTTCTACTGATGGGAGCCTTTTCTCTTCTGTGGTCTCAGCTGGCAGAACTAAATACTTAGTTGCCTCCTGCTGCTTCAGTCCTTTTTTCTGTTTTCCAAAGTACTACATGCAAGCTTAAAGAAGCATGAGAATGAAATACAACTTCACATGGACAGCAGTACAAAGTGTTACCAGCTGGGCACAAAAGACAATTTGTTAAAAATAAAATATTGCTCCACTGACCACCCAGAGCAGCTAGCATGATTCCTACTATTTAGGATAACACCCATTGACAGCTCTTCTTCTAAAAGCCTCTCATCCGCTCAGCTACCAAAATAGTAGTTTGGATTATTTCCTGTTTCTACCAGCTCACTCAATACAAGCATGAAAAGACCTATCAGACCTACATTGTTTCCTTCAGCCTCCTCATTTCATTTCCTATGCATTGGATCAAGTTCAAAAGACAACGTTAAAATCAGATGAAGCTCTGAGGCTAGGAACTTGTTGAAAGGTGGAATGAATGGGCCAAGTGTCATCTCTTTTATTCGTTAGCCACCTAAAATGCTGGCTATGCAGCTACAGAAGGTGAATGGAGGAACGCTGCCAAAGGTGAAGGGCAAAATATTTACTGAGAAGGATACAATAAGAGCACTCATTCAGAAAACTGAGATGCTTTGATGGAGCAGAAATCTCCCTCTCAAAAAATTCTGTATTTCACTCTGGACTCCATTATACCTTCCAATACTTCAGGATGGGTCAGTGCTATGGATGTATTTAGCATGTCTTGTAATATGAAGATACACCCCATGATATTAAAAACAGGCGGGAAAGGAATCTTAAGTTCCCTAAGCCCGCTTCTTTCTCTTCCTCTAGAGCATGATCAGCTACATCTGTGTGAATCATGATGAACATTTATCCAAACTGTTCTCACAGATCTCCAGTCATGGAGATTCCCCAGCTTTCACAATTACTCTTGCTCTAGGGCTTCACATTACATGGGAATCCCATGCACAAATACAGGCTGGGCAGAGAATGGATCGAGAGCAGCCCTGCAGAGAGTGGCTTGGCGGTGTTGGAAGATGAGAAGCTCGACATGAGCCGGCCTTGTGTGCTTGCAGCCCAGAAGGCCAACCCCATCCTGGGCTGCATCAAAAGAAGTGTGGCCAGCAGGTCGAGGGAGGTGATTCTGCCCCTCTACTCTGCTCTCGTGAGACCCCACCTGGAGTACTGTGTCCAGCTCTGGGGCCCCCAACATAAGAAGGACGTTGACCTGTTGGAGTGAGTCCAGAGGAGGGCCACGAAGATGATCAGAGGGCTGGAGCAGCTCTCCTATGAAGACAGGCCAAGAGAGTTGGGGTTGTTCAGCCTGGAGAAGAGAAGGCTCCAGGGAGACCTTAGAGCAGCCTTCCAATAGCTGAAAGGGGGCCTACAGGAAAGATGGGGAGGAACTCTTTATTCAGAGAGTGTAGTGATAGGCCAAGGGGTAATGGCTTTAAACTGGAAGAGGGTAGATTTAGATCTCAGGAAGAAATTCTTTACTCTGAGGATGGAGACACTGGAACAGGTTGCCCAGGGAAGTTGTGGAAGCCCCATTCCTGGAGGTGTTCAAGGCCGTGCTGGATGGGGCTTTGAGCAACCTGGTCTAGTGGGAGGTGTCCCTGCCCATGGCAGGGGGGTAGAACTAGTTGATCTTTAAGGTCCCTTCCAACCTAAACCATTCTATGGTTCTATGATTTTCATACCCATAAAAAAAAGTATTATTGCAATCTTTTATTAAAGATAAGTCCTTTGATCTCATCTCGTCCACTGAAAATATGGGTAAAAGACCATTCTGTAACTCTTTGTAGTATCTTTTTTACACACTTGAAGACCTGAAGTTCTTCCTCCTGCCTTTTTTCTTCAGACTCGTTAGTCCCAACTCTTTATCTTGCCTTGTAAGTTATGTTTAGTAGACTTTTTTTTTTTCCCCCCTTCTTTCTCCCGGAACTCTTGCAATGGACCACTAATTTGCTAAAATTCTGTACTCAAAAGTGGATGCGGAGCCTTAT
This sequence comes from Burhinus oedicnemus, assembly GCA_008921705.1. Lineage (NCBI taxonomy): Eukaryota > Metazoa > Chordata > Aves > Charadriiformes > Burhinidae > Burhinus > Burhinus oedicnemus. Next base: position 88,642 of record VFFE01007704.1, read on the forward strand.
GAGTGCTGAGTAAAGAATGAGGACTTTGTTTCCTGCAGCTCAGCATCCTATTTCTACAAGCCACTATAGGGCTCCTTCCCCCCCATAGTTGCATCACACTGTTAAAATAATAAACAGCTTGTGAGCCTCTACAGCTTCTAGATCATCGTCTCAAAAACTGTTCAATACTCTCATTGTTTTCATTAGTAGTTAACTATTTCCACCTATTCACATTAGCTCAAATGTGTTCCTATTAAATTGCATGGTATTTTGCCAATTAATTTCTCCCATTTGCCAAGATGATTCTGAGTTCTAATTCTGCCTTCCAATATAGTTTTCAGATGACATGAAGCTGGGAAGGATGTCAGCTTTATAAACATATGGTATATTGCATCATCCCAGTCATTACTAAAAAGCAGCATGCAATAGTGGAGCCAACAATCAGAAGTTACAATTCTAGCCCAAAAAGCCAGGGTGGAGAAGAAAAAAGCTAATCATTAAGTTTTCTCTGTTGTTAAGGCATTTCCAATTATGTCAGAAAACAGGATGCAAGGAAAGAAGCTCATCTGGACAATACTCAACCAAGGCTAAGGATTTTTAGCTCTTTCAAAGCATATCTCTGAGTAGGTGACAAAGAGTATTGAGTTTTGGATAAAGGATTTCATTCTTGATATTCTCCCTGTATAATAGCTTAGCACTTCTAACCAAAACATTTATTTTAAAAGACTCAACTGTCTGAACATATAATTGGAGAAAATAAAAGAATAGTTTTACTTGGCTGTTGATTAGTATGACATATTTGGTATTTGTTGTCTTCTCTTAATCACAATAGTGGATACACGTGAACAGAAAATGTTCAGCCACAGAATAAGAAGTGATAACAGTGCTAAACATTTTTACCACTTGATTAACACTATTTTAGATTAATTGATATTTTCAATGTTTCTCAATTTGGAATCCCAGCTCAGTGTAGGACATGCTCCAAATTCAACTGAGGAGTTCCACTGCTCCATCTGGCTAACCACATCAACAGCACCTAAAATCCACAAAACTGTTTTACGCCATCTCTGTAAGACATTCATACATACTTCAAGCTCCTAGGCTGAGAAAACAGAGTCAATTTTAAACTCCAAATGGACTGCAGCTAATGAATTTGCAACATACAAAGTGAGAGATTACTTCAGATTCAGCAAGAGCGTTAAGATATCCTATAGATTTCGCTGGCCTTCTGCCTGTTACTGTTCCTTAATAAGTATTATTTTGTGTTTTTAAACAGATTAAAATTTTCTCTTCTTAATGTATTTAGCAGACCAAAACATATAATAGAAACATTAAACAAAGCTACTCTGCTAATTCGCACACTTCTAAAAAGTTCACAAACAGTAAATTCCTTCCTTGGGCATACAATAAATAGCACAAGTAGCTTCCAGGGAGTCTCCCTGGTTTTAGTTTGTTTTTCTTGTCAAAGAGAAGTCTAACAAAAATTTTATACACTAACGTGAGAACTCAAAAATACTTTTAAAAACAACACTACATGCACTAACCAGATTTAAAACTTAATTTGTCAGGAAAATATTTAAAAGTGTTTTCCATTCCTCCTTCTTTTAACTTACAACTCCTGTTGAACAGGTTGTCGGTAAGACTCCTCCTCATGTCAGACTGGAAGACAATCCTGAGGGCATTTCACTTGGTCAGCTTTCTTAGCAATACTCAGATGATGCATGAAGTATAATCGTGAAGGGCAACAGGAGACAGTCCATGCTATCCCCCAGTAAACCGTACATCACAAACAACTGAAGAGGGGCAATAGTTGTGCATGGCAGGGATGGATGGCATCACCTCCATTTGAATTGAAGCACAACCCAGCCAGGCTGCATGCACACAGCTTGTCGTCTCAGACAACAATCAGGGAAATCAGAGAGAACATGTCTTGCTTTTGAGTGGGATAGATTACCTAAACTCTTAAGAACACATTAAAAAAATGAACTAAACTGTTTGCTAGTATACACAATTTTTGTAAATCATTAAATAGCTAAGTAAGAATGCAAAGAATAAAATAGCAAAACGAGTCATCGCAAGACACTTCTTTTTGCTCTAACCAACCATTTTTCTCACAGCTATCCTTAGAAGAAACCACTACCAAAACTACAGACCAACTTCAGTGCAAAGGCACAAGGTCAAAAATAGGCTATTTTTGACAAATACAAGAGCAAACCTAAGCACCTTATGCTTCCCTTCTTCTGTCTTCCTTTTCTTTACATGGAAAAAAATCAAACCATAGAGTTTAAGTGGCATGCAAAAACACAGAAAACTCTCTTTTAGATGATGATGGGAATGGTCAAAATATTATTCTGAGAACCTATTCACTTAGCTGCTTTGCAATATACTGGTTATTTACCTGTGTAGTTTGAATGGCTCATCAGAACAGTTGTACCCAATAAAGTAATAGGCCAGAAATCCCTAACCATGTTTTCAAGTAATTTGCTACGCAGCTTCTATGTTTTTATTCATTCTTCTGTTTGACAAACTTCTATTATCCATCTCAACTTCCCTCCAAGGTCCTAACACTTCTCACTTGTCAGAAATCTTCTTTCAATTCCAAAGTAACACACATGTTTCATAAGAATTCTTACTCTTTTGATGCCTATCTTTCTTCCACCCATGAGAAACTCTGGCTGTGCTACCCTAATGGCATAACCCAGCCAGCATCTATAGGCAGAGATGGAGGAAAGGAAACGCTAGCACTAGTATCATATGATACTGTTGTGGGTCAATCCTCTTTAATATAGTGATTTCCATCGGCTGTCATGCAGAAAGTGAACACTCTTACTCTCTAACCCGTGAACACTGGATAGTATTTTTCCTTCACAAAAGTAACCGCGTGGCAACCACCAACCTCAAGCTACCACAAAAAGCAGATGGTATGCTTGCAGAAAGACTGAGACCGGCATAAAGAAAAATTCTGTGCACGAGTATCAAATTTTATGGAAAATAAAACTTTCTTTTTAAACTGGGTCAAATCTTTGAACAAACTGCAGAAGAGAGGGGACCAAATCGGTTTCAGTTTGGAACAAACATAATTCCTTCATGACCTATTAAAATTTAAACAATCACCCCTGCTCCCCCACGGTATCAAGATATCTCCTCTTTTGCATACAGCTATTTTTAAAAGATTGAATATTTCCACGTCTCCTCTCTGAGGGTACTAAGGACTAATCTTTTGAGAACAGAGCAATACCTGGGAAACTTACCTTATCGCTGTCTAGCGTGTTCTGTGAGGTTCGTGAGGCAATTGAAATAGTATCAGGTTGACTGCTACCATCTCCCTGACTGTCCAGGTCCTCACCGTCTCTGCAAATAATTCAGTTTTCGTTACAATATTAGCACTGTGTTTGTAACGTGTTATTTCCCTACTTGCGACTCTAAAGAAGGGGCACCTAGACAGTGTGGCAACGGACACCAGCCAGCCAAACTAACTGATGCAAAGATCAAATATTCAGCACTTAATGCTTTATTCTACGCTTTAAGAGAACAGATTCATTTGCTTAAGGTCTACATCGTGTAGAATTAAGGCAACAAACCAGCCAGAACTATGGCAAGAAACTTACACACTCAGCCAAAGCTAGCAAGCAGAACACTCAAATCACACATTTTAAGCTCCATGAAAGGAAACCAAGAACCTGAATAACACATGCAGAATTGTAAAAATCTAAAGTGTACAGCTATCCTGTACTGCAGTTCCAAATCCCTTCTGTAACAGCTAAATATACACAGGTCAGGGACTGTTCAGAGCAGAAATCTCAACAAATTCAGCACTGCAGGAAACTGGAAACTAATTATAAGATAAATCTTGCCAAAAGGACTCTTGCTTTTGTCCAATTCACTGAAAGCCATTAGAAATTCAACACTACAGAGGAAAGAGTGCTGTTGTGTACTTAATCAGAGATCTCTGATTATTTTAAATACTACTTACCTTCTTCCTTTCTGTTTTGTTGTTGGTGCGGTTTTGGGGATGTGGATCGGCTCTTTCAATGCTCCTTTCAGATGAATGGTCCTTTCTTGTATCACTTCCCGGATGTGTTTGATCCAGTCCTGTTTATTCTCTATACTGGATGCCTTTGATATGCAAAAGAAACAAAACCCCCACAATGGACTATTATAGCTGAGAAGATCCACACATACAGTCGGCTAATAAACACAAAAAGGAAGGCATAAAGAACGACTTTGTGAATAGTTTTTGAAAACTTCAACAGAGAAAAGGAAATTCAAGCTAGTTGTCTTCATTTTGAATCTCCAACACTACTTCACACGTCTCAACATTATTAATATTGTTCATTTAAAAAACATTTTATTTTAGATTCAGATTCCTCTTTCATAACTTGAAGGCTAAAGCCCTGAATGCATCTCATGCGAGACAGGGTGGATTGACTGACTTAAAGAATTCCAGGAATAACACCTTGAGCACTGGTATTTTAAACTCACGCTATGTTTTAGGTCAATTCTAACTTTATATAATGATCTACTAACACTGAAAGAAAAATTAACTTATATTGCAACACATATACTTCCACAACACATTTCATGTATTACTCTTCCCCCTCTTAAAACACACCTGGAAGCAGAAAGCTAATTTAGAGATTATATTCTCATAACTGCCTGTAACATATCATCTATATTTTTGAGATACCCTGGAAAAGAATTGATATCCAGCTGCTCAACCTGTAACCTGATTGTTTAATCCAATTTAACCCTGCACCTGAAATGCTATTAAATATAAACATTATTGCAGATCTAAAATATATATATAAAAACTTCCTTCCTACTTCTCTTAATTGCTGTCTCCTGAAATAATTAGCTTGGAATATATTATAAATATTTAATATACTATAAACATTTAAGAACCAGGGATTCTAAAGGGATGGAGAAAGTTGCAGAAACAGATGAAGAGTTAGGCAAAATATCTTTGTTTTCTTTTACAAACAAAAACATTTAAGAAAAGAAGCCAAATGCAAAGTTTTGTTAAATCTTTTATTTAGGTTTTCATGGAATTTACTTATAATGCTAATGAGCTAAGGAAGTGATAGTTTCCAAACTTCAAAAACAAACAAATAAATAAATAATTAAAAAAAAAAAATCGAAGTTGTTGAAAAGCTTCATATACCATACAAGTTATCTAAATATCCTATGCTCTAAGCAAAGAAGAGAACAGGACCACCTTAAAGTGATCTTGTGTAGACAGCCCTTAAACAAAACCCCGTATACTGCTCTTCCCTCGGAGGATCATTTCAGCTGCAAAGCACTGTCTGTGAAATTATGGGAAATTAAGACTGAACAAATTGTATTATTCAGTGATACTACATTTCACTTCCTTGCACTCACTGACTGCTGTCAGAAAACTAATGTAAGGTCTTCTTAGCCTGTAGTTCTCTAGGAAAACATAAATTTGAGTGGCAACATGTAAATTTTGGTGGCCATTTTTAAGTGGCATTATTGAGTAATCACAAAAAATATACGTGAAAACATAAACAAGTTTAATAGTAGGTGTATTAACCTGTAAATGGGAAGATGAATTTTTTTTTTCAGCTCAACACAGATAAGAAATGCAAAAGTTTCAAAGCTGACCCAGTTCTCAAAATATGTCAAATTACCCATTAGCTGCTTGTGGTATTACAAAAAAGTTCTCCAGTTGAAAAAGTAGGTCCCAGGTTACACACCAGAGTCACAGGAGAAATGGATTTAGCTGTTCTTCTAGCTAGGCAAAGAACACTGCTGACACCTGTAACTTCCCCAGACCCAAAATTTATAGGTATTGCATGCACTCTCATCCAAAGGCAAGTATCTTCAGAAAAACTTGTAGCCCAGAGAAAGACATAAAATCTTTTGATAAAAATATAGGCCATGAAAAACAGCATCAACAAGCAGCAATGACTTAAGCGTGAAATGTAACACTGATGCCATGATTTGTCTGTGGCCTGTCAGTTGCTCTGTCAGCTAGTGGCTGAAGTCTTCAAGCTATAGAAGTCCATGGGATCAAACCTCTTCCTACTCCAATTTGTGAAAGCAGGTTTGTTTAATTCTTCAGTAGTCCACACAGATTCCCCTCTGCTATCAAGCCACAAGGGTTAGATATATACCACATCCTTTACACACAAAGGACAATTATCTGTCAGCAGCTGTCCCTCTCAAAGCAGGCAAAGTCATCACTTGTTGCCTTCCCAACAAGTATGAACAACTAACACACTTAGTACAGACTCTACAAGCAAATCTGCAAAAATTACCTTGAGAACAATTTTGTTGTCCGAAGTTGGTGTCCGTCCAACCCACAGAGCAAACTTGCAGGGATCTCCTTCTACATGTTCTGTGACACCCAGTTCAGAAGTCTGGAATTAAGAAAAATTTGTTAGGACGACACAGCATTTTTTTCTCAGAAGCCACAGCAGGATGCTAATATTCTAAATAATTAAACTCTGCTATTTAAAGAGATTTTTTAGAAGCTTAAGGCTAACTCATACGCTAGAGAGAATCCTTTATTCTGGTGGGAGTGGTGGGGTTTCTTCAAAAAAAGAAGAAGTCCAAGCTAAACAGTTTTTCCTGTGAAGTAATAATAAACAATAGCATTTATAATCTGAACACCAAATTGCTTATCTTACATTTTTGGCTTGACAATAAAAGTCTTATAACTCTAAAAAACGGTGCTTGGTAAAAAAATAAGTGTTGGCTTCTCTCCTCATTGATTTCTATCAGGGAACACTCACTGCTTATTGATTTTTATGTTTTCTCTCACATAAGATATGCTTCTCTTGGTATCTTCTAAAACTCTGATCTCTGTTCTGCCAAAGCAGCCCTTCCTTCCCTCTGAAACAGATGAAATAATTCAGAAATGCAATTTCCCTGGAGAATTTTGTGGGATAACTACATTAACAGTCAGTCTTTGGGAATGTTCTAATGTCAGACCGTAATAACTAATTATCATCCAAAATGTTTTCACTTTCCAACTGGAACAACATCTCAATCATGTGAATTGGTTTCCAGTTAAACAATTCATATTGGCTGTGCTCCAAAAAAAATTACAAACTTAGAAATATAGCTCAGACTACAAGAACCCTCACTCCAAAAGATAGCTGCTAAGCGTTCTTACATTATTAGAAGCTGTATTTTTCCCCTCATAAGCATCATCACTAGCATATACACAGTTCATTACAAGAGACATTGGATAGACAGTACCTGAGTAAAGATAATTTTTTTTCTTGTCTCACTCAGATGCCAACTTATTTTGTTGTTTGCTGTTGTGTTTTTGTTTTTCCCTAAAAAAAAATCTCCATACCAACACATCCACCCTTTCAGCTTCGTCATTTCTTTTTGGTAAAATAGACTCTTCACTGAAATACTTGAAAGTCTGTGATGCGTTTTAAACTTGATTCACCAACAACTCCTATGTGTGTTAAAAAGCTTGTAAAATACCCAATTACATTATGTAATTCAAAAAATCATAGAATCATTTAGGTTGGAAAAGACCTTTAAGATCATCTAGTCCAACCATTGACCCTACTCTACCAGGTCTGCCACTAAACCATGTCTCTAAGCACCACATCTGCACAACTTTTAAACACATCTAGGGATGGGGACTCAACCACCTCCCTGGGCAGCCTCTTCCAATGCCTGATGACTCTTTCAGTGAAAAATTTTTTCCTAATGTCCAGCCTAAACCTCCTCTGGCGCAACTTGAACCCGTTTCCTCTTGTCCTATCGCTAGTTACTTGGGAGAAGAGACCAGCGCCCATCTCACTACAACCTCCTTTCAGGTAGTTGTAGAGAGCGATAAGGTCTCCCCTCAGCCTTCTCTTCTCCAGACTAAACAATCCTAATTCCTTCAGCCACTTCTCATAAGACCTGTTCTCCAGACTCCTCACCAGCTTTGTTGCCCTTCTCTGGACACGCTCCAGCACCTCAATGTCCCTCCTGCACTGTGGTGCCCAAAACTGAACACAGTACTCAAGCTGCGGCCTCACCAGTGCTGAGTACAGGGCACAATCACTTCCCTACTCCTGCTGGCCACACTATTCTTGATACAGGCCAAGATGCCATTGGCCTTCTTGGCTACCTGGGCACACTGCTGCCTCATGTTCAGCCGGCTCTCCACCAGGACCCCCAGATCCTTTTCTGCCAGGCAGCTTTCCAGCCACTCCTCCCCAAGCCTGTAGCGTTGCCTGGGCTTGTTGTGACCAAAGTGCAGGACCTGGCACTTGGCCTTGTTAAACCTCATGCAGTTGGCTTCAGCCCATCGACCCAGTCTGTCCAGATCTCTCTGCACACAGCCTTCCTACCCTCAAGCAGATCAACATTGCCACTTAATTTGGTGTCATCTGCAAACTTAGTGAGGGTGCACTCAGTCTCCTCATCCAGATCATCAATAAAGATATTAAACAAGGCTGGCCCCAAAACTGAGCCCTGAGGAGCACTGCTTGAGACCTGCCGCCAGCTGAATTTAACGCCATTCACCACAACTCTCTGGGCTCGGCCATCCAGCCAGTTTTTAATCCAGCGAAGAGTACACCTGTCTAAGCCATGGGCTGCCAGCTTCTCTAGCAGAGTGCTGTGGGAGACTGTGTCAAAGGCCTTACTAAAGTCCAAGTAGACAACATCCACAGCCTTTCCTTCATTCACCAGGCGGGTCACCTGGTCATAAAAGGAGATCTGGTTGGTCAAACAGGACCTGCCTTTCATGAACCCGTGCTGGCTGGGCCTGATCCCCTGGTTGTCCTTCACATGCCATGTGAGTGCACTCAGGGTGATCCGTCCCATGATCTTTCCTGGCACTGAGGTCAGGCTGACAGGCCTGTAATTGTTTGGATCCTCTTTCTGGCCCTTCTTGTAGATGGGTGTCACACTGGCAAGCCTCCAGTCATCTGGGACCTCCCCTGTTGACCAGGACTGCTGATAAATGATGGAGAGTGGCTTGGCAAGCTCCTGCACCAGCTCCCTCAGCACTCTTGGGTGGATCCCTACCGCACTGCCCAACATAAAGTCTGAATGGGCAAGATAGTACAATTTTTAACGTTGTTTATTTTTTTAAAGCCTAGTAAATTTAGAAGCCTTAGTACACTTGTGAATATTATTAGTTTTACAAGGGACAACTGAGGGACAATGCAGTAGAGGTCTGTACAGTAAGCAGTGGCAAAGCACACATGTTGTTCACTGTTCCTTTCAATACTGATGGGCATCAAGTGAAACTAGCGGGAGGGAGTCAGGTTCAAAACCCAACACAGGGAGGGTGGCCTGTGCCCAATACGTAATTGAGCAATACAACTGTTCGGCAAAGGACACTGTAAATGCTAAAAGTCTGCATGAGGTCCAAGGACAAGCTCACAGAAGGGAAATCTCTTGCAGGTTATTGAATGCATAGAAGTCACATTCAGGTGAGGAAGCCCCTGAACTGCCAGTTACTGGTGACTGGGAGAGTATTCTGGCAAAGTAACACCTGCTTGCCTTCCTCTCATAGCCCTCCTTAGGCATTTGCTTTTGGACACTTTATCTCTTGCCAGAGAAGTTTATTAACACATTCTTCCACTAATATAAGTTATGCCGTTGAGTATCCTGTGCTGGGGAAACGATGATGGTCATCATGGCTGAAGTAAAGAGAAGGACCTCACTTTTGTGAAACCGCCTTCCAGAGGTAGAAGACAGGATAATGTGCAAAGATCGTCAGCTCAAGTCAACACGCATACTTTCAACATCTGTATGAATGCCTTTTCTAAAGATCAAACTGTAAGAATTGCTTTAATGATAAGCTGCACTATAGGATATTTTGCCAAATAGAATAAGATGACAAAAAGAATGCTTGTATTTTAAAAATGAGGCACTATGAGAGTCTTCAAGATTTCCAGCAGCTTCTCTAGGACCCAAGGCTATTACTAAATTCCTGCCAGAGGAACTGACATGACAAGCTTATGGGACCGATTTTTCAGTGGTCTCCCCTCCCGCCTTGGCAGCTGATATTACCCTTCAGTACACCAGAAATATTTTGCGTTTCAAGTTCTTGAGAGCAAAGAAAGGCGTGATCAACAGAACAGCTGCAGCTGTGTTACCTGCTAGTTACCTTATATCAGGAAGGAAAGCAAGTGCTGGAAATGAAGTGACAGAATATGCAAATTAAGATAGAGAAAAAAGAGGCTTTTTGAACCAACCTGCTTTACCAGTTTGGACACAGAGGTGGGAAGGGTGAATGAACGAAGGAAAAGGAGCTGAAGCAGGGAGAAAAGGCTCAGTATTTATACCATGTAGACTAACTCATATATCTCAATATGATCAATAGAAGAATAACATCTTTTAGAGCATGATTCTGAGAAGTAAAGTAATTTGAAGTACTTGTTCTAAACTGTCTGCTGGAAAAGCTAATCTTGCCTCAGAGAGATGTAGAGCAAGCTGTGGCAGACTGTCTTCTCACTAGGCTACCTAAATTTACAGAGTGTGAATACTGCTCTCACCTAAGTCATCCAATGAGACAGAAAGGTAAGGTATATGAATTCTAGGGTCACATTTTGTAAAGCATACATGCTACAGATGAGGAAAGCAAGAGTGGATTTTTTTTTTTTTTGATTGTTTTTCTTCCTAAATGGGAAGAAAAACATTTCCATCTTTACATCCTTTCAGTAGACCATAAGAGCTATCATTTTATTTACAAAGCATCATTGTAAGACTACTAGTCTCAGTAGACATTCTGGAATGAACTTTTCCATAACAAGGAGTTCTTGCCTTTCCAGATCAGTATGTGTAGAATATCCACTAAAATGAATCCTTAACATGAATATTACTACAACAGCAATAGTAAACAAGCAAGATGAAGGCGGCTTGTCAACTCCTTCCATCCTTCTGCTTTATACAAACAAGCCTTAAAGAACCAGCAATCACACACACCATTAAGACACAATCAGGCCAGCCCACTCTTGATTTTCCTTTGTCCTGACACACCAAGACTGACACGTAGCCTTCAGTAGTTGCTTTTGGCCTACTCTTTCTCCTCAAAAACATGACAAAGCAGCAAACTTGTAAGATTCAGTCTACACGTTCTAAGGCTGTTCTTTCAGTGCACTATAATAGTTGTTCAAGTTCTTCAGGCACATATATATCATCTGACCTTAGTCACAGTCTAATCCAGACAGTTTTCTAAATATGATCACTTGTTCTCCCATACTTACGAACAGTTTACTCTTGTAAATGTACTTGCTCCTTCCACTGGAGTCCTTTACTTCTTTACTGAAAACCAAGGACATCTCGAAAAGGAAAAGGTGCCTTTCTCTTCCCTTTCGAATTAGAGTTTTTGGGTCCCACACTTGGAAGGATTCTTGAAGGATGAGCTCTCCCTGAGATTCTATATTTTCATCAAAGCCTAAAAACCCAGGGAGAGGAAAGGTTCACCATGAAAAATTGATAATGCGAGGAAATTAAAAAGCACAGCTTCTGTTTATTAAGCAATCTGATTCCCGCCCCCCCCCAAATACAGCTTGCAAAAGATGGGATACCAAGGAAGCAATACTAAAAACATGACTTGATTTCAACATTGCAATATACTACATGTAACTGTAGCTCAAGCCTATGTCTAAATTTAGAGATCCAACTGTTAAGAAGTTTATCAACTCTTCTGGCAGTATTTCACCAACAAATGACAGATCTGTCTATGTTAGCTTCTGGTAACCTCTTCCTTGACAAAAATTATTTCTCTTATAAGCTTTCTGCCACTGTAGAAAGTGTGCAACTTGCAAGGACACAGAGAGCACATCAGGTTGTTCTGACACTGGCAAGCTCCCAAACGGTGGTACACCTTCCCTGCCACGTATGCAGTGCACACGCAAACATGTTCCAATATGGGATGAAAAAAGACGGCAGCTTGGAGCCATTGAGTCTCTCCAGCATTGATCCACAATAAAGAAATAGCAGCTAGATTACTTATCTCGAGACGTAATGTAAAGATGGAGATTGAGAATATCAACCATTTTACTTCCATTGTAGCGGGACAGTGATCTCCCAGTTTAATAGACAGCTTTAGAGTTGCAGGATAACAGAGATTAGTCTACCATACTCTTCTGAGTGGTATTAAACTGTATTTTAAATAGATACTGCTTGCCAGTATTCTCTGAACAGAAGAACAACATCCTTCTCAAGAAAACAACAGTTCTCACTGTTCTAAATAGGGCAACAGTACAGAGCATCAGAGGCAAGTTGCATCAGGTTGTTCATTCAAAATCCTCCAGAGGCGTAAAGAGGAAATGTGCTCACTCACTATACTGGTCTAAAATGGGATGACTCAACAATACATGTATGATTTGTTATAAAACCAACTTATGTAAAAGATTAAGATATTCTCCAGAGTCACATTCCCAGTGTTAAAAGATTATTACAAAAGCTGGTCAGCATTTATACTAATACCATCTCCTGAACAAAGCATGTGGAACTGATCCTGCAAACTGACCAACACCATTATTGTTTAAAATCAGGGAAGAGAGGTGATTTTGAGCATTCATGTGATCAAGGATCACACGTCAAACCAAGATGAGTTTTACAGTGACTTGCACAATACTAGAAATTCCATGACAAGCTCTATTTTACTACTAGAAGGCAAAGAGGACGAAAAGGAATATTGACTAGAAGCACCTATAAGTCTTTATTCAGCAACTGCAAGGTAAGGTGGCTCAAAAAAGTTAAATGCCAAAAGAAAAAAACTTTTGTTACTAAATCTATGATGGCACCATCATGCACCATAATGTGCCAGTTATAAAACAGATTTTGGCAGAAGCCTGTTCTAAGCACATAGAAGCAATTACATCCAACCTCCACTGTCTGCCATGGACATGATTATGCTGTTCTGGCTAAGGCTCAGGTTAAATTGGCTTATGCTGACATTTTCTTGCCAGAAGATACATTTCATTTCAACCATAAGTCTGTTATAGAACAGGCAGCAAACAGATGTGAAAACGACAAACTTCTTGGAGACAATTATTTGATACATAAATCAGCAATATCACCTCTAATACACATACGTGCCTCACATAAAGCAGCCAAGGATACTGGTTGGAAAATGTAGCCGAAGCTATCATATCTGACCATTACCCAAAATGGTAGGTAGTGGAAAACTTTGTTAGCCTACATATTTTTCAAATCTGCAGTGGCAGAGCTATAGATCAGAATGAAAGAACATTAAAAAAATTAACAAAACTGTACCAGTTGTCTGTCACAATTCATTTTCCTAAATAAGTTTGTGTTTTATATATCTCCAAATAAAGTGTATACAAAATACAAACGCAGAGATAAGATGACGTTCACATTCTTCAGATCTTCTCAACATATAGTAATATAGAGAGTTATTAAAGAAAGTTTATCTACAGCAGAGGACCGAATTGCAAAGCTAGTTTGAATCCTACCTTCCAGCATGCTGAGGTGCATGGCATCATTGGCTCGCTTTGGCACACTAAGCATCACCTCCAGGCCATCCTTAATCTCACCTTTACCTTCTTCACAGCACGTGAGCAGCTCCTGCAACAGATGAGCAGACGTGAGTACTCTCTGTCATATATTTCTACACTAATACAAATGGTACTTCTAACAAGCAAAGCATCATTTTTGGCATGTAAAAATCTTTTTGAACTTCTTACTCTGCCAGGGACATGATGGCATACTTTGTATTTATCATGATCTGTTCATCAAGGAGCAGCCCAAGCTTTCAGTTAACCCCCTCTAATTTAAACGTGATCATTTGCTTAATAAGACATCTTTAAAAGTTACATTAAGGACAACGGTTTTTTCTGATAAGCACAGACACAGCTATCAGATGCAGCGCTACATCAAGGCCCAGAACAACTCAGCTGCCAAGTCAAGGAGATGGTGAAAAGCTGGACAGCACAAAAGGATTCCCCCACCCCCACCCCCATGTCAGTCTTTGCTCCACTGCACTAAAGACCTGCTCTGTACTACTGCTGATAAGAGGATTTACGTTTTTTCATTTTAAGTATTCCATGAATTACTCTATTCTGTATTGAAAGCATCCTACAGACAAAACTTTTGAATACAAACAAGCATTAACTAATGGACAGAAGTTACAGGATGGATTATGCTGTAGTGGAATTTAGGGCTATGCAGTTTCCTGCCCATTCAACATCCCACAGACATTAACGTAACAGTGGCTGAGCTGATATTCAAATTTCCTCACATCCTTTAAGCATTTGAAGAGTATCGAGATAAAATGTAGCTTAGGTAACCAAAATTCATTCCCTCAGGTTAAATTCCCTTTTCCTTTTTAAAGAGAAAGCCAGGTGATTCCTACTATTATCATCACTACACTATTTTTATTTAACTGCTAATACTATCACAGCAAAACACTACATCATCACACTTAAATTTTGCATGACAACTGCACAGAAATGTGAATGTAACTAAATATCTTCCATGAGGCACAGAAGATGAGCAGCTTCAATACGATTTGGAAAAATAAGCAGAACTTCTAGAACTGTAAAATGTTTCAGCTATCATTGAAGTTTTGGGCTCTCCATCCTTACATGTTTTATGTTTCTCTTCTTATATGGGAAAGGAAATGGAAAAGGAAAAGGAAATGGAAAAGGAAACCCAGCAGCCACCAAATAAATCCATTTTACTGTGCAGCAAAGCCACCTGGCTCTACAAACACTGATGAAACTGATCTATCCCATCACTTCAATAACGTAGCGGCTGAGACATATTTAGATTTAAAAAAAAAATAAAATTTGTTGGAATCAATTACCCACCCCAAAATTTCTGAAACAGCACAGCCTAGAGTATTTCTGTAATTGTAACTTAATCAAGTTGCACCTTTTTGCAAGAGGAGAACAGACAATATGTTTCAGTTAAAAATGACAGGCTTGTTTCCACCCAATTTGATCTGAAATAGCCTGCAGTGTTTTTCAGAAATTTTAAAAACAATCATCCACAGCAATTCTCAGGTAAAAAGGGGAGACAGATCAGTTACAGTGTTTTTGCAGGCAGCTATTACAAAACAAGCAATGCCACCTAACAGAGACTCAGCACAGTTCAAGAACACTGCTGCTCAGTCAACAAGACATCTGTCCACTGAGTGAAAGCTCTAACTACAGGTTTCCACAAGTTTTGTTTATTTTAACAGCTACTGTTTACTTACATTTCCAGGCAACATTACAAGTAACAACTGTTCGTGCCACAGCTCTACAGGTACTCAGTGTGTGTGTATATATACACATATATATTTATGTATTTTATAGCTATTTTTATATTATAAATCTTATATATAAATAAATGTACAAAAAAAATTACATATTGTACAGTACTTAATACCATAAACATGGCTTGCCAAAATTTGTTGCAGAAACCATTAGAAAAATGTGCCTGCGTATACGGCCAGGAATTACTTTTTTACTCTGGAAATGCAAATTATATTTTCTAAGTAAACATTAGTAGAGAGGTATCTTTTTTTGATTTACAGGAATCTGGACAAAAAGTTGCTTATTTATGCTTTCTTTCATTTTCAGTGGTCTCCTAAAAAATATTGCAGCAATATTTGAGGCTGCCCAGGATGCTGTAGTCTCAGAGTGCAGAGTAAACCAGCCCTCCTGATTTCAGCAGAAGCTTTGTCTTCTTAAGAAGAGTAGAATCAGATGAAGAACTTTGAATTAATACTGACCTTTAAAAGAAGCTGGTATTTTGTTATCCTTTGGACAGGTTTGATAAGGTAAGAGGAGATAGAGTTGGCCAGTCCATGTCGTTGTTGTATCTCCTACAGGAGAAAAGCAAAAATTTGAGGACCGTGAGCACCAACACTCAGATATAGACTGCTTTGAGGGCTACGCAATAATATACATTAACTATAAATTCTATTTTAGCAAGGAGAAATAAAAATACACAGGACGACAAGATATTCCAGCCACAGAAAATAGTTAAGTTGTGCATCTGCCTGCTCACTTTGTACAAACAAAAGATTATTACCTCCAAGGGTACCTGTGAAGTGTTTCAACAAACCTAAACACAAATAGCAACGATTAGGGATATCGAACATGTGGCAACGCCTTTGTTTAAAAAACTAGAATCTGTATTTCCCTTGTTACTCGCAAAAGAGAAAAGAAAACAAATTTCAGGGAACAGCCAGAACTATCACAGGAAGGCTGAGGTGGAAGTTTCTTAGCATCACCTGCTAGTTTAATAGTCACAGAAAGCACTTCCCCCACAAGGGGGAGCACGAATTAACATTTTCTAACTAAAGGAAAGAGGTTACCAAACACTTAAAAAGAAAACAGCCACTTACAAACAAAAAAAGAATGACCTCCACAAAGCTAAAGGAGGAAAATGGAATTAAATGATAATTAGATGGGATAATTACAGATTTCAAGTACTGATCACGGTTGAACTATCACAGCCAGTGTTTGCTATTTATCACAGTATTGGAAATATTTTAACCACACAATTTCAAACAGCAAGTTATGCACTGCAACTATGTGCTTTCTAACCACGATTACAGTATCAGAAATTCCCAAGATAGGATACACATGACATTTTAACGTGGTCCAGTGGTGGCATCAATGGACGCTCTTCAAGTGAATGGAAGGTCTTGAACTGTGCATAGAATTACGTCTTCACGCTTCTAATCCACTTCAGGTGGATAAGGGGATGGAGAGCACTGGATACACTGGTAAAGCAGAGGGATCGAAGGGTGCTCCTTTGGAGGTGGTAGGTAGCAAGAATTTATTTTTGATACAGTTTTATCACAGCCTGTTGTTATTTTTTAAAATAGTATTTATTAAGCTTTCCTTTGAATTTTTTTCTCAAAAAAATTCGTATTGAAATCTGTCTGTTTTCCTGTAACTTAACTGCTCTTCTTCAAACACTGAAAACTTAACAGAGGCTTTGCAGAAAGGATTCACCTTATAATGTTTAGAATCCCCATCTCCTCAGTGATGGGACACTCTTGAAATTAACCCCAAGAATTTCAGGGATTTTTTTGTTTGTTTGTTTTATGATGTCCTTCCCTCTACCTCTACAAACAATTCTAAAAAAATAGCCACAGCTAGTGGCTCAGCACAGTGGAGAAGGAAACAAAAAGGGGTAGAGAGCACTCTAATCAAATCATCTGTAAATACATGTTCAACCAAAACTCATTCAGTGTGGCCAAAATTCCTCCCTAGAACCTCTAACAGCTACTACATTTCAGTCCTTTCTTAAGCAGAATATTACACGTCGACCAAAAAACTTTGGGACTCAGTAAGCAAGGTGGTTGGTTTAGCAGCTCTGAACAACAGCAGTCAACTGAATTACCACTACATACAATTACAATTCAAAGGTGCTCCAAAAATTAACAAAGACTTCCATCTTTATTACATACAATGCAAACTAAGCACATCAAAATGCTAAGACTTGCAGAATATGCTTGTGAGAGCTCATTCACGTCTCAGTTGTTGCTGCCAGAATCTGCTTCCAGTTCTGAACTGCTCTGACATGTGACAGCAACTTTTTACATTTGATTTGACAGCTTTACGAGACCAACTGAGCAATATAAGTTAACCATGTGAGATATAAGATTCATTTTCTTAAGCTGACACTAAATTGCAGTATTAGTATCAGGAAACCTGCATTTTCTTAAGAAATTAGGCACTCAGCAGAAGTGCAAGTACATGATTCAAACTGCCAAGGCATCCTTTTAAGATGGACACAATGTACTTACATCGAAGTATGCACCTGCATGTTCTAGTATCAGCTGGGTAGAATCTGGCTTATTTTTACAGTAAGTAACGTACATTTGGAATTTGTCTGCCTGCAGAACAAAATGCAAATTTACACAGGTTATCAGAGAGCATCGTTTCCATCTCAAAGTTTTTAGACAGTTACCAGAGAGCTTATTTTCTCTCTTAAGAAATTGAGCTATACAGAATTATTTTCCCATTCAAACTGGCAGCATAAGAAAATACATCAGGCAAGTAAGACTGAAAACAATACCAATATATGCAAAAGTATATTATTCATAGCTAAGACAAAAATACCAAACCAAACCTGCACACAGGTTTAGGCAATTTGCATAAACTTCAAGAGCAGCTAAGCACTGGCATCCAATAGCAGTGCCTTAATTTTTTTTTCCCCAGTTAGAGATACACATATTTTGACTCAAATTTGAAGGAAGAGGTACTTTTACAAATTTTACAAATTAAAAAGGGACCCGAGAACAAGAATCTATCCCTTCATGCTTCCTATCTCCCTTGTTACTTCTAAACATAAGTCTGACTTCATTACCCAAGTAACGAAGCAATGTCCAACATCTTCTGGTAACTGTTCGTATTTTTCCAGCTCTTTGAGAAATATACTATAGGTAGAAAAGAAACAAATAATACAAAGCATATGAAACATTTTCATTAGAGCAGCTGATATTAATCTATTGTCTGTGAACAAAGGTGGTTAGAAAACTTGCTGTAATTCATACCAACAGCATGAGTTAAAGAAATAAAGATAACAGGAATGGATAAAAATGTGTAATAACAGAACTAATATAAAATGTAATTCAATACATATTCTGACGTGAAGATCAGGAATTGATCCAGCAGACATGCAGTTAACACGTAAGAGTACACAAAAATTTAATAACTGCTGCTGTTCTCCATCAAGAAGGTTTCCTACTGTTTCAGTTTCAAGAAAAGTTTAGTCTTAATCCCAGGAGAAAACCAAGGTGACTTGCTTTTTGGATGCTCAAGTTAACACAAAGCATACAAAGAACTGTCAAATCAGGTTCTAGAATATGCTAGGTATATTTTATTACTTAAGAATCATAACCCAATACAAATGCCAATGAATCAACAAAGAGGGAAGATTCAGAGCAAGACTTCTGTATGCAGATCTGCCTAGGAGCCATTCCACTCAGAAGAAACGTAGTGGACAAGTCTCATGCTCCATGGTCAAGTAAAGGTAACAATGGTGGGGCATCTCCACAGAAGCTTTGAAGAGCCAAGAAAAAGCAGGAAGACCTACTCTTTCCCACTAGCAGTCACACCTGGAAATCAGGAATGAGGGTTCTGAAGAAATGACAGTCTTAAATTGATGTTTGTGCTATATCTGTATTCCATTGAGTTCAGTGGCTTCCACCTCTTTAGAAGAACTGGAAAACCTACAGCAAAATTTTAATGTACCCAATTAATTTCTTAAAAGCTGAAAGATGTCCAAGACTGAAAAAGACAGTTTCTATTGGTGTACCTACATGGCTGCAAAAAGCAATGACTGAAACAATTTAGCAATGTGACAAGAAATCCTTTAGATTTTTTTTTATGGAAAAGTGTCCATTATTCATATGCACAATATTTTCATCAGGAAATCCCTCAGGTCATCATTTGGATTTAGCAGTAATATGGAAATGGAAGATAAGTCACTCACTTATTGTGGAACTCATAGATTTCCTGCATGTTTCCAAAGATAATGTGTTCTTTGTTTACAATACCAGGTGGGATCTCCTCGACTCCGCTTGTCATTTCCCATAAATACGTCTGCCCAGAACAAAAAAGACGCATGAAAAATCATGATAAACCCTGAACAGAAGCACCCAGGTATCTGTAAGCATGCACTCCTGGAGAGAAATCGGGGAAAGACCATGCAGCATCATCATCTCCAATTGTGACAGTACCTGCTGTGTCAAATATACCTTGTGATTTTGACAGTAAAATCCAAGTTCTAAAACTGACAGTTTAACATAGTCCCTGAGACTTCATAATTTAAAACGCATAGTGTTCTTGACAACCTCTAATGCTTCAGGATATTCCTTATCAAGGTCATGTCTGTAGAATAGAAGTTCATGCTTTGTGCAACAGCTAACACCGAACATTATTTGCTTCAGTGTAACAATTACTGGGCACTTTTCCATGGAATCTCTCTGAATTTCTATTCAAAAAGTCAGCTAGTAGCAAAACATGTGATACAGATAATAAGAGAATTAACACAAGCTCTTCTCTATTGCTAGCGAAGCAAATAAAGTAAACCCCTCCTTTTTCCCTCCCCTCTCTAAAACAAAAGCCCCCATGTTTATGAATTAGGAAAGGAGCAAATGCTGAAACTCAGTACTGACAAAAGCAAAACATATAGGGTGAATTCTGAAGCGGTTGTTATCAGATGTAATTCTAAGTTTCTTCTTAATGGCAGAAAAGAGACTTAATTTGGTCCTATGCCTACAAACCAATCGTGCTCGGCTGTTAAAACCAAAAAAGAAACAGAAAGCAAGGGACTGAATCACGTCTTCAAAGATTAGTGAAAAAACGAAAACTTACATCCATGCATTCCCGGAGGTCTCTTACGTAAGCCTTTTCTGTCTGAATTAGCTCAGCCATAATGAACCTTAGGTGACAACAGAAAGAATAATCAAATCTCAGTCTGTTAGATCATTATGAATGCATAATAACCAGAATATATCTTTCTCATCAGCTTTTGCTTTTTCCACTGCTGCAAGAAAAACCTAAGAACTGAAATGGGAAGACAGACAACAGATGAAGAAAACACAAGAGGTAACATCCCTCCATTACTAACCAGCACAAAAAGAAATGGGTAAGGAGATGGAATTTTTTCTCAAATGCTTTTCACTTGCTACAGTCATTTAACTGTTGTGCTCCCTCCTCCCCTTACACATTTATTTCACGTTATCTCTAAAATGAAAAAAAGCACGTTAAAAGAAGTCTAACATAGTTTTGAAAGTTTAAGATTCTGACATGCTAGAATTAGCTGTGAGAACAAGCATGTGAATAAAAGGCAATAGGAGCTATTCAGTAATATCACTCTCTTTCTACCATTTATCCAAATTCTAAGCTGCCAGACAAGCCATGACAGTTTTTTCATTATCAGGATTGATTTATGCATTCTCATTCATTAAAAATAAATAAACTTATTACTCTTTCCTCCGGGCAGACTTTCGTTTTTCTTCGTTAAGCTCATGAGCAGCATCACGTAGTTTCACCTCTGACCCAGGGACACTGGCTGGGATTATATCCAGCTGCAAGCTTTTGCTCTTTATTAAAGAAAGGAAGACTTGATTAAGGAAGGAGACAGGAGAAAATGATAGCTAAATCAAATGCAAGCAAAGCTTGTTTGTCGTCACACTCAAATTTCTCTTACCGATTTATTGGAATCGGAGGAAATACCCAGAGCTTTCTCTAAAGAGGTCCTGTATTTCTCCATGCGCAGGGAAAAGTCTCTGTACCTCTTATCCACTGCTGTGACACATTTTTTAATCTCTGTTGCATGAGCATGCCCTTTTTCACAAAAGCCATCAGCCAGCTGTATCAACAACTTCACTCTCTCTTTGGTTTGCTATGAAAACAGGAAAATATCAAAGAGTTACTAGCTCTACCTGTCATGAAGGGGGTCATTTTGCTTAACCTGCTACTAAGTGCAGTTGGAGAAGCCGTCAAAAGAGCTAGCTTCCTCCTCTCTGTTCCCAGAACTCCTTTAAACAGATATCTTTTTCTTAATAAAAACAGCACAAGATGAATATAGGTTTCCTTGGGTTTTATTATTACGTGACTAGAAGCAGGTTGTATTTTTCTTTCAAAAATGTGCTTCATATCTAACCCAGAGATTAAATTCTGCTAGGCAAGCTCTTCAGAGCATGGGTATTCTCACATCAATGCAAAGGAGTTTTGATGCGAAAGATATTTTCTTCAGTACCACTGAAGCACTGGTATTGGACCTGGCCCACAGTCTTAAGAATCTACCTCCTTTAGACATCACTGAAGTGCTGAGATAGAGATGTCTTGTTATATGCTTTACACTTTAATGGATTAAGACTATATTCTTTAGATCTTTTCTATATTCTCTTTTGTTGACACACAGTTGTTTGAGAGAAACTAAGAGAACAAGTAGCCACCACCAAATCTGTAACTAAGTGCTTTTCCCAATTAACAAGCTGCCTAAGACTATGCACTTTCTTTCATGTAAATCATAAATCATCCACAATGGATGAGTTTATACCTCCACATCTCTCTCTCTCTCTGATATCACGTCAGAGTAAAGTGTACTGCCAGGGCCCTTGGTAACAGGGAGTTAAGCAAAATAGTTAATAAAAACTGGACTCTTATGTCAGCTGGAAAATAGACAGTGTTTGTCTTTTTTTTTTTTAAAAAAATTCTTTTTCTTTCCTAATGGTTCCTCATCCAAGCATTTCTTTTCACTATTGGAATTAGCAAGGGCTGATACATCCTCCCAACAGGTAGCAAAACGCCAAGGGAGTGGCACTAACAACATCCTTTCAAAAGGGGCACCCACGTCATCTGCTGACTGCCAGAGGAAACAAGGGGGGCAGTGGTGCTCTGCATGCTGGAAGGGATCCAGCAGAAGAAAGGCTGGAGCAAAACTCAGAGGGAAGAAAATCCAGGTTTGAAAAGCAAAAGTGGTCTCTGTTCTCTCTAGATTCTCTTTTCTCCCTTGCCACATGTCCCATGACCAACTCCATCTCCAAGTCTTTTCTCTTCTGAGGTGGTCTTTCAGACAAACGAACGCTTGCTTGCTTTCTTTCTTGGGGTCTATTATTTCTCTATGAAGACTGCAAAGCCAAGAGGTGGAAACAGGTGACAGTTTGAACAGGTGACAACGAAACACAGAGACAGACAAGGTTACATAAGCTCAGGTACTTCAGTCACGCACTGGTTATCTGTCTTTCACATGTGAAAACTTTTAAGCCTCAGAAGTGACATCTGCTCTGTATAGGCCTCCAGTGATGTAGAATAAAATAATGCTGCCATGCCTCAAAAAGTTACAGCAGAATCACAGAATTGTTTAGTAAAATGAGTAACCTAACAAGTAAAGCTTTGATTTTTCTGCTCTCTTCTAATTAAATCGCTGCTGAACAATAATAGGCCTTGTTGTATTTTATATCCTAAATGAACATGCAGTAATCCATAGACACGAGGATATAAAAGTGGAAATCAAAGGCCTTGCAAGGTTTCTAGGTTTTTTAAAAAACATTTTTAAGCTATCTCACTACAATTCTGTCATAAGAAATCAACTGCACATAGGACTGATGGAACTCCTGTAACAGTGACTATCTTCTGATTATCTTCTGGTTTATTCTGTTCCTAGCAGAAAAATACAGAGAGAAAGCCACTGCAAGTAAAGAAATCTTTATGGACACATCCTTGGGGGTTTTTGGGGAGGAGGAGGGTATTTGGGTTGTTTTGGTTTTGGGGGTTTTTTTGAATCTTGGATAGTTTCACTTCTTTATTTTACCTTTGCAGTGATCTGAAATTCTTCATGTTCTTTTAACAACTCTTGAGTGTGCTGGATACTGGAGCCAGTGGAAGTATGTGTGGATAAATAAAACTCTCCATTGTCATGAATCCATTCCAGAGCCTAAATAAAGCAATAATGAAGGAAAAGTAAGAGAGAAGGCAACGTACTTTTGCCAAGAGAAACCATCTGTAATCAAGTATTTCACAAACATAGATTGGCCACAGGTAAGTTTTATTCTACGTCACTCGTGGCAATCATCTAATGCCTTTACAGTATCAAACAGTTTGTAACTCTGAAATAATTCACTCAGCCTATGAAGCAATGCTTATAGAATTAAAGAAAAACAACTGTCACATGAATCTGAATACTTCAGGGAAGTCCACTACTCCAGGACTATACCGGTCCACTATTAAAAGGTTCAAACTGACTATGTCTACAGTTTTGTTAGAATACTCCCCAGCTGAGCAAAAAAAAAATAATAAAAAAAAATCACTTTTTTGGTGCAACACAGGACAGCTGTACTCAGAAATACACATTTTCCAACTTGTAAAAATGTACATAAGACTGCAAAATGTGCAGGCTAAACTTTCCAAGCACGTAAGATTTAACTATCGTTTCACTCTTTAGTTGACAGGTATCCCAGCCTCACAAAGTAAGGTCTGTTAGTTACATGTACTTCTAGAAATTAAACTTGCAGCAAAGGAGGAATGTGTCACTTAAACTGATGTATCAGTTAAACTGATGAATGGATGTAGAGGTAGTAAAAGACAAGAACTAAGAATGGCAACCTAAAATCGTTTCCCTTCCACATCCTGGCACCTTACCTTCTCACTATTATGAACCATGCTGATCCAGGTTATTATCTATGTTCTACCCACATTAATATTTGCTGCCTCTCTGGCTACCGGGGTGGGGGAAGAGTCCTCTCAAACTGCCGTATAACAATAAAAATAAAATAAAATAAAAAAGTAACTGAAGACTGACATTATCAAGTTGTTTTGCAGCTCTTAATACAGGCTACTACAGCAGTATGAAGAGGCACATGAACTTAAAAACTTCTTGGTTCTGACAAAGTCAATATCAGATGTTCAAAGAGTTTAATACAGCTTGCTTAGAATTGTCTTGTTACTAAATGCACGTGTATGTTCTGCGTCTTCAGTAAAAATACACAGCACTAGACAAAAATTTAATACCAAGAGAAAAAGTAGTAGATTGCTAGTGGGTCCCCGTTCTTCCTTTTATCTCTCATACTTGCAGTTTGCCTTTTTATCTATCCACATTACCAAGAACAGGAAAAGTGTTATCTTGGTGGACAGTAGATAAGTATTTTTTCAAGAGCATAACCTTACACTGAATCAGAACAGGCATCATCTGTATTATAATTCCACCAACAATTTAAGCTCATCAAGGCTGTGACTAAAGAACTCTGACTCTCTTCCTTCCACTTAGGATGCTTCTGCCTCTTGGTACAAAAACTAAAGTGAGCAGAAAGCCTTCAAAACTCAACACTGAAGGTGAATGCTAGGATGCCATTTACCTAGTCACATATTAGTGCAGATGCAAGACTGATGAGATGAGCCGGTACTTTTCAGGCGCCGCTGATGGAAACAAACCAACAACTCTTGGACTAGTGTCAAGAAAGGCACATTTCAACCAACCACCTGTACCTTGTCATTCTGATGTCAATCTTTGCAAGTGAAGACTGATATGGATAAGCAGCATTGGCTATCGCTGATATTACAAACAACGCTTATTTTGATACTTTTCGCTTCTAACTTTTTAACCTCCACCTTTTTTTTGGTGGGTTTATTACACAATGCTGGAATGAATGATAAACAAAAAACACTTTCCCTCTGCAAATGTTGCTCTTTCATAACTTTTTAGCAGCTCTTGAGCCACAACATGACAGAAGGTTCATCTTGATGTTAATTCCTACAGTTTAGATCAGCTCTCATTTCATGTGAGGATCAGGATTGTATGTTGGAGACACATATCACCATACGAGAACCGGAGAAATCAATCTGATGACCAGGCGAGCCATTAACTCTGGCATGATTTGAGAGTCTACTATTTTCCTCTCAAACTACTACGATATCTGCTCCCATAGCAGTGCATCAAGTTCTGAAAGCACAAAGAAAGGATTCTTCCAACTTCCAAACAAAAATCTAAATGAAGACAGCAACATTTCCATTTTCTGGCTAATCAGTGTGGAGTCCTATACGTTTGTGATGACCGCTGAAAAATGGGATTTACAATGCAAATGCTGACAGATCTTTATCTCCAGTGTTTGACTGTTAGTCAGTAATTTCTATACAATAGGAAGTCAGTCATGTGCTTGGCAGAGGATGGAGTTAAGGTTGTTCAAAAAGTGGGGTGGGGGGCAGGGAAGGGGTGTTGTTGTTGTTTTTTTAAAGAGGTATTAATCTTTAACTTCACTCCGAGATTTATCTTGCATTACTTTGTGAAATCATGACAGACTTTAGAAATCTTTCAAGAGATCAAAACAGACCACTAGTATTTAAGCCTCTGTCTACAATGGCTGTCAGAAAGAAATAAAAAATTCGGTTTTTTGAGTCCTTTAAAGTAGATCTAACTGTATTAGATCTAACTGTATTTCACACTATGGGCGTTGTGTCCTTTTCTGCAGAACAGGAACAGATAGCTTCCTTTCTTTGTCCTATATCCAGTTAAAAAAAAAAAAGTAGTAAAAAAACCTTTGCAGATCATTTTAGTTACCAATTCTGCCTTGTAACCCCCTACTTATTTTTATGGCTTGCGCTTTGATTAGTGAAGTGGATTTTTTTTGGTGTGTGGTAGTTACTTAATAGTTCTTTCCAGACTCATAAATTCAACAAAATACAAAGAGCTGGGTCTACCATGCAAGAAACCATGAATCCAAGTACACACAGAATGCCAAAAACTCTCCCAAGTCATTCACTTATTATTGTTTAATGAGTTATCCAACTTGTCAGTTTTCTAGAACTGCCAATCAACTTAATTAGATGTTTTTTCCCCAAACATGGGAGAAAAATGTTGCTGCCTGTTATTTCCCTGGTCAAATTAGGTGCATCTGTAAAAGTTAACAAGCATAACAATTTGTCAAACACAAGCTTGCTGAAATGAGATTCACCAGTACCAGATCAAGCTGGCAGAAGCAAAACACTACTTTTTAAGTTACAGCAGTAACCTGCTGTTGCTTAAAGCAAGTTACAGCAGACACCCTGCCTCAGCAGAGTTCATTGCTCTGTATTAAAGGAAAAGCAAATAATTTAACTTAATTTCTATTTTAATCATTGACCTTTCAGCCATTTGAAATATTGAAGTCAATGGCAAATTTGTCATTGTGGGACAAGTCAGGGTACGTCAAACCTTGATCACACTGAAGAGGATTTTTATATAAAACCCTCACCTGTTTGGCACTTCTTTCAAACACCACATACTGTTGGCATTGATCAAGACGTCTTTTACGCATGGTCCAATAATGCAGCACACGGTTCTCCCTCTGGAAGAGTTCATTCAAGATATCTGAAGAAATTAAAATAATTTCAACACAGGTTACGACAACCAATTTTGAAATACCACATGAAAATCAGCAGAATAAAGTACTTTATATTGTAGAATTTACCATACACTTACTCTGTTACTCTTTGCTTTGCATTTTTCCTGATATTCATGTAATAGAGTGCTCCTGTTTCATTATTATTTACAGAAATGTTAGTTAAAGAGACTAGAGATGCAATTAAAATGTACTAGTAACTCCTTTTTTTCTCGCACATATTTTTCATGTGGGGACTGCCACTGTTTATAAAAGAACTGAAAATGTAGTCTGATAAAGATGGTTCTTGACGGTGTTTCCTCAGAAAGAATGAGCATACACAAGTAATCACATGCTGAATATCTCATATTAACCATAATAAAAAAATAACTTTTCTGAATATACCAGTGTCCTAGAAAATATTTTAATAATTTAATACATGTAGGCAAATACATAACCTTAAGTCACTACAAGAAAAAATGCAACATAAGCAGATATTAAATATACAGAAATCCCAGTAATAAAAAAAAAAAAAAATACACAAACTTACTAAGCCTGTAATTCCCCTTCAAAAACAAAAAAAATCAAAACCAAGAGCAGTACAATTGAGTAAAATCATAAAATGGTTAGAGTTGAAAGGGACCTTAAAGATCAACCCCCCTGCTGTGGGCAAGGACACCTCCCACTAGACCAGGTTGCTGAAAGCCCCATCCAACCTGGCCTTGAACACTTCCGGGGATGGGGCCTCCACAACTTCCCTGGGCAACCTGTTCCAGTGCCTCACCACCCTCACAGTGAAAAACTTCTTCCTGAGATCTAAATCTCCCTTCTTCCAGTTTGAAGCCATTACCCCTTGGCCTATCACTACACTCTCTGAATAAAGAGTTCCTCCCCATCTTTCCTGTAGGCCCCCTTTCAGCTATTGGAAGGCTGCTCTAAGGTCTCCCTGGAGCCTTCTCTTCTCCAGGCTGAACAACCCCAACTCTCTTGGCCTGTCTTCATAGGAGAGCTGCTCCAGCCCTCTGATCATCTTCGTGGCCCTCCTCTGGACTCACTCCAACAGGTCCACGTCCTTCTTATGTTGGGGGCCCCAGAGCTGGACACAGTACTCCAGGTGGGGTCTCACGAGAGCAGAGTAGAGGGGCAGAATCACCTCCCTCGACCTGCTGGCCACGCTTCTTTTGATGCAGCCCAGGATGTGGTTGGCCTTCTGGGCTGCAAGCACACATTGCTGGCTCATGTTGAGCTTTTCACCCACCAGTACCCCAAGGTCCTTCTCTTAGCAAGGCTCCTCTCAATCCTTTCTCCACTCAGCCTGTATTTGTGCTTGGGATTGCCCTCACTCACATGCAGGACCTTGCACTTGGCCTTGTTGAGCCTCCTGAGGTTCACATGGGCTCACTTCTCAAGCCTGTCCAAGTCCCTCTGGATGGCATCCCTTCTCTCCAGTGTCTCAACCACACCACACAGCTTGGTGTCATCAGCAAACTCGCTGAGAGTGCACTCAATCCCACTGTCTGTGTTGCTGACAAAGATGTTAAACAGCACGGGTCCCAGTACTGACCCCTGAGGAATGCCATTTGTCACTGGTCACCACTTGGATATTGAGCTGTTGACTGCAACTCTTTGAGTGCGGCCATCCAGCCAAAGTAAGTTGACTTGTTCAAACATGAGTGTTCATTAAGCCTTGAGAGAATTTCCAGGTAATCAAATAATTAACTCCACAATTTGTTATTCTATTCCTGAGTACTAGAAACTGTCTGCCATTGGGAATTCACATCCAAATTCCACTGTTAACCTGCAAATCCACATGTCTGGCTTATAAATTCTTCCTGGATGGCAAAGACCTTCTGCTTACAATATGCAGAAGATTTTATCTGAACTCTGGTTCTTTAATATTTATTGGGTTTTTTTCTTCAAAGAAAGAAATCCTAGCAGTTTCTTGTGAAGCTCACTTTACCCACCGCTGCTTCTACAGCAGCGGCTCTACCAGACTTTGTAGCTACTGCAAACCCAGATGGCAAGTTGAAATACATAGAAATGGGGATATCTAACGTCTCTGCCAGTTGATTCTGTCAGAAGCACAAAGAACCAAGGGAAGGTCTACCAGAAGCAGAAGAGACCACAAAAAAGGCTCATTCTTCACAACAAAGCTTTACAATCTTCTCTATTTATACCCACAGCTGGCTATTTTCCATAATAATGAAAGGAGGCTCTGAGGTGCTAGGCCTCTTAACACTTCTGCATTCCCCTGCCCCACTGTGTGGGTCCACCATGCCTTACATCCCAAAAGCTAACAACTCCAAGAAACAGTCTGACAGAGAAGCTCAAATATAGGGAGCCTGGGGGGAAAAGCATCTCACTATCTCTGTCAGTGATCTGGGACCAATTACAACCACTCACCAGAGCCTCCCTGAGGATTATGAAACCTGTCTGCATCACTGCCAACATCCTCCTGCTTGGAAGCACCGTATTCCCACTTGCCAAAGAGCGTTGAGATCACCTAGGACTTGCTTTTGGTTGGAATCTGGTCAATGCAGCCAAGGTCGTCTTCCTGCTGGGCTGGCTATCCTCAAATATGCCTCAACCGATCTGTCCCTTAGCCAAGCCATGGGCTGATCTGCTTTGAGCCTCACCTGCTTTCTCAGTTTTATTTCTGCCTTATGCCACCTCCAAAATGCTTGCTCAAAATATATGCCAGATTTGGGGGGGGGGGGGGGGGGG
>VFFE01007704.1:118134-151969 GCA_008921705.1 Burhinus oedicnemus
GAAACAGAAAATAAAAAAAAAAAAAAAAAAAAAAAAAAAAAAGGCAAATCCTACCTTTAGGAACGCCTCCTTCTGTTCGAGGTGTTTGCTTATCATGGGAGTAACATGATCTGTTTCAGAGTTGGGACCCAGTTTGTCTGCTCCTCCACACCAGTCTTCTTCTCGCTTATATTCTTGCTCCAGGCTTTCCAGCACACTGCACACCTGTCAGGAAGGAGTCCAACTTGAATATAATCCAGTAAGACAAGTAACACAAAAATTCCAAATTCAAGACCAAAAAATGGAAAACCAATCTAGCCCTTACATGTACCTTAGCTTCTGACACGTTTTGACTGGGACATAAGAGAAGGCTACAAACTTTAGCTGTAGGTTTGCAAGCATTGGCCTGCTTACGTGGAACTGCTCAGAAGGCTATGCCTGAAGCTGCTCATCTTTCTCCACCTCTGTGACTGCATAGTTCAGGATGGGCTTAAGACATGATCACAGAGGAAGCAACCTTGCCAACCTTCCCCCGAACTCTTCTGTGGACAAATAGAATGAAGCTGATTTTTCTCTGACTCCCACATAAAAACCAGAATTAGCCATCTGAAGTGCTTCCATTAAAACTCTGCGTAACTTGTCTGTGGTTTAAGCAAAACTTCTTGAAACAAGCAGAAATCCAACTAAGAACTTGTACAGCGTGTTTCATCTTGAAAATGTTTTATAAGACTTTTCTCAATTAAAAATAAGAATCTGAGGAATATTAAAAGGGAGAGTGATAGAAGAGGCAGATAAAGATTTGAGTCTTCACTAATAACCACTGCACTTTGGTAGTGTACCTTCTTTGAAGTTTGCTAACTGAAGCGAAGGTAGCCAGATCAATTACACTGTAGTCTTTCAGTAGTTACTACAATTTGTCTACTACTCATTTATCATAGAATGGTTTGGGTTGGAAGGGACCTTTAAACACCATCTATAGTCCAACCTGCTGCCATGGCCAGGAACATCTTTTCACTAGATCAGGTTGCTCAAAGCCCCGTCCAACCTGACTTTGAACACTTCTGGGGACTGTGAATGCTTCCACAACTTCTCTGGGTGACCTGGTCCAGTGTCTCACCACCCTCACAGAAAAGAATTTCTTCTTAATATCTAATCTAAATCTACCCTCTTTCAGTTTAACCCTGTTGCCCCTTGTCGTGTCACTACAGGCCCTGGTAAAAAGCCTTTGTCTTATGCAACCACTTTACATACACTGAAAGGCTGTAACACACAGTTTCTCTTTCTAAGGCAGCTGGTAAGAGGGTCTGCATTTTGCATTTTTTGTATAACTGCAGTTGTTATCAAATTAGTAAATACAACCAAACCTAGTCAACCATTTTTTTAGGTAATGCAGTTTTATGCCACGCTGAATAACCAAGGCAGACAGAGATCACGTAGCATTTCTGTACCTGTTCAGAAGTTTTATAGAAGGCAACAGAGGCATTCACAAGCTTGAGACGGTCCTCCATCTTCAGCATCAGCTGCTGCCAATGTGAAGCAACCTTCTCTGCACACTCCCGGATCATATCCATGTCATAGTGGTTAGCCTGCAGCATTGCCTCCGCCTTCTGCTGAACCTGCAGGGCACTTTGGTGCGTTTTCTGACAAGAGGTGAAAATTCAGGAGTTCAGTGGAGCACTTCAGCACATTTTCTTGAAGACCTCAAAAGCTCGCATTTCCACTGTGTCAACGACACTTCTATATACGTGCACAAACACCCATCAACTAAAAATAACTGTCTAATATTAGTCCCTGCATGATTTCACTACGCAAACACAAAGGAAATAAATCCTGTAGAGATTTATCATCAAATCAACAATGACTAGCAGTTTGTAAGCAACAGCCACTGTCTAGCACTAAGCCACACATGGCTATCTATGTTGCAGTACACTTTATTATAATTACGAATTTCAGGTTGATTTTCTTTCCCTTTGTGGTGAGGAAAGAAGACGGAAAGGATGTATCTTATTTTGGCTTGATTGCTATTACTGTCCTCACAGCTTTACTGCAGTCTTTTGCACATCAGTAGTGAGCAAATGAAGGTGCAGGCACGCAGGCCAATACAAAACACAACTCTCCATTCATTGTAAGCAAATTTTTAACTGTAGTTCTCTGTGTAAACATGCTTGCCTAACATCTGGAACCCCTAACTATAGTAAGTATTATTATATCTGAGTACAGAATGACCCAGAAAACACAGACTTTAAGCTTCCTAATCATTTATTCTGAAAGCAACAAACACCTAGAGGTCTCATGATTTTTGTACTTAAGAGTTATCCAAGCTCTCAAAATGAGAGAGCAATCTGTATTAAGAGGAAGTACATATAGAGCAATCTGTATTAAGAGGAGAAAAAAAAAAAAAAGAGAGAGGGGAAACATAAAAATCCACCAAATAGCAAAGGAATGTGAAAGAGTTACTGCAAAACAGTACTTCTGAAAATAGTTTTCCCAAACAATCATAACATTGGTTAATCTTTCAACAGAAAAGTCCTTAAAAAAACATGTTATATATAATCAATCATCCTAAGTCCCTTGATAGTGCATACAAATTAACAATACTGCATTTCAGGAAATCTTAAGATCTCTGCCTATTTTTTGCAGATATACAACCAATCCGATAAGTTTAGTTTGAAGTCATGGCAGGAGGATGGACACACCACCACATGCAAATTTCAGTGAAACCTACTGTCAAACAAAAATAGAAACATTAAAGGACCATATCAGAATACACAAAACTGATGTTAGCATTATATGCTGTATTCTAACCATTCACTTTTTTCAGTAAAATTGCTGCAAACAGCTATCACTTTACAAAGATGTAAAAGGGTACTGAGAAGCTGTGTTCACCTGGAATTGCAGCTCCAAAATGAACCCCACCTTCCCAGTAAGTGTTTTTATCTCTTTGCCCTAAGATGATTTCAATAGCTTTTCCTAAACTCAAAAAATTGTAGCGTGAACCCAACAGTGCT
The DNA here is from genome assembly GCA_008921705.1 of Burhinus oedicnemus. Classification (NCBI taxonomy): domain Eukaryota; kingdom Metazoa; phylum Chordata; class Aves; order Charadriiformes; family Burhinidae; genus Burhinus; species Burhinus oedicnemus. Next base: position 121,122 of record VFFE01007704.1, read on the forward strand.
ATTTACAGAGACTCATGAACAGTAAATACAGGACTTGTTGGCTATGGTCACTGAAATGGTGCTTTTACCTCTATTGCATGTTGGAACTGCTCATGCTCCCTCTGTAACTGTTCTGCCTCCTGCAAAGAGCTAGCAGTGATAAGCCCAGCATTTAACATTGACTCTCCATTTCGGATCCAACCCAAAACCTGTAACAAAAGAGACGACCATGAAATACGCAATTCCACTGCCAACCAGCAAGAAAAGCATCATTGCTAGGGATAAAAACATTTAGGGTCACATGTAGTACCAGGATTGATGACTAAATAATCTATTAATTGTATATTTACAGTGAATTATATATTCAATAAACGTAGTGAATGACTTTCACTATAATTTAACTTAGCTGACAACTCATCTCTTTCAGTCAACTACTAGATGTTTGTGGTTTCATTTTATACTCTGAACAAGGTTGTGTTTCTGAATACCATTTCTGTCACCTGGAAAACAGGAACAAGTTACAAGCAGTATTTGCCTAAGAGCCAGTGTCAGTAATGTAAGTTGAGGACATGCAGCTTAGTAAAAAGTAAGCAAATAATTTTGAATATTATTAAAGTTGAGAAAAATGTGACCATTGAAAGTCTTCTAATTGCTTAAAGGTTTTCAGTTTTCAGAATGTGCTGCCTTTGACACATCCACTGAAACCAGATGAATCCCTGGGTGGGAAGAAGCCTCAGGAGGTCACCTAGTGCATTCCTTACAACAGCAGGAATATGCAACCTTAAGGCCTCTCCCCAAAGATCTATGCCTTGTTTGTTACTCAAGACTCCAATCCCACACTTTCACCAGACACTTGTCTTCTTTCTAACGTCTAACACTTAAATCTCTCTCACTTTAATTTCAGCTCATTTCATTTCTCCTCCCCACAACAGGGAAAAAAAAAACAAAACCAAACCCCACAAAACAAAAAAAACCCAAAAAACCCAAAGAGACATTTTCTCTCTCTTAGCATCAGCTTTGTTTTTCCCTCTCCTCTCTCCATCAAGAACATTACCTGATTCCCTCCTCTAGATTCCTCTTCTCTTGTTGACCCCAGTCTCTTCAATCTCTCTCCCACGTGAAGTTAGCCACCTTATTTTTCTCGCTGCTCTTTTACGAGCTCTCTCTAGTTGATAACCATGACTTTGATCAAAATCTTTCAAATACTGAGTAAAGCTACAGATAATTCAGGCTATTCACTGTCACCTGTACAACTTTTCTGTGGAACTGCTGCCCAGCCAGTAATTACCCCTGCGCTGTATTTGTTCAGCTGATTATTCCTGCCAGTACATCACGCTCTGTATGTCACTAATAAAATTCATATCCTTCTTGCAGCGCAATTCTCCCATACATCAAGATATTTCTGAACTGTAATCCAGTGTCTTCTGATGAACTCAAATTCCAGGTTCTTTTGACTTTATCTTCAAATTTAAAAGCATAATCTCTACTCTAACATGTAGATTTTCTGACAGAAAACATGAACTAGTATGCAAATACAGAATTTTTTTTAAATTTTGAAATCTGTTTTCCAATCCAATGCATCTCTTAATAACTTTTGTTACTGTATGGTTTTCCAGCAAGTTATCATGTAGTCTCGTATGACATTCTCCTAGTGAACTAGGGCCAGAGAGGCTGAACTAAACTATTTTAAAAGCTTTAATAGAAGGAAGATCTATGTCATCTGCTTCTTCACTTCTACCCAGAAGACCTGTTACCTTGTCAGGAAGACACAGGATTTACCAATGGGAAGCTATGTTTAATTAATCTGTGTTGGCCTTTTCTCCTCTCTTCATCACTGTTCAGGTTTAATAATCTACTTGTTTTAATATTTTTCCTGGGAATTGTTAAACTAGCTGACCTACAAACCTCCCTTGGCTAATCCTTTCCCACTTTTGAGAAGTAGATGTTGAGTTCCAGGCCTCCAGAATCCCATTCAATCTCCAGAAGTTCGAAGAAGATGAGCACTAATGTCTATGACATTATTTCAGGCAGTTTTCTAGTTATTCTAGGCGACTTCCTTTGGGTCCAGCCTATTTGAAAATAACCAGTTTAAGCATACCTTCTCTAACCTTTTCCTACTAATTGATTTTAGACTTTTAACCACTGGTAATAAATATATTAACTAGCAAATCACAGTTAGCTTTTAACACTACTTTCATCTAGTGATCCACATATGACACTACCCTTAATGCTACTGCACCAAGTTATTACTAAGTGACTCAGGATGACATGACTATAGTCATAGACTGAAGAGACAGACAGAAACCAGAAAAGACCTATCAACACACAAATCCTTAAAAACAAAAGGCACATGTGGTCTACATCCAAAGTACACTCTAACACATCCTTAACAGCTTTAAGCTGAGGTCTAGCCATCTTGACACAACATCCATTCCCTCAAATCTCCATCACAGTCTCACCCTCTGTCTTATGCTTATCCAGACTGCAATATTGTTGTATCAGTAATGCAGTTTTTCCTACCTCTGCCTGCACAACAAATAGCTAACAAGTTGGGCTTTTTTTCCCCGCTAATAGCATGTATTTGAATTCTTCTATATAAATCCTGCAAGTCTGTAGGAAAGAGTAAGTCTGCAGGGTAGACCTAGGGCATGACAGCACCTCCCAAACATATAACTGGGTGTACATTTTGCTCCTCTGGGAAGAAAGCACTTGGTCAGGTGGAGCCTTGTGGGAGGGGGAAGATGGCTCTGGCCTTGGAACAACCTCTCCTGCTGCATGGAGACACTTCTAGATCACAGCATGGGGGCACATAAAACGTACCCTGAAAGGAGCTGGGAGTTTTTAAGTTGTTAAGAGACCTGGGGGTTGTTGATACTCAAGGCAGCAAGCCCAGGTAAGCCTCAGGAGCAAGAAAAAGGGTAACTTCTGAGGGAACCAGATGAGTCCAACAGACTGTGGACTGAATCTACACTTGGAGGAAAGAATTCGTCTGTACAAACATGAAGGGCAGAAGATTTTTTTAAATCCCTTTTTTTATTTCTACTTTGTCTTACAAAAGCAGTTCTAAGCTTCTACTCTACCTTACAAAATAATTCGTCCAGGTGTAGTGTAATGAAACACACCTTCTTAGGGTTAAAATACATTTAGCCTTCTCCAGAGAATTTATAATGAAGTAGAATTCAAAGCTCCTCTTGACTTGGCATCCCATCATACACAGCAGAGACAGCTAGCAGAGAACGTGCCATTTCAAACACACTGATTTGCCCTCCTGCTTGTTGCAGGTCAGGGTGCAAGTGCAGAAGCTGGTGGAAATCACAGGAGGAAAGTTGCCAGCAGCACTTTCCCCTTCCCTCTGCTCTGACTCAAGGGGAAAATGTAAGCGCTAGTAAATAGTGAGCCTGTTCTTCTTCCAGGGCTGCCGCCTTCCAGTGTTTGTTGGCATGTTCCCATCACCTCACTGTTTGGGTGAGCCACACGCCCCGTCTTTTCCCTTGCAGCCTTCAGCAGGCTACAAACGCACCAGCAGAGCATCAGCAATACTGTGGAAATGAAATGGAGTTTGGGACACTTGAAAGGGTCACATAGGTGGTTCTACAGATAAATGCTTGATTTAAGATTAGTTTCTTGGACTGATTTTTGACTCTAACTAAACATGATCACAGGACACGACCACTTCAGCCTGCTGGCTTAGCTATGTTTTCATATCCATATGGCACTATACAGAGTGCCAGGATACTCTTTGTGAGTAGTATTTTGGGAGAATCAGAGCTCAAGCAATGGACTGTGTTTGCACCAAGCTCAAAGATCTGCACGTGAGAACACAAAGCAGCTCAAGGTACTCTTGACGGTACAAGTATCTGTACACTGTTGTACAGATATGAATACATAGGTATATATCCAAGAACATACACCATGATCAGAGCAGGAGACAATACTGCACTGAAAAGGCTTAGTGAGCATAGTAAACCAAATTGGATTGGTTTTGGAGCTTGGTACAGATTTTGACCCAGGTAGATGCTGCATGTTAAACAGAGCAAAGCATTCATTCTACAAAGTGAGTATGTGGCAGTGATTGCAGCAATAAGTAACCCAGCAGCTATATTTTAGGTGATAAAAAAAGAAGTGTGTCTGGCAAACATGCAACTGGAATTGTGTATGAGACAGGTATTGTCTTAACTATTTCTCTGCCTCTACCTACTCATATGTCCCTGCCTTGTACAAAAAGGTCATATTTTCCTTTCCATGTTGTTTTTCCCACATACAGCTGCCCCTTCTTATTTCAGTGAGCATCCTCTTACCCCTGTCTTCTGAGGTTTTCCTACACAGTAATCTATCTGGTTTTGCCCTTTCTGCACCTATTACATATCAAGTTGACAAGCAAATTCTTTGCAGGATTCCTTTAAACTTGTGTTTGTCTTCTGGCCCTCCATCTTCCTCCTAGTCCCGAGGCTTACTCTACAGAACTTCAACGCCACAAAGCGGAACTGCTACAGTAGTTAAGGGAGAAGCAACTCTGGATATTTTTATCTGCTTTCTATGCCCATTTGCTAAGAATTCACTAAGCTCTAAGTTTCACTACCTAGTACCGAAGAGATTCCTTGCAAATATTTGACTAAAAAACTAAGCCAGGAGACAGTTTGCTGGTCTCCGTTACAGTAATCTGAGAGATGAACCCTATGGCAAAATTCCTGCGGTGTTCCAGTCTAACCTTTTTACATAACTACAAGCTATATATTTTTATATTTTATATACATATATGTGTGTGTGTGTGAAAATACAATAGCAGCAATGTCAGTTTGGCAGGAAAAATTCAAATGGAAATCTTGTTAAAATCCTTGCTATGGAGACAGTATTCCATCTACATAATAAGTATACTTACACACAGTTCACCAACAATAAATCTGGCAGAAAAATCACAGTAATTGAACTGGAAAACCATGTGTTCAGTGCTTCAGGCAACAAAATACAAACAAAACAGACTGAAGAGGAGGTTTACCATGTCATTTCACTCTCAGGTAAAGCACCTGCTGTGACCTGCTGAACTATGAAGTTTTTCCCACTGCAGATGAAACAAGAGAAGATCGTGCTTCCTGATATTTAATAAAAACTAAAATATATCAGATGTGGTTTTCTGAAAAGGCAACTGAAATCACAAAACTAAGAGTTACTAGCCCTAAAGCATTCCAAAGAGGATCAAAAGAAATCCTGTGAGACGATATAACATTCAGTTTGAGCCCCATTCAACTTTTAGGCCTTCAGGTTGGGGAAGTATTGCAGGTTAATCTGTATAATGAAAATCTGGAAAAGAAGTTTGTAATACACTAACATTCTGTCAGCTACCTGTTCATGTAAGTTTGTTCAAAAATGCACACCTATTATGACATGTAATTCAATGTAAAATCCCACTTGATAGAGATGTGTTCTAGGAATATAAAATTGAATCTGTTTTTTCTCCGAAATCCCAGTCTACTAAGAAAAGGATGCTGGCTAGAATAGTATACTACCTATATCTTTATTATATGATGAACTTATTTTTTCAAGTGCTTTCTTAAAAATCTAAGCTTGAGCTTCATTTTCAGTCAGGGCTAGCAGTGGTTTGAAAAAGTGACAAAGATCTTACAGAATGCCCTACAAACCACATACAAAGTGCAACATGGATATTCCTCTACAGTCCATGATGTTCATTGTCTGCTTCTATCTATCTGCCTAAACACAGAACATCTGTTCTGCAAACAGATGTTTTAAACACGTGTGTCTTTCTCGTCATGTTTAACTTGCATACAAACAAAGCTAGTGGAGCAAGGTACTCACTTTATTATGGGAGCATGCAATAAATAACTATTTAATACTGTGCCTTTGAAATATTACCGAAGTGCTATATTCTGTTCTGTAACTGAATATTATTTCAGTATTACGCGAATTAACAATTTCTTTTTCTTACTAACTCACTGACGTACCGCAAAGGGATAAGACTGCCTCAGCTGGCATTCACACCCTTTCTTTTCACCTTTTCTTTCCTTTGCAAATGTGCACTCTTTTCCTTCAGCCTCAAGATAGTATGCAATGGAATACAGGAACTATCCTGACCTGATACAACTTCATCTCAACCATTACTCACATGAAAGGAGTCATTTGTAATTTGCATTTACGAAGATGAACAAGTGCTAAGACAGATTCAGTAGAGTATACAAAGGCTGGAACTAGAAGGTCATGTATTTCATTAATGACTAGATTGCATCGACAGCAGATACTACCAATTCCTTGCATTCCTTTAATTCAAGATGACACAGAAACTTTGGGTCTGTTACTATAGAGTAAGCAACCGCTGCCTGGAAATACTTTGGGAACCTTCTATTCACCTCTCCTATGCTAACTGGATCCCTTTTGTATTGCTTTGCAATTCAGGAGTTCTCATTCACAGTCTTATAGGGAGATGAATTTTTGTAAGAGCTCATGACAAACAGAAAAAGGACAAGTTGCGTTTGGAGACATTATGGGACATACTAATACAACAGGCTGCAGCAGACTTCTGTGATGCTGCCAAGTGTCAGCAAGATCAAAAACTGTTACCTTTCCAGTGGTTTGTTTGTTTGTTTTTTAAACTTTCACCTACTTCAGTGGTTTTGCCCACAGCATCTCAAATTCACCAAAGGTGTTTATCAGATAAGGACCTCAAAAATCGCCACTTTATTGCCAAGAGAAGCAAAACTTCATTTTTCTTCTCCCAGAATGTAAACCATGCTGATATTATGTTATCACTATTTGTAGAGGTCTCAAACAATATACTAAAAAGTATCAGGACGATGTGCAGGGACTATCACTGACTGTTTTTATTAATCACCATAGAGATAATAAAAGTATGATTATTTAACAAATACTTGACTTGTATCCATGCAGAAATACAGACTGTTGATGCAAGTTAATAAACACGCTTAACGTTAACAGAGGACGAAGTTTCTTTGATGCTCAAAGACCCTCCCTCCCTCCAAACACAAGACTTCAGACAGCAGAAAGTAATTTTCCACACCTGTTTATGGGAACAGACCTCTCCAAGAGGTGTGGGATAGCTCGGGAGGGGTGGGTGGGGACCTGACACCCCCGGGACACCCCCCCACTCCCCCCCAGCCCGAGTGTACCTGCTTGACTTCGGCCTGCAGGTGGCGCAGCTGCACGCACTGCTCCAGGTGCTTGCGGTGCTGCTCGGCCGCCACGTCCAGCTCCTGCTGCTTCTCGTGGAGGAACTCCAGCAGATCCTGGACACGAGTCGCCATGTCTACGTCTCTGTCACAAAGCAGCTCCACTCCTGTAATCAGCCAGTCGTTTATAAATGACTTACAAGCCTTCCGAAAAGAAACGGCCCGTTTCCACTGGTTCACCTTACTTTTGCAGTTCCTTCTCAAAGCTCAACTTAATCCTCAGAGCATTTGCTTAAACGAGCAAATGAGTTTGTCCACTCTTTAAAAATGCAATATTATTACCCTTTTTTTTTTTTCTTTAAAGAAGCCTTAGATTTACCCTAGGTGACTGTATACAGTTAAAAATGTGAAGTGAAGGGGCACAAGAAACCGAAAAGGAAGACTTATTACTTGAAAGCTGAGAATTACGGCTTGAGTGCATTGCTACCATTAACTATAAAATTAACTCCCCGCTATTGACTCTAATTTTACTGCTTCCTGAGTGGAATCCCTTTCTTAAAAACCTAAATATTTTCAGGTGTTGCCAGTTAACCAGCATCTCTGTCATTTTCACACATCCCATGGAGAGACAACTGGATAATTCTTATAAAGCCACTGCCCAGAATAGCATGAAGGAGCCATCTTACCAGATGCCTGCACTTCATTGACATACTGCAGCAGATCCTGTCCTTGGTGGATGACATCAAAGGTCAAGTTATTCATGGTCAGGGCTTTGTCTGCATGATGCTGGAGCCTCTGTTCTGCTATTGTAAGATCTTCAGTGTCAAAGTCATTCATCTGCTGAGAGAGCTCATCATTCCAAGACTCGAGGTCTGAAATTATCTGGGGGGGGGAAAAAGAGGAAGACAATGTTCACTTACCCATTAGACAACGTATGTTTACTTCCAATGCTGAACTTAGAAGGAGGTCAGGAACTTCCATTGCTCATTGTTGACTGACCTCACTGATCAGGTTCAACATGATTCAGACATGGGCTGTTTCAGTATGTGTTTTAAATTTTGGCAAGCAAGCCAGAAGAATCTCTTTGAGAACCAGAATAGCTTTCCTTCAACCAGTGGTTGCCTTGTCAAAGTCTGTAACACTATAGGTACCCTTGCCTTGTTTAAGGTACTCCTTCATCAACATATCACTTGTGTCATATCACATGGCTGACACACACTAGAGGGGAGGGATGCCATCTAGAGGGACCTGGACAGGCTTGAGAAGTAGGCCTGTGCAAACCTCATGAATTTCAACAAGGTCGAGTGCAAGGTCCTGCACGGGGGTTGGTCCAATCCCAAGCACAAATACAGGCTGGGCAGAGAATGGATTGAGAGCAGCCCTGAGGAGAGGGACTTGGCGGTGTTGGTAGATGAGAAGCTCGACATAAGCTGGGCTTGTGCACTTGCAGCCCAGAACGCCAACTGGGCTGCATCAGAAGAAGCAGATCGAGGGAAGTCATTTTGCCCCTCTACCCGCTCTTGTGAGACCCCACCTAGAGTACTATGTCCAGCTCTGGGGCCCCTAATATAAGGACGTGGACCTGTTGGAGTGGGTCCAGAGGAGGGCCACAAAGATGATCAGAGGGTTAGAGCACCTCTCCTGTGAGGACAGGCTGAGAGAGTTGGGGTTGTTCAGCCTGGGGAAGAGGAGGCTCTGAGGAGACCTTAGAGTAGCCTTCCAGTACTTAAAAGGGGGCCTACAGGAAAGATGGGGAGGGACTATTTATCAGGGAGTGTAGTGATAGGACAAGGGGTAATGGCTTTAAACTGATAGAGGGTAGATTTTTATTAGATCTCGGGAAGAAATTCTTTACTGTGAGGGTGGTGAGGCACTGGAAGAGGTTGCCCAGAGAAGCTGTGAATGCCCCATCCCTGGAAGTGTTCAAGGCCAGGCTGGATGGGTCTTTGAGCAACCTGGTCTAGTGGGAGGTGTCCCTGCCCATGGCAGGGGGGTTGGGAACTAGTTGATCTTTAAGGTCCCTTCCAACTCTAACCATTCTATGATTCTATGATAAACAGATGAAGTCAAAATGTTTTTATCTCAACTTTTGAAGGAAAATGTTGATCTAAAACATGTTTGGATTCTTCCAACTGCATCAAGTAACAATTCATACATCAAGTGCCAGCTTAGCTTTCAGTTACACCAGTCTCAAGCCCTTTTACAAAAAAGCCAGCTCTACCCCTCTGCAAGCAAGAAGTGTCAGGCTCTGTGAGCACCTTCAACTTCTGCCAGACCACTGATAAGCACTACTTGTCACAAGAGGCAGGGTACTTAGTGAATGGAGCAAAACCAAAAAGTATTACTTTATTACAGTATTACTGTAATGTCAGAGTTAAATTTACTTGCTGAAATCATTCAGCTATACTTCAGTTTACACTTCAATTCTGGATTTTACTCTCAGACATAAGATGTTGAGAGAAGGGTAGCTAAGGAATCACAACAGTAACACCTTCTTGTCTGTCCACACAACTGCATTTTCCAAATCCTATTCCAAAACCTGGCTGAAATGTAAAATAATTCTTTTAATTAGGATACAAAACTGTTTTTAAGTCTAACAGATAATGATTACAAACCCAATTGATCAAAGTGGGTTGAATTCTTATGGCACAGGTTTGATGCATTAGTTACTTATTTCAGACAAGTGTGTTTGACACACTTATCCCTCAAGCTTGTAACCCACATTTTTTCAGAATTTTCAGCAGAGTTTTGCCACAAACTAATGAAGTTCATTGGGAACGCAAAATTATAGATATCAAGAACCAAGTATGGCTTCGCTCCAGAGTTCTACAATTTCAGGAATAGGACAAACTGATGTGAATGGTGCTAAATGACAGGAAAACTCCTATTTATGCAGCAAGACACAGCAAAAAGAGGATCTGACTAAATGAGCACTAGCAACAAAGTAGCTGGCTGCATAAATATTTAACCAAAGACATTTGTTGCCAGCAAAAGGAATATGCCACTACACTTTCCAAGTGGTTAATCAGAACTGTGAAGTTATGGAGACAGTTAAACTACAAGAGAAATTCCAGGAAAACAAGCCTTGTAGAAAAAACAGAACTGAAGAGAAAGCAAAGTTAAATCATCCGTATAAAGTTTCTGTAGTCAGCTACAATCTTTCTTGAAGGCTTGTTTCCATTCTGCTCACATGGCACCGTAAAACATGGACACATCGTGCAATTATTTTTAAAATTGCGGCATCAGTGAGTTTACTTCCTGTTTTAAAGGTGTTCTGCAAAAATTTTACTCGATTCACTAAGTATTCAAGTTTTGCATCATGCCATGACAGGAGATACCAAACAATTAGGGTAGCTATTTGCAATCCCTAATCCTGATCAGCTAGCTCTACCAAGTGAACACAGGCAGAAACTCATGTTTCAGGAGTAACACTGAAAACAGAAAAGCTAAGGGACAAGGGATTCAGGACAACATACAGGACAAGGCTTTTAGCTGCCGCTTAAGGCTTCTTTCATCTCTCTTCTGTGTGCTCTAAACATTATATACAAACAAAATCTATTTAAGTATTAAGAGTGGTTTCCCCTTCCACAGAATCCTGCGCAACTTCCCTTTATTTCCCTTTTACTTGCTCCATGCCCAACATGTCTCATCATCTCTCTCTGCTCTTCATCCCTTTTTAACTGATCTATTTCAGAAACTTCAAGTCTTCCTGACAGTCCAGCCTGAGAAACTGCTTACTTCCAGCTAACCCCTTTTCCTGCTCTCACACACCTCAGACCTGCTCTTCCCAGCTCATCTTCAAAACTTTGTGTTCATTCACTACCAAAAGCAATGTAGGTCATCTAACATTTTCTTCTTCTCACAAATCAGATTTACCATCTTATTTTCATCCAGATCAGTTAACATTCGTAAGTTATTCTCTAGAGGTAACTGCAGTTGACTTGGTCAAACTGAAAAATTCAAGCATTAAAGAAGGTTGTGAAACTCCACCATCAAAACAACATCTTTTGCCATCTTTCTAAACACCATTAAGAAGCAGACTAAGATTTAATGTGGCACATTTGTGCCACTATTATAAAAAAAAAAGCCAGTCCATCTCCCTTCAGAACAGATGCCAAAACCTTACCTCTCCTACTATCACATTGAGTGGAAATAAAGTAATAAACACAATAAGCCCACAATGGGAGACTGCTGTGGCTAAGTGTCAGTATTTTTATAATAATGGAATAGTTTAAGTAGATTGTAGTCACTGTATTCTCTCAGACTGTCCTGCGATTCACTGTACCTGATATAAACGACAGGTAGTTTGAAGAGGTCAACACCATACTACAGTGAGGTTTCAGTGAGACCGCCTCCAAAGAACAACAACAAACAACAGTAGGAATTCTAACTTCTTCCCATGTTACTTCACACAACCCTGAGGTTAAGATCATGGCCCACACATTGTTTAAAGCAGTCTGAAACACTCGGTACAAGAGCAAGACATTCCCTGTCCCCTTCAAAAGACCAGGAAGACCATGATATGAGTAAATAAATAATGCCAAAATTGTCCCACACTCATTCAAAAGATAAGTTTTCAATGCACATCACAGCTGGGGGTTCCTAACAAAGGCAGTAATCCTTACATTTTTTCAGCAGTTACTGGGTGGCTCAAGGTGATCTATTTCAGCCATTGCACCCACGGTGCAAATCTGAAACGCATCGAGGGCAGAGTTAAAACAAAAATAACACACATTAAGCCTTCTCTGCCCACACTCTTCAGGGCTTTCCCAGAAGTTCTGCTTTACAAGCAACACTTCCAGAGTGAGAGGGCTCCTATTTTGTTTTTAAAGTTTTGTCAAGGCAATTAGTGTTAAACAAACAGAACAAAGATGAATGACTAATAGACATCTAAAGCAACTGTAACACAAATTAATACCACTCTCAGGAAATGGACAACCCAGATCAAACACAGGGTAACTACTTACCATAGCATGTGTTCAAGAAGTTCCTAGTGCAGAGTTTGAGCTGCCTGACATTCCTAGGTTTTAAGAAATTTAAAGGTAACACTGCCAGGAAACAAGGCAGGGTATAACACAGAAGGGATGCCGACTCTCGCACGCTCTGAATGGGAAAGAAATAAAGAACCACAAGTCTCTTCTCAGAAGGGTCTAACTAGCATTCCTTGTACCAACTGAGTGCTAACCAGGGCCTGGAAAATACTATGTGCTGGGGAGAAACAAAAAGGTAAAATGGGAAAGGGAGAAGACTTAGGTCTCTGTGATCCAGGACTTTGCATCCTTGCCTTTTCAGCTGTATGACTTAACAGGCATCTTGTAAGTACAGTCCAAAAATAGAACAGAGATAAAGCTGCGAGTTGAAAAGTGTGTGGTATGCTTTGTGTGGAGCCCTGACATAGGCCTCGAGGCATTTAAGTTACAGACAAGCAAAAATGTACAGACACAGATGAGACGCACACATTTCAGGCTGCATACACTGCCACCAGTGTTACCTGCCCACTGGCTAGGTCCATACACATCTTCCTTATGCTACTAATCACCCTAGCAAGGGACTCTTCCTGTACATTTTGCTCTTTCTTGCCTTTAGTTAATACAGGCGCTCACAACAGAGTTCTTCAAATAGCTCACAACCAATGGCACTTAAAAACCAACGGAGGATACAGAAGGTCAAGTTTATATACCAAGTGCAAGGGGCAAAACAGAGACAGTGCTGCAGCTACAGCAGTTTCAGAAAACCAGGAGAATCTGAAAAGCTGCAGGATAAAAGACAGCAACTAAAAGTAACAGAGTATTTTGTCAGCAAATAATAAGGGAAGAGTAAGGACAAGAAGAGGACTAACCCTGCCAGCAAACCTCACCACTGCCCCCAGAAGCGCAGCTGCACGGTATGAACCTGCAGTGCTAGGGGAACCCTCTGTCCCGTTTTAGCCTGTGTTATTTTGCAAGCAGTAAGACAAGCTAGAAACACTACTCGCCTTCCAGAAAAACTGTCCTCACAGGATGCTCCCCTGAATGAACTGCCCCTACAGCCAAGTCTTAATTGACTGGGCCAGTCACACAAAATCCGGGACAAAGGAGAGGTCAAAGCAAGGTCTGCAAGTTCCTAGCTGGCATCTGGCTCCTCCTCACTATCATGTTACTTCAGCTGAGCTTCTGCTTTCAAACAACTGACCTGGAACTAGTCCCTGCATTTTCTTCCCGGAAGTTTCCGAACAGATGTCTGCCTTCAGGGAGAGGGAAGAGAGAAGCATGCTTTGCTGAGGAAGCAGAGAGAGGACATGGTACAGAGACAGCAAAGCAATCAACATTTTGCTGAAGACGCTCTGCGGCCAGGGTCATTTTGTTCCCTGGAGGGCTCCTTGGCAATCTTAAACAAGCACGATTTTTGTTTTCAAGCCATATAAACAAAATACATCAACTCTTTCAACAAGATAATTTGGTCCTTTGCTTTGTTTTACATGCCTGTCCTGGTTTGAGGTAATGTAAAGCATGCCAAGTGTCAGCTTCAGAAAAAGCAAGACCTGTCAAGTTAGGATATGCGACTTTCCACTGCAAAATCCTATGGTCATCAAACAATGTACACAGAAGTACTATCATCTATACAGATGCTGTCCTGTACTGGAGGACTAGAACACATACGCAAAGCAGGGCTCCTGCAACCAGCCTTCTGCTTCTGTAGAATACTGGTTTAGGTAACCTACAGCAGAGAGCAATCACCTTAATTATGAACTTCCCTCAAACCTTTAACCTAATTCTTCCATTGATTTTCTTGGTATATGCCTTGCCCCCCATGGCTGCCATTTTCTCAATAGAAGTGTTCTGAGAACATCACACAGACCCCATCGAGCACTGCAGATCACTTCTGCAGAGACTGTAAAAGTAATTGACAATCCTATAACAGGGGATACCTTCTATGTTCCTCCATATATACCAGTCATCCAACTGATTATTACAATCACAATTCTGCCAAGCCTTTCCCTTGCATATTCAAGACAGCTACTCTAACATAATCCAAGTAGCAAACTCCCTACAGACTAGTTTCACCTCCTCAGCGTGAATTGCAAAATAGAGAACTTTCTTAGTCTCCTTTTACACGAGTTGTTATTACTGTAGAGCGCACACTCTCACTTCCTCTATGAGCACAGATCAAGAAACTGTGTCTGCCTATTCCTGCATCGCTCCTAACAATGTGCTTAGCTAAACAAGACTTCAGCAACAATATCTAATCCCGATTTTAAGGAAAAAAAAAACCACCTGAGAAGTTATCACTTCTGCTGACTGCCTCTTTGCCCTTACACGATTCGCACCTAACCAACAGTTGCAGCTTTTACTATGTACAAGCAAAGGGGTAAAACTATCACTGTAACTCCCGGTTTCCAGAGTCTTGAGATAAGCCATTTATATCTCAATCCATTTACCAATGGATAACCCTGAACTTTCTGAGGCACCAACTCAGTTTCAGTCACTGCGTACAGCGCTAGTGATTTTACAGAAGTCCTATGACTGACTTAGCTGAAGCTTTACAATGCAATTCTATTAACCTAAGCTCCATGTGGAGTTTCATGTCTGTTTGTATGCATGTCCTTGCACACAAACAGAAACTTTCCAAATGATAAGCTGGAACCCTCCTCCAAGATTTGGATAGTCTCAAAACTTCTCTAAGTTTTGCAGGGGTGTGGCACTACAACTGCTTTTGCATTATTTTCAGAGGTGGAAAAGAATCTTATTTTCAAAAACAGAGACAGACAACCCGTACAACATCCCTTAAAGATTAAAACAGAATTCCAAACACCACTTGTAGCTGTCAACTGAAAAAAAAGACTGCTGAATTGGAAAAGAAAGAGAAGAGGGGTGTTACTGCAAAGCAATAGTTTAGAGGGTTTATACTAAACCATCTTGCAAGTCTCATTCATATTAACTGTAAGCATACTAGTTATATCAAGATAGCTTGATATTGAAACCAAACTTACCAGTTGCTTCATACAGTAAACTATGATTTTACAAGACGCTTAAAGATGCACTGGGAGCCAATCAGAGCTTGAGTTATTATCAAAAAGCTCAGCTCTGCACTCTCCTAACACTTTCAGGTGCAAGACAAAAGCCTTAGTTTAGGTAAGAACTAAGTCTATCAGTTATTTGAACCACATGCCAATGCAACTACACACCATCTCAGCACAAACGTTCCTACACAAGAGGAGAACTAAGTGCAGTGCAACTCCAAGACCATAAACTCACATCTATTGCATCTCTTTCAAATATGCGGAGCTGCAGAAACAGCTCAAGCTTGATCTTGCGTTCTTGAAAAAGCTCCTCCATCTGAGACTGGGCCTCATCCAGCTGCTGCAGGACTGTCTCTATGTGGTTGATCGAGCTGTTATGGGGGGTCTTGTTACTAGAAATGGCAGAATCCCTATTCAAAGCAGAGAGAGGGGGAAGGGGGGTGGGGGGAAGAAAAGAAAAAAGAGTATTATTGATAAAAAAACCCATACAATTTGGATCTCATACATGACCATAAAATGCAAGACTGTTTCAGATAAGGTCAATGCAAGTCATATTACGTGAAAGCTAAGCCTGTACATCTTTGTTAACGAAAGTCCAAATTATGTTTTAGTACTTGAAAAAACATTAGGAAATTAGATTACTTTCATATTTTGACTAATTCAACATTTAAGGACATTCTGCTTACAAGAAGAATAAAATTTAAAACCAGAGACAAATCCTTATATTGTGAAAAGGAAGTGGCATGCGATAGCTACTTACTTTACTGAACCTTCCTGGCAATGAAAAAAATCAAAATTAGATAATAATAAAAAAAAATTACTTAATCTTTTACTTTAGTACAGAACTTGCAAATTCAGATATGATAATATCAGCTCTTGCAGCAAAGGGGACGTGTACCAGTGCAGCTGGGACCCAAATTTATTTAGATTATTGCTGAATGAAATGGACTGCAAATTAATGGTCTTTACTACAATAACGTTACTTATCAGCCTGCAGAGCAATTTCAAGTGTCTCTTTATAAGAAGGTTGTTGCTCAGAACTCAAAACGCTGTGGAGCTCTGCATGTCAGACTACAAAGACACGATTGCTCCTATCACAACGGTAGCTTAAGTAAACAATATCTCCTTCTTGTGGAGGTAGTGTTTATAAGCTGAGCTTCCTGTAAACAGAGGGTTAGAGACCATCAGTACAGCACGAAACATCGCTGTAGTCCTAACATTTACAAGTTTTATTTATAGGTCATATCTTGTAGTTATCACCTCTACCCTCAAAACAGAAAGAGCTTCACAGATTATCAGACATACACCATAAAATATTTAAATGAAAATTTCTTTTACCTTAGTTGCTGTATAAGATCTTCACCTTCTTTTATGACATTGACTGTAACCTGCAGAGTGGTCTGTTGTTGTTGACCAAAACGTTTAATCAGGTCTTGGACAGCCTCCACAGACTCAGCATAGACATCATCAAGCAGTTCTTTCTGTAGCTCTTCAAGCCATGTCCACAGCTAAAGGAGAGGGGGGAAAAAAAAAAAAGAAATGTAAGCCCCAGGATCATGCAGTCACTATTCCAAATCAATCTTCCTGGACAAGAGAAAACAGGCTGAGGTGGGGAGGAGAAACAGGATTTGCTTCTCTTCATAGAAAAATGCCGTCTTTAATTTAATAAAAACGAGCCTTTGTTTCATGTAAGGTTTTTGCTTCTTGGAAATACCAGGAAAGCTTTATCCGTGTTGCTAAGTCACCCTTTCTTTCCCATTTTCCTTCTACAGTACTGAGCGTATCCGACTGAGCAGCACAGAGTTCATAGCGAGAATCCCATCTGCAGCTCTGTGCGAGAGTCCCTGGGAGGGAAATGCTATGGTAACACTCCCTGAGAGAAGGGAGGAAGGAAGGAAGGAAGGGAGATGTATTGTAGCCACCATCAAATTTACACTGCCAGGCTGACACATGCACACAGATAACACTTCTCTGTGGCCTTCAAAAAAAGAAAAAGAAAAAGGGCATTTCAGAAAACAAAATACAGAGATAAATCAGATGTGAGAAGTTATTTTTCTGTCATGATTTCTACAGCTATGGTGTTTACCCTCTTGATTTCAATTTCACACTATTACAACAAAAACCATCATAAGTAATTCCACCAGTTAATTCAATGTTTCCTCCCCCCGTGCACATATCCCTGTTCAGAACTGCCCATGCGCTGCAGCTTATGGAAAATTCCCTAGACATATGCTAGCTAGGTATCACAACTGGTCACTTGAACCCTACTGCGCTCTTTTCCACAATTTTATGAGGCAAGCTGTTGCCTCCTAAGCTCCCTGTGAAAATTATTCATCAGCAAACCATCAGCCATCTATCGTGTAAGTGATAAGAACACTTCTTGAAGAGCGGGCGCATGGCTGAGTCCTGCAACACTCCTCCCGTGAGCAGCACTAACAGCACAACGGAACAGCTGCTCCCACAGGAAGCATTCAAACCGGGTCCCTCCCCGCTATTTTACCATCACACCCCAAACCCTGTGACTCCAAGAACAAGGATTAGAGTTTGAGTTTTATCCTGAAAGAATAACTCTGTTCTGATTGAATGTATTGAGATCTTTTGACTGCACTTTAGTCTCTGCCTTCATACATTTTAGAGGTAGAAATAGGCTTTATTAACTTTGAACCTAATTAAAAGGTTAACATAGTTAAAATACAGACAGTAAGAATCAAACTCACTTCATTTAAAGAGACAGAAAACCAAATGTTTTATTTCTTTGCTTAACATTTTCTACAGAAATACCCATTTCACGCTGCTGTTCCTACTATGTTCTGATCATAAAGGTTTCCTAATTCCCAATGGAGCCACATTAAAATAGAAAATTCAATGAAGGATTCTAGATCTTGATTAATCGGTTCCTTGGACACTTTATTTTAAAACCAAATGCTAGTTTTTGTATCTTAGAGCCTTACATACCTCCTGAGGTAGGTTTTGAGTTAACCAAGCTATAGGCTAAATTTTCACAAATTGTGAAGAATTAATGACATTTAACCAGACTCTTTTCTACAAGTCTACTACACTTCCCCCCCCTGAACTGCCTATTCATACACGCTGTGTTATTCTGACTACTCATATGCTTCAAAGACAATGCCTGTCAACAGATTTCAATGCAACTCCATAGTCATAAACACCACAAGCTCAAGCCACAGCAGTCTTTCTTATTAAAAGGAGCACAAATCAATAGAACTTAGCAAGTGGGTCAAAAGCACTCGTCAACATTCATTCTGCTGTAACCGAATGCAGCATCCAAATTCCCCACACACACACTCCAAATGCACACTTAGGAATGCAAATTTCACTTCAAGACAAGTGAAACTTAAGAGCGAGAAGCCTGACAGTAAAACCTGAAAACTTTACTCAGGTTTCAATGCCAAGAGGACACGTTTTTATTCCTCTCTTAACTTACGAAGTTTATGTCTGAACCATAATAGCAGGGCACGATGTTAGAGACCTTCCAAGTGAGCTGGTATGTACACACAAGCAGTGCAGCTTGCAACTGTGCAAATATATTCATTTGAGAGTAACACTTTGTTGTTGCCTGCAGATCTAATGTGGTTGGTGCTGGCTGGAAGACCTCTACACTCCATGCTTACTGCACTGTCTATAAAAGGCCAAATTTTCAGAGACGTTTATCACAGACAAACTGGGATTAAAACCATTTTGAGTCTCTTGGACTATATCAAGTTTGCTCCTTAGCTCCCTTACAAGCACCTGTACTGCAGCTCAAGACAGGTCTGAGAACCACATCAATTTTTTCCAAGACATCTTTTGCAGCTGGGTTGTGTCAGACCTGTAGAAGGGACACCTCAGCTTTGCATTTCTTACTCTTCACGTACACTTCAGCCAGTTCTATAATTCGGTGGAGAGGACACGGCAGGAGCAAGGAAACTTATAAGGGCTGGGCTGGTGATGTACTGTGCATGCGAATACTTCCCTTAAAGCTCACCCTGGATGCTGGAGACCAAGCCAACACAGAACAAGCAGACCTTTCCCTCTGCGTAGCCAGTTCAAAGCAACACCACCTGCCTAGAGCAGAAAGACACGGGCACTAGCAGAACAGAGCGTTATGCCGACTGGCTGAGTGCCTGGCCAGCACGGCATGGCTGTAAGCATGCTATCTTGCCCCCAAGGTACCAAAGGGCTCAAAAATACATTGCATTTGCCTAGTTTATTAGCTGAATTGCCCACTGCTTGGGAAGGAAAAACATTTCACAAATGTGCAGAAAGAGAAAGAGAGTAATTAGTATGCATTACTTGCCTAGCTGTGACTCATACGCTGTTGAAAGTGGAACAATTTAAGCCATTTCTGAAGTGACTAAACAGCTCTGTGACACTTCCACAGCAGAAGTTACTCTAATACATTACTAAATAAGCTTTTTACACTTTTCCACCAAGTAAGTTTCTGACAAACAGTTTCCACTCAAAATAATCTTGATGTTTATACACAAAAGTCAGAATAAAGCCATCACAGATGAACAAAACTTGCAGATTATTAAAGCTGGATAGAAATTCATGCAATTTACCAAGAAGAGCTTAATTCATAATGGGTGGCAATAGCCAGCTGGCTTGTGCACAGCTTTAAAACCAGAATGAGCACTGGATATACTGGAAATTACGTAAATTACCTTGTTTTCAGATACAAAACTAAGGATGAAGACAGTACAAGGTTGTGCAGCAAAGCCAAAAGAAAGCGAACAGTTTATAGTGGGGGGTGAACAGAGACCAGAGCTTACCCATACATGTTCAGCAGTGCAGAACTACAGATTTTATACTGCAATGATTTTCTAAGGTAACACATTATTCCACAGAAGAGAGCTTGGTGAAAAAGTCCAGGGGGAAAAAAAACACAAACAAACTGGTCATTGAAAAACTATTAACTTTCTCTCGGTATGAACTTTTGAGCAACTTCCAGGCATGTTTTTTTAATACTCTCTGTAAAAGTAGCAGCACGAAGATCCCTAAACAAACCACCAAGTCCTGTGACCTCAATAAGAACTTTATCCAGTGGCAAGACAGCTCCTACGTACAGTGAAAAAAACGTATAAATAACTCAATTCAGTCACAGGAGGCGGCTCTTCTGCTTCTTTCATCTGCTCTTCACATCTTATCAGAATTAAAATTGGAGAGGGAAATCAAATTCTGAATCCCTGACAGGCAAATGTTTCATCCAGCAGATTTTTTTTTCTTGATCTAAATATAGCACAGACTAAGAAACATCTGCTTGAATGAGCCTGCATCCTGTGCTACCTCTTTCCTAAGTTCTTGGGAGCATGCCATTAGTCACTGAGATAGTATTATTTTAATTGTCTGCAACATCCTGGAAGTTTCAGTGTTTCCATCATGGGCCTCTATCCACTTAAATCCCATCCCTGTAATCTCCTGAAAGACTGCAGCTAAATAAGACCTTACTGTACTTTGCTGAATATAACCAGAGAACAATTATTTTTGAGTAAATACCTTTCCAAGAGCACAGAGTTATTTTATTAGGGTAAAATATCCACCACACTCTTTCACAATTTATTTTTCATTTTTATAATAGCAGCTTTTGGATACGCAGTCAGCCTTTTCAGCAGGCTAACACAAAGAAAGCCACACAGCCTCTGCATGTAAAAACTGCCAATTCCTCTTTCTGCCCCTGCCCCCAGCACCGTGTTGCAGTACGTGTATTACCACAGGCACAGTTGTTGAAGGAGCTATTATTTGTACAGGGCCAAACGTTGCAATAGTATTCCCTAACAAGTATATCTGGGCATAGAAAGGGGCTACGTATGTGTGTCTGCCTGTAAGCTTTGGCTTTCAGAACATTCAGTGGACAAAACCTGCATCTTTTTAAAAACAAAACCCCTAAGATGTCAAACCCCCTGGAGTTTGTCTTCCAGGGTCTTTCAGTGACATTTAAGATATTAAATGCATGCATATTTTCTGAAAATTAGAAATAATTATCTTTAAAAAATGTCAAATAACCCTATCTAGTCTACAGTCATAATGGAATCAATTTCCTATTCAGAATAACTGCATCCTTGAAGGAAAACCAAGTTTCTCACATCTTCCTCACACCACATCAACTACTACTACCCTGTTAGCATTTGTCTCATTGCTTAACCGTACAAGAAAAAAATGTTTATACCATAGCTTTACACAGTTTAAAGGCCTCTTTCTGCCTCACTTCTCTGAAGCACTTTGTGCTATTTCAATAATGCTTTGACTTAAATTTGGACCCCTTTTCCAAGCAAAGTAGATACCAGTATTGAAAAAAAGAGACAAAATCTGTGCTGGGTAACTGGATTTCAGTCCTACCAAAGCAGTAAACCACAACACACTTTAGTGTGATGCCACCGAATGTTTCTCTTATTTCAGATTTAAAAACTGTCCTACTCAACTCTCAGATTCAAGATGACGGGCATATCAAAGTACTGACCAGAGACTGCGCTACTTATGTTTTGCCAGACCTGTCACACTGAGCATTGCTGTGCTATAATGATACGATAGAAATTAATATTAGAGATGCACAAAAGCCCAAGGGACAGAGCCTTCACACTTCGATGGGGGCATGCAAAAGCTGCTCTGCTGCCTGGAAAGGGCATGCAGAGGAGAGAGCAGCCTTATTATGACATCCGCATTTAACCTGTAGACCACCAGCACAGAAGACTCAAATACTCAGGTGTGACAGGCAACCAGAAGAGCAGGTCTGTCACCTCAGGGTCCAACTGGGATGAAACGAATGAAAGGCTGTGCGGATGGACACCCTTCCATGCAGGATAATGCAAAGGAAGGCATATTTCTGGCAGTGAGCTGAGAGACAAAGCAAGACCATTATCAACAAGCTTTTTTGCATCAAATACACATGCCTCATAGCTAGATGTGAATGAATCGGCAGCATTGTGGCCAGACCAAGGCCTCCTCAGCCTTCCCATGCACCGGCACCCTCAAAATGATGCCACCTTCCTTCACCAGCTTGCACAGACTACTGTTTCATTACTTTTGTTCAGGAATGGTGAGGTTTTGTATTTTAAATCTCAGCCAATTCCACTTCCTTTTTCTTTGTTTCAACCTCAGTCTATTCTGGTGTAAATTTTAGTTTGAGTAAGACGAAGAAAAGAAGAGAGACATCTAGTAACACCATTAAGCATATTGTGTATACATAAAAAGCGCTCTGAGCTATTTTATAATCAACTTGTCAGAATACAGACAAAAGGTTACATGCAAAAAGCCAACAGGCTCTTAAGAGATCATTCTCTTCCACACACAGTCAGCCTGATCTGTATTCCCACACTTGACTCCAGTTAGGAAAAATATCTGTTGCTCTGCTTTGGCATTACTACAAACACCTGGCTTGGCCAGGATTTCAGTCTTCCCACTCAGATGCTGAGGGAGCCATTTTGGAGAGAGTGTGTGTGCATGTGTGTCTGTATGGATGTGTATGGAAGAATCTGAATTCACACCAAAATCCTGTTCATCTCTACTTGGCGACAGATTTCACAGCAAAGATTACCGTGACTCTTGCTCCTATGTTTTGCACACAACCTTTTACGGCAAGTGTTTATTTAGGAAACATATCTTTTATCTGTGTGGTTTTTCTCTCACCTTGTCCTTCACCATATTATTAAATGTCAAAAGGCACAAAAGCCGTATGGTATTCACTGTCTTGCAATGGTCAACAGTTTCAGATGTTCAGTTGCATTTTGTCCATCCTCAGGCTGGGAGCCTGCCCAGACACAGTACTTCCAATGCAAAGATTCTGATAAGGATATTTATGGTCCCAAACACATTTAAAGCTCGTCAGTGTACAGCTTAACTTCAGTGCATCACTCACTGAAAAATTTGGCTTATAGACTGAAATTTCTCACTGTTTGCATGGGAGCTAAAAATCAATACTCACAACCTTACAAACTTAAAACTAGTAATAACATAACAGCATGGAATCACAATTTATACACAGCAAGCAACTGCTTTTCTTGGATCACTGTTAAACAAAATGAGTAATGGCGATACCATTACATAACATCATATTTCTGTCTTCCCTGAATGCATTCTTTTTTTCCCCAATGAAAAATGTGGTCTATTGAAGTTAGTCTACAAGGAGTCTGGGAACTTATATGTTGTTTTGTGATGTTTGTAAGCCACAGCAAGCTCTTCCAGTTTGTAACCACCTGGCTACAGAACTTCTGGAATTGTTAAAGACAGCCAACATTTCCAACGTACATCGTAACAGGCTGCTGCACACATACTACACAGCTGCTTTGTGCACAGGTAGAGCAAAAGTCTTTTACTTTCAGGATGCGTCAAGCCAATCTACTGCTTTTGTGGCAAGGACACTGCTTCTGAAAGCAGAAACTGTGCTGATTTACTAAATGTGAATAGAGTAACAGTACTGTGCAGACACTGCAGGGCTGATGCTTCCCAGGGAAGCTAGGAAAACTTGCAGGCAGATTGTGTGTCAAGTATAAAGGTTGTGTGAAACTAAAGGGAGAAGCAGTATTGGAATGCTCTCATCCAGATGAGGAGCATTCATTCAACACGAAGTATTTCTGGGGAAAAGATGTAAACATAACGAAACATCCTACTTCAAAAAATCAAGGGATTGGATGGATATTGGAGCCAGATTTCAAAGCCTCAAAACAGCCAACAATTCTGACTACCAGCTTTCCTCAGCTCTGTGGCTCCCTCCAAACTGTCACACACAAACAGGGTTTTATTCTTCATGCCTATTTTTTAGACCAGGAAACCACAAAAAAAGATACAAGAAACAAAATTCACCCTGAATACTTGGAAGGGCAAAACGTGTTGGTGGTGTTTTGTTTTGATTTGTTTGGGGGTTTTTTGTTGTTTGGTTTTGTTGTGGGTTTTTTTGTTTGTTTGGGTTTGTTGTTTTTTTTTTTTTTTAACAACTGAAGCATCTCTTTCCAGTTCAACAACTAGCATATTATCCTACTACTTGAACTCCTCTCTTCACTAGCTAAGTGTGCACATTAACTTCTTCACTTCACCATACAGCAGAAAGGTTATATGCTTACAGGTATGCACCAATTTATTCAGCGACTTCCCACATCCTGCAGGAGAAATGCAATTCTCCTGCCAACAAAGCATGGATGACTTTCAGGTTTAGGGCATTTTTATCTTCCATCTGCTTTGTGATGCCTTCTCAGCACTCCACACGCATGTTTGATAACAAACAACATGCTGTTGAAAACAGATCAGAATACAGAGAGCACAAGACAGCTTTGAGCTTCTGTTTCTTTGCACCTTAACCAAAGGACTAGTCTACTAAATGTGAACCACCTGCCTCACTTTCTCATCTGTATTTTTAAGTAGAATGCAAATAAATAAAAATATAGTCTTGCCTACCTAAATAAGTACTCTTTTTAATTTTCCTTGCTTTATTAGGTATAAAGGTCAGCCACATGACAAAACGAAAAAAATGCACATGTGTACATCAGCCACAGTACCTTTCCCCCAAAGTCCAGGCTGCAAAGTGGCTGCTATAGTAACAGCTGTGTGCACTTACAGGGTCACAATAATATCCATTTTCCCAAAGAAATAAATCAAAATACAGAATATCTTTTTTTCTTTTTTTTTTTTCAATAAAACATTATTATCTAGGGGAGCAGTGGCAACATTCCAGCACATCTGGATCAGCCTCCCAGAATTACTCAACAGTGACTCACAGATCAGTCTGCCTTTCGGTTTTTTGGATTTTTTAAAGCCCTTTACTTGCAAATCCTTTTACAGTCTCTGTCTTTCATCACTACAACCAACTGTATCAATTTAAATACCATTGCAACTACTCTTCTTGATGCCAAGAAAAAACAGGTAATGAAGAAATCTATAGAAACAATGAACATGTTTCAGCACTCCTGTGCGCCACAACAGGTAATGGAACAGCACTATGTGCTTGAGAAAAGCGAAACAAAAAGTTGCACCCTAAGAATAGCTTACAGTACAGCATTTATGTTTTGGGGGGTTTTTTTTGTTTTTCTTTTTTTTTTTTTAAAAAACAAGGAGAGTCCTGGGAGATATCGGCAAGGAAGTATCTAACAGAAAACTGATGGGGGAGCTATGTACCCATGTCTCGAGCTAAAAAATAATTCAATCCTGACCTGCTTCAAAGACCAACTACCTTGTGTTTGTTTCAAGTGCAAAGCAGATGTTTCACATACAAAAACCTCCCACCCTTATCCTCTACAAGCTTTTGCTGAAGAAGGTACTTTGAATACTACCCCACTGAACAGACCATGTCTCAACGTAGGCTAAAGGGAAGGAAGACATACTCTGACATGCTGTGATCCACAACCCTTTCATACATGTTTTCACCTAGTTTGAGCAGTGAGAAGATTTAACATGAGGCCTACACAGAAAACAAGTAATCTACAGTTGTTGAAATTTGCCGCTACCTTTAACCAAAACTCCTCGCTGAAGTCCTTATTCCTGCTCTAGCCTATTCCACCCTCTCCCATGAGCTTGTAACTACATATGATCTGTGTTCTGAATCAGAGCAGAAAACTGATCTGCCCCAAAATGAGGTGTGTTTGGCTGAATTTTCTTCTTCCTGGTGTATCAGTTCAACCTTTGAAGACAACTAAAAATTGCTAACATGGAGCAAACCATTGTCATTATCATCAGATAAGCTCTTTAGGTTGTGAAGAGCCACCAATACACAAGATCAAAATGTAATGCGTAAAACAGAAAGAAAACAAAGTCTCTCTGGGCAGCAGGGTTGCTTTAAGTAGTCTTGTGCTTCTGCCATCCGTTTTCAGTCTCCTGAACCATATCAGTCTAACCACGTGTCTGACAACTCAGTTAACTGCACTGGAGAGCTGGCTGGATTTTAAAAAAAAAAAAAAAAAAAAAATCAAACCACCAAAAGCGCACAGTATCTCCCCCTGCCCCCCAATGCTGGTCTTTTAGCTGTATCAGTTCCCTGATCTGACCCTCCCCCCTTCACTGTAACTGAACAAGCATGTGTCCTTGCACAACACAGGAGGTAGAAGCTGCTTGTGAAAGTAAGAAAATAAAAATTAAAAAATATATAAAATCCAGAACCAAAACAACCACCCTACACCAGCCTCCAACCCGCACTGCATTACAAACCAAAACTCATCACACAGTAGAGGTTTCATGACTTCCTATGGCAAGGTTCTAACAACAAAAGTAACATTGGACAGTACTGGTTTTAAGGCTTAAAGTTATGGCCACAACTTAGCAGCAGTTTTACCTCTTTAACATGAGTGTGAAAGGACACAGACATGTCCAGCAGGATCTTGCGTTGCTCCACACGCCTAACAAAATCCTGTATCCGGTCTTCGAGCTGATGGGCAGCTTGATAAATTTCCTCTGGGTCGCACTCCCCAGTCTGAGCGAGCTGTTCAGCTGCTTCTAGGAGCTTATCTGCATTGGTATACGTGTTCTGTGGAGAAATAAGTTAGTTTCACAGGATTAAATGAAAGAAAATTCAGTCAGTATATTTTAAAGCCACTCCACTAGTGAAATGAAAGGACAAAAAGACCCTTGGAATGTATTTTTCTTTCTTCTGTCTTTAAAGGAAGTAGAATATAATCCTGCTGAAGATTTTGTTGTATTTCTAGATACTTTTTCTATTTAACTGTGAATAAATTAATTCCTTAGCTCCTTATTTATGTCTATTCAAATGTCTCCTTGATCAAAAATTTGGGAGCCTATTTATTCTTCCTTGGAATTAGTATTTTATATTCACAGCTAGAATAAAGACCAGCCTAAATGTCTAATTACTTGCAAACTGACCTGTTTCAATATTGGACAAATCACTACAGTCATGGCCAGAAGACTTTTCAAATGTGTATTATTAGAGATGAGAAAGTCCTAGCTGCTGGTAGAGATGCTTAACATCAAATCCACACATCCAGCAAGAAGGTGGAAAGTGACCAGGCATAAACAGAGAATATTTCTCTCCATCCTTACAGAAGTGAGGCAACCAAAATTCACGTGTCAGGTGGATAACCACCTGTGAAACAGCCACAACAGAGGAAGATTTAAAAGTTAGCTATGGCTGAGTGTCAGAGTGGAATATTGTCCCAGTACATCATAGGATTAACAAATGCAGATCCGCAGTCCTGTAAGACTTGGGTCAAAGCAGAAACAGAATGGGAGAAGTCTGGCACCTGATGTGCTGAGAGCGCTATGGTCCAGAGAAGAGAGAGATGTTTAACAACTCTTAAAACTTAGAACTTGCAGCCTGCATCTGTATCTTTCTCATTAATTCAAAACAGGACTGATTCCAAACATTTGCTGTGATTTAGGTGCTCTTTTTGAGCCTAACCTTGGGTTTTCATGCCTTAGAACGGTTCTCAAAATGGACTCATCAAGAAAGCATAGAAGGATGTTAACTTTAACCTCTGGAGACAACAGATTGAAGCCAAGTCCCCACTAAAGCAGTTTTGCTTATGTCACCACATCAGGTCCTCTGATAAGTTTGAACCACAGACTAAACAAAAAAGAAAATTCTTGACAATATAAACTACACCTTTCTCATTTCCCTTCTGCCCTTCCATCTTCTCCCAGCGTCAATTATATCAGGTAAAAACACTGCTTGCCGAGATAAAATATGCCTAGGCAAGTGTGCTTTTCTTTGCCATAAACATAGTATCACACCTCTAATTAACATTGTAATATCCACAAAAGTTAAATCCAAGCCCAGCCCTAAAACTCAACTAAGGGGCAGGAAATAAGAGCTCTTGTCCAGGGTCTCAAGCAAATTACCAGGCAAGCCCAGGACAGATTACATGACTCAGTGCAGCTTTCATATATTTGGGGGGAGTTCCCCCTGCATTCATTATGATCTATTTATATAAGGAATTCAATCCATGCTGCTCCTTGATTTTGACTATGTGCATCTTAGCCCTTCCTTAACCTTCAGCTTTTTAATTGCATGGAGATGTAAAGAACTCCTCCCCAGTTTCCCTGGGAAAGCCTCAAGAGACTAACATCAGCCTACTCTTTTCAGTGGGAAGCACACTACTCAACGCTCCAGATCGCTGGCTCAGGCCATGCTGGCCCAGAACACATGCTGATCTGTGCTTTGGTGTTTTGAATTCCATCGCAGCTCACACGTGTTCAAGGGGCAAGGCTGAAGAGCCTTAAGGCACTCCTCAAACAACAACTACTTCATCAACCCAAAGAGCCACACCCAGCTGCAGATGGCTGAAACAGAAGTTTCCCCTTTTAATGAAAACTTTATCTCACATGTGAAGCATTGTTTATGAATTCCAGGAGTATCTTCCGTGTCATACAGGCCCAGGCACATCAGACTTCTCTTTCTGTAAACTGGATGGTGAACTGCCTGTACATAGAAATGATCACAACCTAGATGCTGCTTCAAAAGGCGTTGCAATTCTCAAACCTTAACAGCAGACATATGCCTTATCGCTAAAATTTCTCTTTCAAGTAGAGCTGAAATATAATATAAATATTTATCTTGGTAGATAATAACTGTCCTTTGGAATAGAAATCACAGCAAATAGGCGTGCTGTACTAACTACTGCCTTTCCCAACTCTCTGCTTACTTCTAAACAATGCTTGGAGGAAAAAAAAGCAGTAATGTGAAGATTTTGAAAATGTTGGTCCCAAGGGGCAGTCACTAGTTAGAAAACAGAAGGTTAGGCAGAAAGCAGGAGTTCTCCCTTGAAACTGCTTATGCCAGTTTCCTAAATTAACAAAGCAGCCTTCATGGTGACAAATTCAACATAAGAGTTTCGAAACAGATGAACACTTCCTCAAAATATCTCCACTAGCACCACCACCCCCCCCCAAATCCGAAGGGGAAAGTATCAGCCTGGGAAGAGCTTTAAGAAGTCCTCTAGTCCATCTCTCAGTGTACCAAGGTGCAATCAACTACACTCAAGTCTTTAACAGGCATTCTTCTCCAAAATGCTAAAAGACTCTCCATAATGGAGAGTTTACCACCTTCCCCAACAACACATCCCATTGCCTTCCTAGTCTTCCTGTTGAGAAAACTTCTCTACACACTCTTCAGAAAAAGCAAACACCGTATTTTTAGAAAGCATATAAAGTGACACATCATAGAAAAGTCAAAGGTTAAATTTAAGAGACTAGTGCAGAAATGAGTACTACTGACAATAAATACAGCAACAAAAGTAAGTGGAGGTGTGAACTGGAGTCATACAAACTGGAGTTTATTTCACTCTGGAGGGGGAAAGACACACACATGGATGGAGGAAGATTAACAGAGATATACAAATCATTAAAGGCAGAGAAAATTAAGACAGATTACTCATTAAATACAGTGGACGCTATCACACTTAAGCATCAGACAACACACTTGAAAAGAAAAAGCAAAAGTACTTTTCATCTAAGGAGCAATTAAGCTGCGTAACTCATTGCCACAGGATCTGGCATACATTCCAAGAGCATAAATGGGTTCAAAAAGTAGCTAGCCTAATTAGGGGAAGAGAAGTCCACCAGTGACACTGGTTCTGATGCACCCTTCAGTTCCAGACACCAAATAGGCCCAGACAACTGTGAGGGTAAAGGTAATTTTTTAAGCATACAGTCCCTTTTCTTTATGCATCTGGTGATGGCCACGAGACACCTTAAGACACGGACCTTTAGTTTGATGTATTACAGCCATTCACAGGTACAGTAAAGTTAAGAACCAGTTCAAATATGTAACCTTTTTTTATAACTTTAAAGGAGGTGGGAACTGGTGATGGTAGGGAAATGATAGGTGTATTCAAACGAGGTTTGGAAGAATCTCTCTTGTGCGTCTCTTGCACCAAGAAGACTTGAGCTCTTAACTCAGATGCAGTCTGCACATGCAGAAAAGAACTTACCTGTGGAAAAAGATCCCACTAATTAATTCTTGCCATACATCTTTCATGTTGTTTGAGCATAGACTACTGTCAAAAAGCAGACATTGATCACAGTTGAAACAGCAGAAGCTGACTTAGAATTTCTTACAAAAATACATAGGGAAGTACAACCATACTATTAATCTGCAACCAGTGCTTCTAAGCTGAAAATCCATGCCCAGAAATGAATCAGTTATGTCAAAATTTGGAGTCTTGACACTTTGACTAAATGGTCTCATGGATACAAAGGTGATCATGGGGAGAGGGGAAAAAAGAAGAAGAAAGGGTAAGTAGAAACTGAACTGGACAGGCTTCTCATGAAGAGCAACAATCTTACAATAGTGCAAGTCAAAGTGTGTATGTGTAGCATGAATGTCAATACAACAGAATTTAGGGAGGATTATTAGTTGGCTAAGTTTTGACTATCTAGCGTTTCTGTAGCGGCAACAGAAGTGCCAAGTAAAGAGAAACAAGCCTTCATTTCACACAAATTTTAAAGTGAATAATTTGTGAGCCCACAGCCCATTGACGCTGGAACACCTCTTCTATTGGACACACCGCTTATTTTAACATCTCTTTGAATGCTGCTGAGGAATTGGCACCTCATTCACATTAAAGAAGAATGAGGGAGGAAGCAGAAGGGAAGAAAAAAGAAATAATAATTTTTGCTTCTCTCAAAATCAGGAGTTAGCCTTCAATCACGAACATTTCAACATTACCGTTGTCTCCCTGCATTTGATAAAACATTGCCATGCCACTGGCAGGTCACTTGACACAGCTTCCTCTCAGCTTCTGACTAGAGCTGACTGAAACACCCTGATTGTGCCCAGGGACGTATTTAAAAAAAAAAAAAGG
>VFFE01007704.1:151989-162001 GCA_008921705.1 Burhinus oedicnemus
AGAAAAGAAAACAAAAAAAAACAAAAAAACAATAACAAAAAAAAACCCCAAAAAACCAACAATGACAACCATCAAAAAAACCCCAAAAAACAAAAACCAAAACACAACAAAGGCCTTGACCAACCAGAAATGTAGGTAGAGAATAAATCGGCCAAAAGTTATTCATGCTGTAACAAGGACTGCAGATCTGCAGATTGCTTGAACACACACTTGAACATAACCTTCCTTATAACACCAACAAGAGGAATGCCTTTTGGGGCCTGCTTGCAGTCAGTTTTAGAGCAAGTAAGAGGAACAACTCAGAGGGTGTGCCTCTCTTGGCAGTTCCTACATATTCAAGAGTTAGAGATGAAAAAAAAAATACTTATTAGATCATTTTGTCCATCCTTCCGTCAGTGGAAGATAGTCCCCTGTAGTATATTTAAGTTCTTTGGCTAGTCTAAGTTTTCAGTATCTCCAAAAATAGAAATTCCACCCATCCCCTAAAGAGATCATTTTAAACTCTAGTAACATTCAGTTTAAGGAGGTTTTTGCTAAGTATCTGCTTTACAACTTTCTACTTTAAAGTATAATGCAAATTAACAAGATGCTTTCTTAACAGTTTACTTTCAACTTACAGTTCTACACACTTCATCCCTTTGGTGAAATATTTTTTTCTTCTTTGCTCAAATAACACAGTATTAAGTACGAGATCACTCAGGTTTTAAGTGTCTTACAGAAATAGATTCTTGCTTGTCTGACCCAGAAAAATAAGTATTTCCACATGCAAAATACTACAGATCTAACGAAAAATGAAGTATTAGGCACGCATATGGAAAATCCAGCCTATGGTATATACAAAACTAACAATGCTTATTATTTTGGACAATTTTATAGGAAATCAATACTGAGGAAGCTCTCTGACGCTACTTCACATCCTCAGTCACTGGAGTGCTCTGAGACCATATTTACAATAAAATTTTATTAAGAGATTAATCATCCATTAAACAGGCAATCTGTAAACACACTTCTGATGCATCCGCCATAGTAGGTGTCACTGCTGAGCTCCTGCACATCACTTCAGTCAAAACAGAAGACATATTATTAGAAAATTCTGAAGGACCACCGTACCAACCCTAACTTAATGAGATTTTTCTTGATGCATCTTAGAGATGTTTACTTTTACCAATCATTAAGACTGGACAGACAGTGGATGTTACTAACGAGGAGGACTCCAGCCTTCAGCTTCTCATGGGTTTTATTCACCTCACGTGCCCTTTTTGAGGCTGGCACTCAAACCAACCTCCTCTTGTTATGCTCCCTGTGTTCCTTAGTATCTCTATTTCATTCGGCTTGACTCTTTTTCACAGAAAAGTGTGTTTTGAAGCTCTATCATCAGTTCTGCTTAAGGCTAAAACTAGAGTCTTCCTATGGAAAAAGCACTGGTATCAGTGATTCAGAACAGGAGGGCATATACAAACTCAGTTGTATTTAAAGAAAAAACCCAAAGCTGTGTTGGCCAGTTTGCTGGCTTACCTGGTTTCTTAGGAGCTCCCCCCCCTTCCCCCCCCATCAGACTGTGTGGGGATCCGGGAGCTCCCCAAGCCTAAAGTCAGGAAGCAGGGCTTTCAATTCATCTCCATCCTCTTTTACAGGCTGCACAGAAGTTTAAATCCTAGAATCCCACAGAATTAAGTTACTTTAAAAGGAGAGCTTTTGTTCTTCTGCGATTCAACATTTGAAAGCAGGCTTTTGAAAATAATAATAATTAATAATAATAGCAGCAGTTCTGTTGGGCTTCAAGGCTCCCACTCTCTGTAGGACTGTGGAAGTTTGTCCTTTTCTTATTGAAGCTGGAGTGAAAAGGACAAATGAAATAAAAGCTTGCAACAGAAACAAAATAGTCCATTCTTAGAACTAATTTTTTTGTAGTGGAGCCCTTCAGTGCCAGAGCAGGAATTTTTCATATATTTCCATGACAAGTGTACAGTCCTTCATGCGATTGTTTTTACCTGCGCAACCTCTTCAAAGTCTTCATGGCGTTTCTGCAAAGCTCTAGCCCGATGCAGGGATTTTCCCACTCCGGTATGTTTGCTAAGAAAAGCTTCTCCATGGTTTTCAATCCAATCCAACACCTGTGGTACAGAAGAGACACACAAAAACTCTGAGTGGACACACTGAATGTTGCAACAAAGAGACAACTATTCAAGAAACTAAGAAGCTGTAAAGGGACTGCTTATAAGGAACTGTACTGTTAGATTAAAACACAGTATTGCCATTGAAGGACATTAATTACATCTCATTAACTTTTCTCAAGGCAATAACTAGCTCAAACTAGCTAAATCGTATGATTAAAGATTATATGTTTATTTTGAAGCTTATCAAGGACAACCTCATTTCTACACATTCATCAATTTGACAGTAATCTGATCCAAGTGGCTAGACCCCTTGTGAGGGTCTCTCTGTAATCCATTTATGCCTTCAGCTGACATTTTTCTGTAATGTAACACTAATAGAGTTTGCACATTCCCCAACAGCGCTGGTGAATAACACAGTGAAGTTTTATTTCAGATAAGCAGTCGCTTCTCCTACTACATATTGTTAAGTCCAGAAGAAAGATTCAGTAGTAGAACTTTTAACTAACACAATAAAATTGAGTTGAAATCATTATGAGATGAATGACAATGTCTGCATTCAGAGCACAGGAAAGATTTTACTCCAGTTCTGAAGAAGCATCTCCTCAAAATATCAGATCCGACATAATTGTGTATTTAAGTTTTATAGCTGAAAAAGTGAGGAATGAAAGACATTTTAAGGACATTAAAGCTTCTACCACAATGACTGGGCTGACAACTTTATAAATAGTTAAAAACTGTACATGTAATTAGTTCCTGCCAGTTAACACAAAGGATTACTGCACACATACTAGGTTTCTGATGAGTGAATGAACAAAAACATATGGTCTCTCTCCAAACTAATACCTCTTAGCCATATCTTAATTCATTCATTAGCTATCATGCATACGGTATTTAATTCTTTGGAAGATACTCAGGGGTTCAAGAATGCCATTCAGAACTAAAGACAACTGCATATAAGCAATTTTCTTAAGTCAGCTAACCATTTTTATACAGTATTTATGTAGTGGTGTGGAACACTTTACCTAACATCTCTTTCCAGTGGGTTTTTTGTTTTGTTTGGGTTTGGTTTTTTGGTTTTGTTTTGTTTGTGTGGTTTTGGGGGTTTTTTTGTTTGTTTTTTTTTTGTTTTTGTTTTTAAAAAAACCCCAACACCTAAGTATTTTGTTTCATTTTGAATTTACCTGCCAGAAACCTGTACCTTATCTCTTCTTATCTGGTGTTCTTTACTCTGATTCCTGAAGTTGGGTGAGGTTTTTTTTCTCCTTTTCCTGTACTGAAAGCATTTGACACTTACTGTAACTAAAGAGTAAGACTTTTTTTTTTTCTTCTTCCAAAGAGACTTGAGAACCATTTCTGCAACATCACTCATGGCTACATTCAATGCACACATAATCCCACACACTATTCCCATACAAAACATCAATGCTTTCTTTAGTAGACAAAATGAAGCCATCTGGTGTGATTTTCTCATTTATCTTCACTGTTAGAATCTTTTTTGGTTGGCAAACTCTCTCCTACCGGACATCTTCAAAACAACAAACAATCCCATAACACCACATAATACAGCCATCTCAAATCACCAACACTTATGCAATGTTTGTTTTTCCTAGTACGTATTGCCAAAAGAATATTATTGTGTTTTAGGTCAATGGATGTTTTCATTTGTTTCTTTCAAGGCAAAGTATTGATCAGAGAAGGTAGAGTGAGGAGCCAAACAGAGCCTCAGTTATCCGTACAGTTTATATTACCAATGCTTTTGACTGGTTTCAGGAGTCTACTCTGCTTTTCTCATTATAAAAAGAGCGAAAAAGAGATGTTTGGGTGAGAGAATTAGGCAAGACTCTGGAGACTACTAACAGTTACAAGCTAACAAATGAAATCAACAGCAAGATCTGTCCCAGAAAGCACAGGATGAAAAGCAGAAAGCAGCCCCGGGAGAATTATTTTTGCTCCAAATAATGCTCCGTAACTTCTCATGAGAAGAAATTGTCATAGAAATCCAGTATACAGATCATGATATAAACCAGTCAACTAGAGGAATATTGCTGCCTCTAAGTGAAAACAGTATGAATATAAATCTTATTAGTGCTCAGCCTTCTTACCTTGATTCTTAACAAAACTGAGTAAGCACTCTTTATTTGGGATTTTCACAGCATGTAAAAGCAGAGTCAGAGTTTAAGGTATGCTCTTGCCCGTCAGTGACAGTATTTGCATACCACTGACCAGGACAATACCATTAGCTGGCACTGATATTAGCACTCTTAATCGATACATTTTCTTCCTCTTCCTGGCAGATGTAAGAGTTACAGAAACCATCATATCAACCCGCTAAGGACTCTTCTACTAATACTGAAAGCACATGGAATTCACTCCGGTTGTTCAGTAATACATAAGAGTTTAAAAGGCTCAATACTTTTCAGTGAAGGGGTGAATAATACTATCCTCCACTGCAGCAAGTTGCTTTAACGATGCAATTAAGCTGTAACTGCAGCCTCAGCAGAACCATCCTTATGCCCAATATAGGATCTAGAAAACTGCTTATTTTTCTAGCACCAATACTGAATACATGATAGAAAAAGCTAGTATGGAAAGACAGCTTCATCTTGACAAATTCATTGCTCATGTAAAATGAGCTGTAAAATATTTGTTTTATATATGCCTTTTGCAGAAATAAACGATCTTATCTTTTGCAGATTCAAGGTGCTCATTTTCACCAGTGTTTCCCACATTATTATCCAGTCCTTATCCCCCAACCCTGTTACATACTTTGCACACACTCACTTTTCTGATCTCCCCCACTTACTTGGTGCTGACTTAACATTCAGAAGGGGAAGATGGAAGTCTCTGCATTCTAATCTTCGGGTAGTTAAAATGTTGAAATACTCTCTCCCGAAAAAAAATACATTTTACACTGGAACCGCCTCCAAAAGCCACAGGGGAATCATGTAGTGAAATCAGTATTATTTTGATGCTGAGCAAGTAGCAAGCATTCTTGGCCCATGCTTCATTAGTCAAGGCTGAAACAAGTGACTGTTACAACAAAAACTCAGACGGAGTCTTTGAGGCTGGCAGATCAAGGAAAGACAAGCAGCACGTTTATCCAGAACGGACAGAGAAGACACCCAAGGTCAGTGAAGACCTAATAAATGTATGTTTTGAAAAAAACTACTAAAGTATATTTTACTAATCTCTGGCTTGCAAGCCATCAGTAGTGTTTTTCAGGCCCCAAAACTTTCACTGTAGAAATGTCAGCAGTATCACTCTACCAGAAACATTATCTTTACGTTCAATTTTGTCTTTTCATGGCCTAGCAGCACAGAACCCCACGCTGCTATTGCAAGTCTGCTTTATTGCTTCATATCAGAACAGTCGGAGCCCGCTCCCTTCCTTTCCTTAGGTGAAAGGCTGGCATATATTATCCACTTGGTAAGCTTGTTAATTCTTAAGGATAAAATTATACTTTTGTTAGCATTTTTGCACTAGAGGGATTATTTTCAACAATTGAGTGCAACAGTGAATGACCTGACTTAATTTAAAACAAACAAACAAACAAAAACCCCCAAAAAACCAAAAAACAAACCAAAACCCCCCAAAACCACACCCTCTTTTTTGGCATTAATATACAAACTAAGCAGGAACTAGATCTCCTACCATGTTTCTGCTATCTTAGGTGAAACTCGGAATTCTGTTCAGTTTAAGACTGTCATAGTTTCTCACATATCACATATCAGGTTTGCTGTAATTCACATCTACTATTTTTAATATTTCATGTGCTACTTTCCTTACTACTTGCTCCAAGAAATTAGCAGATGATTCTTCGTGTACACAGCTCACACCACAGTGTTTTTGTTGATTTGGAAAGTTGCACTAGAAACACCCAATACTGAATATACAAGACAGAAGAACAAAACCAACCAGTTTTCTAAGGTGGAAATAACACAAAATGAAGTACCAGCTCAAATCAGCCAATTCCCTCCTCCAACTCAGCTCCGTCACTCACTTAACACTTCCATGAACTGATTTATTTCATTAATCCAGCACAAAACTACGCCAGCAGAGGGAAGAGGAAGAAATCACAGACTCATGCTGAAGGACAGATATAAGATTCACTTACAGAGCACTTGGTTGCTCGCCACGATGTGCGATTTAACAGTGGAAGACAGTCACACTTAGTTTATTTTGACATAAAAAAAATTAACTTTATTGACAATGATTTAAAAAGGTTGTCATGCTAGTTTCTAAATCATGCTAGATAATCTTAATTGATTTTTTTTAAGGTTTGAACAAAGACTAAGAAGCCCGAGAGAATGTGCAAATGAAAACTAAAGTATTTTTGAAAGTTGCTTTGGAGCTTTACATAAACTATTTCAGAATCGTCTTGGATATAAATTTAACCAATACCTCAAATCCAAGCAACGAACTGAATGGTGTTAATAATTATTCAATTGAAGAGCTAACATTTCTCAGATAAATTAGATGATCTGATAAGGTTGTTTTGGTTTTATTTTGCAAGAAAAGAGAATCCTTATTATTCAAAATCACTTTTTCCCCTGATGCATTTCCAAAGTTGAGGGAGCTGCAATCTGCCAAAGCAAGGCTATTCCAGGGAAATACCATTATGGGCTTGCTGTTATCTTTAAGACATCAGCTCCTGACTATTAGATTAATTTGTCTGGTATGGATGTTGAATTATCATTGTCTTACAGCATGATCTGCACTGAAATGTAAGCAAGAAAAGTTGTATTATGAAAGGGAACATTAACCACAATTCACACTGTGATTCATAAGGCAGTGCCCAAGATACACCCATATCTGAAAGTTAAATTGAAGTAACATAACAAAGAGCTATACTTCCACATGTAACGTTTCAGAAGCCTCTGATGTGGATGTTAATGGCCATTACAGGGATAAACCAATGGACAATCCAGTCTCTGGCAGTGGTAACTACTGGATATTAAGGGAAGGGCTTAGGAACATGGCAAGCACGAGTTGCATCTCTGTACATAAGATCTAGTTTGAAATCTGAAGCGGTTGATAAAAGAAATGTGTTGGCACCAAAGGTTGCAGCTTCAAATTGTCAAGAGGGTATCCTGATAGTTTAATGAAAGATCTGCCTTGCAAAGCATATAGAGAAACCAGAAGCATAAACAGAAAGAAAGGAATTTCTCCAACCAGTAGGTAAGGCATGTACTGAATCATAAGCCTAGATGAATTAACTCTCTTGAGCCAACTGGTCAATACTGAAAACGTACACTCAGAATCCACATGCGTGATTTGGATAACACATTCTTGACACTGGAAATTATAAAGATAGGTAAAGCCATCTATTTTGTTGTTTTCAAACTTGTGACTATTTGATGTTAAATGCACCAGTTCCAAGGGCTGATAGGTCTCATATGGAGAAGGAAAATCCAGCTTCTTGCTGAAGAACCTGGTGGTGACTCTACAATGACTTGAGTCTAATGGAAGGATTATTTGCCAACTTTAAAGAACAAAGCAGTCTCAGAGCTAACTCCTCCACTCAGAGCCATGACTTTGGAAGGAGCAGAAAATGAGAATCTCCTATGAACATTTTATGACCCCCAAAATAATAAAGGCAAAGAGTAGGAACAGCACAATAAGACTTTGTAGCATTTAATGAACACCTTCCCCCAGGAAATAAGCTGCCTGCAGCCTGGCCTACCAGCCTGAAACTTGAATTATTTATCTGGCAAATAACCTCAGGGTATCACTTGGCCTAGGTTGCCTAAGTAGGTCCTCTCTGGATTGAATTCAAACTAGAGAATAAAGTTCCAGGATCCAATCTGCACTTGTTGGCACTAGGCGACTACTAAGAGGACCTACAATTTTCCCTTCAAGAAGCAAACCACTGTGTTAATTTCAGTTCCTGAAGATTCCGTATGAAGCCTTTTAAGTTTAAGAGGTGATTCATTTGTGAACTGTGCCTCATCAGTTTTGACAAGTGCCCTTCACTGACTGCTCATGCAAGTACCAGCACTAGACTCTCCTGACCAGCTACTATTTATGTAGTAGTCTTGAAGAGCCTCCAGGATTTATACAATGGCATAATAGTGCTTTCAGTTTGATTCTCTATGCCCTTCCTGACCATTCATAACACTGACTCTGCTATCTTGTACTTTTTTTGTCAGATAACGTTTTTCATGCCTTTCTGCGTCCTTTGTCACATCTGATTGTTGAGAAGTTGGATAACTGCCTGCCTTTCAATATATGCCTCTTTTATACACCAAAAATTAAGTAATAAAGTTTTAATAATTTTACGCTTCATTTAGTGCTTAAGTATTTTTAAGCTGTTTTCTTTAATTTACAGGAAGAGATAGGCACCGTGTACAGAAGAAAGTTGAGCTAACAAGATTGCTCACGCCCCCCACTGCCTGCCTGAATTAAGTATCTTTTTCAACTACTGTAAGTGATGGAAGTCAGGTTATTTCACTCCCGGCTGCTCACATCCAACATCTTCTTGAAACAGGTAAGTACAAAAAAACTGGCTTAAAGTGCAACTAATTTGGAAGAAACAAGATTAGTTGAACCACAACGTATGACTGGCTATCTAAAAAACCCATTCAGCAGTTACTGATTTGGGAACACATTTACACTGACATGAAAGAACATGATTAGCAAATACTGGCCATCTTCACTTTTTTATGAAGATGAGCTATTAAAGGATAAATTACTAATGTCACTGTCAATTGCAGCCTAAGGCAAACTTTTTGTGTTTATTAAAAATCTATCAACAAAGGAATTCTTTACATCTTTACCTTTTTAGGCTAAAATCATGTCAGAGATATTAATGTCTGTACTTAACTACTAACTTTTATGGATGTCATCATAATAATAAAAATATGGCAGCTAATAACCATTAATACAAGAACAGCGTCATTGGCTGAAAGTAATCTTATCTTTAATTTTTATTCCTCTTTAGTATACTACTCAGGTTTTAAAGAAACCCGATTAAGTCAATTAAGTATCACTGAGGATTTGAAATTAAAAATTTGTTACCGAATAACACTACTAATTTTTTGCATGTTACTCCTACAAGTCTGACACTTTAAATCTAGAATTTTACCTAGAATGTGAATGACAGGTTCCAGCACAAGCTCAGAATAACCATCTAGAATAAAAAAATCTTTTTCATCCTATCTGACTTAAAGTAAATAAAGAGGTAAATTTAAAAAAAGAAAAAAAATGAAGCAGAGCTAACTTACAAATATCATTTCTACCCATAACAGCCAATATCCTCTGATAACACAAAGAACTGGGAATCAGTCAGTCAATCCCATGCAACTATTCAATTGTTGAATGAACGAACACGGGGTTTAGCAATTAAAACCCACCTGTCAATGCAACCAGCAACAAATCACAGGCTGACAGAGTACAAAGGCATTTAGACAACATGAAATAAAACCTACCTGCTGAACATCCTGTTGAAAA
Organism: Burhinus oedicnemus; assembly: GCA_008921705.1. NCBI lineage: Eukaryota > Metazoa > Chordata > Aves > Charadriiformes > Burhinidae > Burhinus > Burhinus oedicnemus. The sequence continues at coordinate 161,556 of VFFE01007704.1, forward strand.
ACACACAGCTGAAGCCGCTGGTGCAAGCGGACCTTTCGATGCTGCCAAATATTTTCCAGTTGGCGCTGGTGGTGCAGAACTTCATGGATGACATCCAGAACATGATGAACTGCTTTTGAGTAGTTGGCAGAAGCGGTGAGGGAATCAGAACTCCCAGGAGTCAAAGGTCTCTGAAGTTTGTCAAGCAGTGACTTTCCATCTTGGCTCACCTGACCACCAGCAAGGACCAAGAATTACTTGTACTGACAAAAGCTTGTTAGACTATTACTTCATTCCCCAGCCTCTCTTCCCATTTTAGATCTATTTAAGAACTTAGGGAGCAGCAATGAACATTTTTTTATTCCAGGCATGATTACATGCAGCTGTTACAGGAAAAAAAAAAAGTATATTGTCCCTCTACGTAAGCTAACTTTAAGAAGTAGTGCTCTTCTAAATAACAGCCTGTC
>VFFE01007704.1:162021-176199 GCA_008921705.1 Burhinus oedicnemus
TTCATTGTGTGCAGAATCCAAGATTAGAGCAGCAGCATAGGATATGCTAATCATACGAACGCTGACTACACAGGCACGCTGGCTCATTTAGGTGTCTTTGAGGTTGGCAGAAGTAAGTATATTACCTTCCGGTTTGTCAAGTGACGTCCTTTGATGGTTAAGCCTTTTTTGTGAGGCAATTTCAGAGACGGATTTTCAAAACACACTTAAAGGAATCCATGCCAACAGAATACTTTGCCAAAGAATACCCAGCTAACTTCCCTTCAAGTAAGTGTTTAAACAATAGTATCATACTGCTATTAAAAGATAGTAATATGTAAATTAAAACATACTCAGTACCTGGCATGGGTTGTTTGTACCACACATGGTTCCATCTTGCCTTTTAAATGTCTCTCAGTAGATTAAGGGGAAGACTTAACTTTTGAACAACAGTAGCAAAGTCCAGTATACTAGATTAAAAAAGAAGCCTGGCACTTGAGTTTCCAACTAATGCACTATGCAACAAGCGATGCCAGTTCATGATCCAAAGTTAACATTACACCATTTTATGAAGTCACCAACCTAAGGAAACAAACAATATACTTACCTCAGAGTAAGCCAAGGTAATATGCTCATATATCCCTTGATGATGATGGATAGCATCTTCTAAATCCTGCAGTTCTGAGGGAAGCTCCACCTCACCACAGGCTTTACACCATGAGTCCACATTGCTCATGTACTGCAACAAAGAAAAAACATTCTGCTTGACTTTGGGTTCTATCAATAAGTACACACATGTTGGTAACACACAAAAGGAGTGGCATCTGTGTGACAGCCACTGAAAAGACTTTTTTTAAGGGAAAAATGTTTAATGTATTTCTCTCTGAACTGACAAAAACGAAGCTTTTATCAGAATAGAAACAAATATTCAAGTCTGACTATACTTGTGCTTTTAGTTATATGGAACTCTTTGAGCCGTTCACAGACAGGCAGACTTAGTTGTATGTTGACAGCCTTCAGAACCAATTAAACTGTTGGCAATAATGATGCCTGAAGTTTACTCTTGCTCCTTTTCTTGACTTTGCAGCTAAGAAAAAGTTTATTCACCCTGCACCTACCATTTCAGATGCATGAAAGACAATTAAGGTCTTGCCTACACAAAAGGTAAAATGCTACAACTTACAAGCCCAGACCCTCAGCTCTTACTCACCAACTCCCTGTGCAGATATTCATGGTATCACGAGGTATCACCTCACCTTTTTTAAATCTTCAGAGAAAACCAAGTTACTTTGCACGTGTGTGCACATGTGCACACACACACACAAAGAATTAATGGTGAACTGTTCACCGAAACACTCCCTAGTTGTATTTTGCTGGAAAGAGATCATCAAGGAAGCAAAGCAGTGTTAGAGCACAGCAAATTCACACCTCAGTCCGCAAAGCACTAACTTCTACGCGCAGAGAAGCACTAAATCCATTTGGCAAACTACTACAGCAGCAAGCATGTAAGGGATTTACAACTTAAGCAGGGGTCTCATAGGACTAACACTGAACTTTGAGCACACAGCTATGTCAGCAGAGATGCTCAAGTCAAGCCTTTCAGGGGAAATGGAGGATACTGCAACAGAATCTCTTCTGCAGACAATTTAAGTTATCTCTGAAGGTTAAGCTGTCTTGACAGACAAGAAACTGCTATCATAGCTGTATGCACAGCACAAGTTTGGTCAACTTATTTTTGACAGCTAGGGGGCATGAATTTTATACCGTCGTTATGCTGGGAAAGGAAAGAGGCAAAAAGACTCTGTTTTTCTAGGGGTTTTCATGGCTGTTAAACTTAGTACAGCCAAATACATGTGGTATCTGTAAACTAAATTTGTCCTCTATTCATGTCAAGTTCAAGTCTCAAAAGTAATTTCTCTCATCATATATATTTTAACTCCTGGAGCACATGTAGTTTTTTGAGAAAAGAGTAATCCACAGACCATTTCTGGTACTTCATTATTGTTTGAAAGCTGGGAGGAAGGGTGATAGAGTACTTAATTCTAAGATACTTACACAATTCTCGTTTCATCAAGGGACAATTTTAAAAATCTCTAATGTTAAGCACCATACGTTAAAAGAAGCTCCATGTGGGACCACAGAGCTACACCTCTTGCACTCGTCAAGCAGGCATTGATAGTGGGGTGCAGGTTTCACTGTGTCTGACAGTAGGCAGCGACACTTACCTGTCACTTGCAAGGGAAGACATGCATTCAAGAAGGGTGTGTTATTTCTTTGGCTGCTTATTTTTTTAATAATCTTTTTATGTCAGTCAAGCATCACCAGTCTCTAAAGGGGTCATTCCTTTTATTTCAAAGCCTCTTTCCTTGAACTTACTCTCCACTGTTAATGAAACAGCTAATATATTACAGCCAGGTATCTTACAAAGCAACTATGACAATCCATCACAGTTAATCATAAAATAAAACGCGCAGAAGGAGCAATTAAAGAGTAAATCAATGCCAGCAGATGCTGCACTATTTTCTCTCATTCTTCTCTTTCCTGCTGTTTAAACTTCTATTTAGTGCTGAAGAAGGTAACAGCAACCCTTACTACAGACTCCCAGCACACACACACAAAGTTTACTCCCCTGACTTCCGATGAACATCATTTTCTTATGAAAAAGGACAGCACTTGATTCAGAGTATACTTACCTGTTCATGTTCCACCATCTCTCTCCTACGTGTATGGCTGACAGTGCTTAAGTGTAAACCTCAATAAGTCAAGCAATTAGAAAAGCATCAATACTGATAAGGTATTGTGTCTAACTGTGTCTAACAAATGCTTCCAGCTGGTTGGTGACTTTTACACCAGAAAACAATTCCTTTGTCTCCTTTTTATGTGGCTTTTTTTTTAGCAGGGCCTGTGGCAATAGGACAAAGGGTAATGGTTTTAAACTAAAACAGGGTAGATTTAGACTAGATATAAGGAAGAAATTTTTTATTACGGAACAGGTCACCCAGAGAGGTGGTAGATGCCCCATCCCTGGAAACATTCAAGGTCAGGTTGGACGGGGCTCTGAGCAACCTGATCTAATTGAAGATGTCCCTGCTCATCGCAAGGGGGTTGGACTAGATGGCTTTAAAGGTCCCTTCCAACCCAAACTCTTCTATGATTTTTCTGTAAGACATGCTAAAAATACTTACTATGATGGCATCAGTTTATATACTTTACCTTTGTCTGAGGACAGTTAAACCAATGTCACCACTAACATCATGAAAAGTAATGTGCATCTGCATCTTAATACATTCACATTTCTAATTTCTGGACATTTACGAAGTTGAATATCTGTGTAGTAGAATTGAGGAAAAAAACCTTAAAATAAAGTGTGCTGCCTCCCTCTATTTCTGCAGTTATCAGCTCCCAAGTGGTTCCTTCAGTTATTCCAAATTAAAGTTAAATCAGACATGAGACCTCTTCTTGCATCCAATTTAGCAAGGCAAATGGAAAGAAAAGAATCTACAGCAGCCATACAGCACACCAGAGCTTCAGTCAGGCGTACCCATGCAAGAACTTCTGCTCTCCAAATTCACCAGAGATGTACAGAGCAGACAGTCTATAATATCAGTGGGTGACTCAACAGCACACACATAGCAACTCCTTCAGAACTGAATTCCCTTGAGGGGAAAACATGCTTTCACCATCAAGACTATTAACTTGGGGATATTTATTCCTATTTCCCCTACATATACCTCCTCTCTGGCAGTTACACATGGTTAATAATTTAATTAAAATAATTGGTATAGGCCTAAAGCTAAAATTTTTGTCTAATATAGGCGGAATCTCTTATGGGATACTAAGTAAACATCTCCCACCACAATTTCAGATTCAGAAGACAGTTAATTAACTTCTCAACTTTCAGGCCAGTTCAACTTAGTTTTCTAAAAGCAATTACTATGAGTTTAATCTTGACACTCAAGGACTGATTGGGGTGGAGTACTGAGGACAATAGAACAAGTGATGATTTCTGGATGTAGGAAAGGCATTACATTGATACGACTACACTAAATTTTTTCCTTCCTTTCTTTCAACTTAAAGGCTTCATACAGTTAAGTATTTACGTCCACTTCATTTTTATTCATATCTCTAGTCTGGACAAGGCATTTTGTGGAGAATATAAGGGCAGTGGGCTGCCCTGAGGAGAACAAGTTTTTAAGTATCAGCTGAAATCGGCAGAAATGAATGCTCTGCCCTTCTTGCCAACTTTTTCACTCACTCTCTTGTACTTCTGTCTAAATCAAAAGCAAACAGTACAATTCACCATCCCAGCATGGAAGTTTTTGTTGGCACTCTCCCCGTTCACTAACCTGTTCAGCTTTCTGATGGAAGATGGAGGACATATCCAGTAACGTGCTACGTTCATCCAAGGCTGCAGCAAACGCCTTCCATTCTTGCTCCAGCTGACTAGCAATCTGCTTTATTTGCTGTGAAGCATAATGGCCAGACTCGACCAGGCGATTTGCTACCGACATGATGCGGTTTATGTTTACATACACATTCTATGGAGAAGAAAGAGGTACAAATCAGTGGAAGTTAACAGACCACTTAAGTACAGAGGTATACTTCTATCAAATTCTTCTTTATTACAGTACTGCTTAATAGATTGGTTTTATTTCTCAAATTTGGGCATACCTAACTTAGGCTGTCACACTATACACCTAGATTCCAATCTGTATTACTGACAAGGCAGAAGGACAACTTGAAATGATCAGAGAGTCTCAAGCTAACGTTAACAGTCAGCTTAAAGTCATATTATACAAAGACCTATTATTACAATGAAGAGGAAAAACTAACCATGTTTTGCAAGACCCTCAATAAGAATGTTTAAAGATGTTCAAGTCAACAAGACATTCAGACATACACGATATAGGAAAATCAAAGTATAATTAGTAAGCACTTGATCTATCCATGGTATGCATGTGTGTAACATCATTCTACAAATGTTTACATCAACTTCTGAAAGTATTTCTATGTTTTAAGGAGCAAAATACAGAACTCCACGTTCTAAGCGGTTTAACAGTTCTAGATTTTATTTTCCTGCCACTATATTGCCTCAGAGCTAGCACCGAAAACTAGACAAATAAGGTCAAAGATCAGAAAGATTCTCTAGTATACTGGCATTACTCAATGATGGCTCTTAGTCACTCTAATTTTCTTTCACAGAATCACAGGGGTTGGAAGGGACCTCTGGAGATCATCTAGTCCAACCCCCCTGCCAGAGCAGGATCACCTAGAACAGGTTGCACAGGATGGCGTCCAGGCGGGTTTTGAATGTCTCCACAGTCAGAGACTCCACCACCTCTCTGGGCAGCCTCTTCCAGTGCTCTGCCACCCTCAAAGGAAAGAAGGTCTTCCTCTTCATGTTTAGATGGAACTTCCTACAGTCAAGTTTGTGCCCATTACCTCTTGTCCTATCACTGGGCACCACTGAAAAAAGACTGGTGCCATCCTGCCGACACCCTGCCTTTAAGTACTTACAGGCATTGATGAGATCCCCTCTGAGCCTTCTCTTCTCCAGACTAAAAAGACCCAAGTCCCTCAGCCTGTCCTCATAAGGAAGATGTTCCAGTCCCCTAATCATCTTTGTAGCCTTCTGCTGGACCCTCTCCAGCAGTTCCCTGTCCTTCTTGAACTGGGGAGCCCAGAACTGGACACAGTACTCCAGGTGCGGCCTCACCAGGGCAGACTAGAGGGGGAGGATAACCTCCCGCCACCTGCTTGCCACACACCTCTTGATACACCCCAGGATGTCACTGGCCTTCTTGGCCACAAGGGCACATTGCTGCCTCATGGTCATCCTGCTGTCCATCAGGACTCCCAGGTCCCTTTCCACCGAGCTGCTTTCCAGCAGGTCAACCCCTAACCTCTACTGGTGCATGGGGTTATTCCTCCCCAAGTGCAGTACCTTACACTTGGCCCTTGTTGAACTTCATGAGGTTTTTCTCTGCCCAACTCTCCAGCCTGTCCAGGTCACGCTGAATGGCAGCACAGCCTTCCGGTGTGTCAGCCACCCCTCCCAGTTTTGTGTCATCAGCAAACTTGCTGATGGTGCACTCTATCCCTTCATCCAGGTCATTGACGAATATGTTGAAAAGGCCTGGACCCAGCACTGACCCCTGGGGAACACCACTTGTCACAGACCTCCAACTAGACCCTGTGCCACTAATCACAACCCTCTGAGCTCTCTCTGCCAGCCACTTTTCAATCCACCCCACCGTCCACTCATCCAACCCACACTTCCTAAGCTTGCCTATGAGGATGCTGTGGGAGAGTGTCAAAAGCCTTGCTGAAGTCAAGATAGACAACATCGACCGCCCTCCCCTCATCTATCCATCCAGTCACGCCATCGTAGAAGGCTATCAGATTAGTCAGACATGACTTCCCCTTGGTGAATCCATGTTGGCTACTTCTGATAACCTTCTTTTCCTCCAGATGCTCTGAGATGACATCCAGAACAAGCTGTTCCATCATCTTTCCTGGGATGGAGGTGAGGCTGACTGGCTTGTAGTTTCCCGGGTCTTCCTTCTTGCCCTTTTGGAAGACTGGAGTGACATTGGCTTTGCTCTAATCTTCAGGCACCTCGCCTGTTCTCCAGGACCTTTCAAAGATGATGGAGAGCAGCCCAGCAATGACTTCTGCCAGTTCCCTCAGCACTCGCGGGTGCATCCCATCAGGACCCATGGACTTGTGGATGTCCAGTTTACTTAACTGGTCTCTAACTTGATCCTCCTCAACCAAGGGAAAGTCCTCCTTCCTCCAGACTTTCTCTGTTACCTGTAAAGTCTGGGACTCCTGAGGGCTGGCCTGAGCAGTAAAGACTGAAGCAAAGAAGGCATTCAGTAATTCTGCCTTCTCTGCATCATGTGTCACCATGGCCCCTGTCTCATTCAACAGCGGGCCCCCATTTTCTCTAGTTTTCCTTTTGCCTCTGACATACTTGAAGAAACCCTTCCTGTTGACCTTGACATCCCTTGCCTGACTTAATTCCAAGGAGGCCTTGGCTTTTCTCATTTCATCCCTGCATACTCTGGCAGCATTCTTGTAGTCTTCCCAAGTGGTCAGTCCCTTCTTCCACATAGTGTAAACTTCCTTCTTCCATGTGAGCTTTTTCAGAAGCTCCCTGCTCAACCGTGCAGGTCTCCTGCTTCCCTTGCCTGATTTCATGCTCTTAGGGATGCACCGATCCTTTTCCTTTTAGATCACATTCATATTGGCCTAAAATGTCTAAAATATGTTCCTGTTCTGATTCTGTATGAACAAATGATATTTTTCAAAAGTAAGCAAGAGTTACTGATTCCTGCAAAGCCAGAAACAAGAACAACTTCACCACCAAAAGGCTTCTGAGTAGCTCTTCCAGCGCTATATGTATGTAATGCTGAGTTGACACTTCTTTCAATTGGACTCTCATACATCTAGAATGAAATTCTTCAAATCACAGGACTGTTGATGTTGGAGATCATCTAGTCCAACCACCCTGCTCAAAGCAGGTTCAATCACAGCAGGTTGCTTACGGTCATGTCCAGTGGGGTTTTGAGACTCTCTAAGGATGGAGAGACCACAATCTCTCTGGGCAACGTATTCCAGTGTTTCTTATATTAAGTGGAATTTCTTGTATTTCAACTTGTGCCCATTACCTTTAGTTCTATTACTGGATACCATGGAGAAAAGTCTGGTTCTGTCATCTCTACTCCCTCCCATCAGCCATTTATACTTTTATATACCTAAGTTCCCTTCTAAGCATTCCTTTATCCAGGGTAACCAATCCTGGCTCTCTCAGCCTCTCCTTGTACAACACAAGCATGCCATACAGGTACTTCAGAGAAGAACTTGGTCATGGTGACTTCCCAGAAAGGGAATGAGAGCTTTCCACATAATGCTGTCCCATAGGCACATCCTAATTTCTGTCTATACACTTGGAGCAACCCCAGTTCAGCCCTGTTTTGTTGATTACAGCGTCCCTTTTGTTCACATCACAGCAGACCCTTTGCTTGCCACCCCAGTCCACCACCTCTCACTTGCTTGTTGGTCCACTTCTCCCTCTCCCATCATTCTTACCCTAAAGCTCTTTTTATCACGTTGTCTGACCTGCTGGCAAAGACACTTTTGCCCCACTTAGCTGAAAAGCAATCCTTGATCCTCAGAGAGAGGGTCCCATGGTTGTAGAAACCAAAATCCTGCTGCCAACATCAGCTGTGTAAACAGTTGTTGACCTGCAGGATCCATCTACCCTCTTCACTAGCAGGATTGAGAAGAAAACCACCTGGGCTCCCATGCCATTGACCATTGCCTCTGGAGCCATATAGTCATGCTTGAGACTTTCCAGGTCATGCCAGCAGCATTGCTGGTGCTTACATGGAATAGTGGCAGGGGGCAATAGTCTGAGGGCTGGACAAGCTTTGGCAGTCTTTCCACAATGTCCCAAATTCAAGCCCCCAACAAGCAGCAAAATTCCATAGAGAATGAGTCAGGTTGGCAGATGGGGGGGGGTCCTCTGCTCCCTGCAGAAGGGAGTCTCCCATTGTCACTAGCCTCTTCCTTTCGGTGCTCCTGTGTGGCTCAGACTCGGATGGCACAGATGCTTTATTTGACAGCTCCCAGCTCCTCATCAGCCATGAGGTCAGTGAACCTGTTCTGCAGCTGCAAATCTTCAGGTGGAGCAGAAACCTTCCTCCTAGTGCCAGAAGCCATTATCTTCCAGCCTTCACCGTCATGGGAGTCTCCACTTCCCAAACAGACAGGCACAGACTCTACCTAACCCTCCTCCCTTCAGTACAGTTGGTAGTTTGGGCTCTTGAAGCTGCAGACTGTTGGAAAAGATCTGGTCAATCTCCTCCTCGTTATCTCTGATGCTGTGCAGACTGCTGACCTCCTCCTCCAGCTCCTTTACTTGGTGTCACAGATCCTTAATAACTGCGCACCTCCTGTGAGCAAGGAAACCATCTCCTGCTGCCCCAGCCTTAGCAAGAGGCCATAGGCATTCCCTGCAGCCTACAGGACCTGCAGAGCTGTGTCCTCCTTTCTAAAGCTCCCTCTGGGTTGAGGCCTCTGATGTTCCAGAGATAGCCAGTCCAGCTGGGGACTGCGTCCTGGGGTGCATCACCACCATTGCCAAGGACACGGATGCTGTTCTGAGCAGAGCCGCTTACCCTCTTTGCATGAACTGCAGCACAAACCACTGTGTCCGTTGGCTACTTCTGTCAGCTGCGCTTGTTCTTGCCTATATCCTAAAATTTTACATGTGGGGCCAAACTGGTAAACGCTATCACACACAGAACAGTTGGGAAGAAAACAACAAACACCATTAAAATCTCAACATTCTGCAGTGAAATAATTTTCCCTTTTGTCCACGCAGTGCCTTCTGGAATGCCGGCACACAGGAAATGCCACGGAGCAGTTAGCTACCTGTCAGCCGCAGCATCGCAACCCTCCCCGGTCAAGGGTTGAGGAACTGAGTCCAGTGAGCCAGGGGGCACAGAACTAACTGCAACAAGCCTCAGTAAAGGCCACAGATCAACAAGTGACAGAAGAACAAAACCTGAAATTGCTGGAAAATGGTATGGTTATATTACTGTTGAGAGATGTGATGGGCAGCCCGTGCCAATATCTGACTATACACCTGCCAGAAAGAGAGGTCAGGGGAGAACGCTGGCACATGGACGCCCAAGGCCACATAGATGCTGAGCATCTGAGGTGGAACCACTACCTGCTGGCGTCAAGCCCCGGCCCAGAGCCTGACACTGACTGGCTGGAGCAAGTGCTGCAGCTCCTCCCGGCTTCACTGTGCTGACTCACCCGAGTGGTAACTGGCACGGGTAACTTAACTGCAACTGTACGCACGTACGCCAGCAGGAGCATACCTGGTCCACTTAATACACTGAGCACAGCAGTCTCGCGTCGGCTGTCTTGCCTTCCTGCACAAAACTAACTTTTCATTTTTTAGGTTATCCCACACATGTATGCTCTCCTCTTAAGCACAGCCGAACAACTGGAAGAGAACAGAACTGCCATTTCCAACAAGTTTTAAAAGACTGGAGAGCATTTAGGCCTATTAAAGTGTAAATACAAGACCGCTAAATGAATCCAGAAAGCCATTACATGGTCTTTACAGTGGTGTGAAAAAAAAAGTGTCAAAAGAGAAAAGAATAAAGGGTATATTAGACTGCCATTTGAACTGTTTGTGTATTATAATAAAGGAATTTTGGAAATTCTGGAATGACAGATAGATATGAAGGACAGGATGCCATAAATGTGAAGTTAAACACATCAGAACTGAGCTGTGGTTAAAATGCATTAATTTTCCCATGGCAATTTGGCTTCACAAGCGTGGAAGGATACCCCCTGTAGCAGTATGAATATGAATTAATATACTGACAGTTGAACACTTTCCAAGCCATGTATACCACATTCCTTTCCTCGGGAAAAAAAATAAATAAAAAAAAAAATCTTAGAATAATCTCAACCTCTTTCCCCCCACATCATCATATCCCTCACTACCTGACATATCTACTACAGGTTTAAATTCCAGTATTTTAGAATGCAATGATCCAAAAAAGATAGATTTAGTTAAGGAGGAAAAGAATCTCAAATAGCAACTCACTACAACTGGACTGTCTTTAACTGATCCTTGAAGGTTAACAAATTTTGTTTAATTTTCTAAAAGGACAGGCAGGTCCACTGTCATTATTATATGACAACACTGCTTGAGAAGCACTGTTCCAAGTAAGCTCGTGCTCATTCCTCAGGGACTGATGTCTTATTCATTGCATGGATTTACATCCTGGTTTTAGTTAAAGAAGCAATAGCTATCAGGTAATAACTGTTAAAGATTTATTCAGCCATCTCATTTACATTATGTGAATCTGCATGAAACATCTGCAGCTTCTAAATGTGTATCAGCTGTCTAAAAAGTGACAGGCTAAAGTGATACTGCATTTCTTTCATTGCGTTACACATGGCTATTATAACAAAACTAAAAAGGGAACAATTCAAGTTATTGCATTACAATACATATAATAAGTAAACGAATGTACTTAGTACTATTTTTTTCTCTCACAACGCCCTTTAGCCAGAAGCTGAAAAGACGCCTCACAATATCTGCAAAGCTCCTCATTGCAGAATTATTCCCTAAAGGGAGTGTACATATAAAAAAGTATTGGTCAGCAAGGCAATACAGATTAGTAGCTTAATACAAGCTGTAGTGCACTGTGTGTCACTCTTTGGTGTGTCTCTGAAAGGCCAGTACACAGGGGAAAATATAGGTGACAGCCTGCCAGCTTAACTGAACTTCTATCACACTCAATACAAAATAGAACTGGCAGATGCCCTGAAGGTTCTATTTTATTTCCTCATTTTCCCAGATCCATTTAGAAAATGTTTGTTTAGCTCTAAGATTTCAAACAGTAGTTTTCTGACACAGAGACTCTTTATTAAGCATTCAGTGTTATAAACAACCACTCCAGTAACATGGTCCATAAGCATCATAATTGGCACCTCTATATAGACTGTAATGAGTTTGAACTATTTGTCTGTGATGAAAATATTTTAGCAATGCAATTTCCAAATTATCTGCCACTTCACACACAAATAGCCACCAAGACAAGGTGTAGCATTAGTGTATGAAATAACACCTGCTTTAATGATTTAAATGTTTTCTAACATGTCTTCTATTCTCACTCTTGCAGCAACAGTAAAACTCAGTTTGGGAATCCAAACTTCAAAGATGAGAGCTGCAGAACAACCAAAGGTATCACCTGATCTCTTCCCTTGAAAAAAAATAAACTCAGCAACATCCAGGCTACAATTAAGGAAAGTGTTTAACCTGTTCTTCAACTACAAGGATCCTCAAAATATTCTCAGATACCTATTTAATCATTGCTATCAGCACTGGAACAAATGAAATACAAATTCACTCTAACTTTCTTCAAATTTATCATCTCTCTCTCCTACATTTTTCATGGTGGACCTGGGGAACCTTACTGCAAGACTATATAGTCCAACACCAAAGCCACCTTCTTTCCTCTCTTACTTTTCACTTACCTTTGCATTTTCATAGTAAACGCCCATGCCCTCGACCTCTCCTTGCAGCCACATATTTTTCATCTGGATGTTCCCCTTTACAACATATAGTATAGGGCTCTAAACTGGACCTAGCCCTCCAGTAGGGCCAACTGAATCAGAGCAATTTCTTTACAAATCTTCAGTTAATCACTCTCAATAAGTATCAAGAGTGAAATAAGATGTGCTTCTTTGCAGTAACACCAGTGTCTATTCCTTTAGTTTGTGATCCACTGACACGAACATACACCTCACCAGCTGATTGCTTTTTAAAACCTCTTCATCTGCTTCTTCCTTCTTAAGGGTTGCACATCTAGCCTATTCTATTTCATCCTGTTGACTTCAGAGTGCTCCTCAGAAGCTGGAAATAGCCTGAACTCATTTTGCCTTTTCAGTCTCTTCTCAGGTTGGTGGCATCCAGACATTGTGTCTAAGCATTAATTGCTCCGGTACCAGAAAGATTCCCTTACAGATGTGTACTCAAAACATCCTCCCTGTCTGATCAGGATCCACAGCTGTCCATTCCCTGAACTTCAAGAACACCACAAACCCATGGTTTGCATCTTGTCTAGTAGGCATGTCAGACTGCTTGGACAGCTGATGGATGTTACCATTTAACTTTTATTTATTTATTTTTACTGAAAGCCCTGCCTGAGTGATCCATTAGTTTAAAAACCAAAGCAAAACACTGAAAAGCACAAAACAGCCATGCCCCCCCCATCCAGGACAGAAGAGCTAGCTTACTACTGTTCACCATTCTGCACAAAGGTTTTTCTGAAAATCTGCATTTCAAAGTAATCTGAGAAATGCACAATTCACAACCTGTGGTCTTGTTCTCATTTGCTGAAGTCTCAGAGGACCCAGAACAGTCTAGAATTCACATGGTGCTTGTCTATCTCAAGTGACAACTCTATACGGTTACAAAAATATGTATTTAAAATAAAAAGAATCTCAAGAGTGAAATACATCAGTAGTACAAAACAAGTGAAAAAGTCATACTAGCTGTCAGCTAAGCTGATTTTACCTCACCTGACCTTCTTAATATTTTCATTTGTACCAGTCCCTGTGGCTGGATTTGAGCAAGCCAAGCAAAATAAGGCATCTTTGTAACTTTTAACTCTGTAAACACCATGGAATTCAAGCGTTGTGTTCAAACTTTTATTTTAAGCTCCCAAAACTCTCACCAGCGCTCACCTCTGGCACTCTCTTTTTGGATGGCATTAATTATTTGATTACTACCTTGATAAAGTGGTCTAGTATATGCAAACAGCCTGTTCTGGGAACATTATTAATCAACTTAGCAATATGCTCACAACTGACACAGGACTTTTTGGATTATGGCTAATAAACATAGCTTCTACTGATGGTCCTATCAGTCCCAAGACAAGAAGTATCATAGCACACCCTTTAATCGTAGCCAGAGTCAGCTTTCTCCAAGGAAAGTCTCCTTTTGCCCACGTCACTTTCCAGTCATTTTGACCCTCACCTGTGCAGTGAGGGGCACAGTTAAGCTGTAATGAAAGCAAGGCCACTTGGTTTTGCAAGAAGAGTAGAATAGCATATTCAAATAGATAACATCCTCCTCATCCATATTTCACGACTGCTTTTGTTTCCCTTGTGTCCCAGAAGACTTATGGAAAATGGCAGGAAAAAAGAGTGGACAGACAGAGAAACAGTCTCTCCCACTCTTGCATGCAAGACTGACTAACGGTATAATCACAGGTACTTTGTTTTTGCAGTTCAAAAGCTTGACAGATAATTTTTGTATTTGCAACTCCTATGATACCTTATTTGCAAGTTTCTCCCTTAAAAGGTACTAAAAACTTGCTTTGAGAAGTGAAGCATTGGTTTAGTTACCCAAAGACAAATTTCAAGCTGAAACTGAGTATTGCTTAACTCAAATAAATCTCAGGACTTGACAACAGCAATTTACTGTTGCTGAAAGCAGGTTTTTTAAACGGTACTAAAAAACTATCCTCACAGAGAAGAATCATTGTGATTTTATTTTTCTCCACAGTTAGGGAACTTGGAATCTAACTGCCCTATAAAGACACAGCCTTGGCATTTATCAGTGCACAGCCTCTTGAATTCAGCAGTAGCAGGTCA
>VFFE01007704.1:186860-274440 GCA_008921705.1 Burhinus oedicnemus
CCAAAACAAACAGAAAACCAAAAAACTATTTTAGGATTCAAACAAATTTTAGGAAAGACCTTATCTGACAATGACCATCAAGAGAGATACATCGGTATGTAAACAGTGGCACTGGAAGACACAGGTCTCAAAGACCAAGCAACCCAGCAAAAGGCAAGTTTGACACTCCGATCCCCACCCTCCCCTGCAATGGCCTTGAAATCTTTGCTGTAGCTCAGCTCAAAAGACCCACCTACTCTCTGGATAAGCTGAAAAAGATTGTTCAGAAAAAAAAAAGAGGTAGCAGTGAGCAGTAAGTACCCATTTAAAAATCTTTTAACACATGCTGGCTAACAGAGCAGTATTATCAAATCCATTATTCCACCCATTTGACAAATCAAATTATAAGTAGACCACAATATGGTAAGGACTGTAAACAACAAGAAAAAGTTTTAAGAGCTTAGACAACTGAGACAGCTGATCATATACTCCTAAAATTTTCAGTTTCTTATCTAGACTACAGTGAAGATGTGTTAGAACATTATTCAAAATAGACACTGGTCCTGCTTGCAATCACCTTTCTCTAGGTAGTCTGACTGCTGCATTCAGATACCTAAAGGGCAATTCCAATCAGATTCCCTCCCACCTGGCCCCTTTCTGCGTTCTCTTCTCCTGAATCAGCCCAGAGTTCTTGTGCAGAGTTGTGCAAGTCCTCCAAAATGAGCGTGTTTATTCCTCCCCAACCAATACACCTTATTTTTCCAACAAAGATTCAGCCCTTTCCCACACCTAACGAAACCACATAGATATACACTCATAAAGAAGCCCTGAGCTATGAAATCTAATCTGACAAGCAGTGAAATACAAAAGTGAGTTGGGATACTAAAGTAACCTTCTTTTTAATCTTTTTCTAATGGTTCACGAGAGAATAAAGTCCCAGGTATGCTAGCTGCTGTCAACCCCATTTTGAGGTGCCTAACATTTACCTCTATTTTGAAAGAAAGATGCATCAATTTAATACAGACTTATTCATGGAATCGGGAACCTAGAAAATACAGATAGGAGCTTATGCAACCTCATGGCAGGACGGAGACAAACCCCGCAGGCTCAAGTATTTCACAAGCAGTTTCTTGAAGACCAAGTTAAATAGGAAACTTTTAGATGAATAAATGAAGAATGTATCTTTCAATACCATGTCAGCATCATCAAAATATATTTTGTTCATGCTGTAGTAAAGAGTAATTAATGCTATAATTAAGTGGCTGAAAGGTCACTAAACAGCATTTCAGGCTTGAAAAAGGAATACTAGACCAACAGCTTGTTATTTTCTAAATAATTTCATAACTCTAAATTCACTTAACCAGATTTTTTTTCAACTCTTTAGATGTCCCTGCTATTTTCAGCTATACTCATTCAGTAAACATTTACTTTAAATGGTACTTTTAAAAAAAATTATTTTTTTTTTTAAACACAGTAGGAAACATTAAGAGTAGTGTAAAGAAAGTCCCTGAGCTGAAATAATCAGGGTAAGGGAAAGTACAGGGGAAGAAAACAAAGGAAGAAGGAGGAAGGAGAAGTATTATAGACGCTTGCTCTGTTTTTACTCTTCCCCATGCATCTGCTTATGACGACTGCTGGAGAGCAGGATACTGGTTTAACATAGACCTTTGGTCTCACCCAGTTCAGGCATTCTTACACAAAGTATTTTAAGGTATCTGACAAAGACCATACTTACACTTGACTGCATAGCCTAGTTACTTCTCCTAGAGAAAAACTCCCCATCCTTCCTTAAAGCTATTTGTTCCATGTTAACAGGTTAATAATAAGTGCTTGCAAAACCATTCTATATGAAAATAAATCATATTTGAACTCATCTAAAAGTGCACTGCCTGCCATATTTCCTTTTCAAATTCCATGACAGTCACGGGCTTTCTCATTTGAAGGGACTGGTTAGCCTGAACCATTCCGAGATCACTCAGTTCCCTGTTAATGACATACGCGCTGTCAAAAGACATACATCAGTTTTTAGCCTGGGACTTTAAATCCTGCATCAATGAAGTAGTTCCCCATGTCAGCCTCTTCAGACTTTGCCGACTGCCTGTCACTCAAATCCCAAGAGTTGCTCAAAAGGAGTCCTTAGTCATCCGTATTTATAAAGTATATGGCATTCATCCTCACTTTATGCATGCAAATGCATCTGTCTGGAACAAAATCTTACCAAAGCAAAAGCTTTGAAGTCACTACCACTTAAATTTTTTTTTGGTGAGAGCTACCTGTGTTCTTTACAGCTCAGAATTACTACCCCATCCCCTTTACTCCAGAAGACTAAGAGTCAGTCTCAATCAAGAAATCCTTTATTTCTCATTAAAAGGCTAGTGATTAAAGACAAAAATTACAATTTGCAGTTATCCTTGGTACTTCTTTCAAGTCTGTCAAGCTCTGTCCCCTTCAACGGCAGTGCCCATTTATACTGCCCCCCCCCAATCCCTTACCTTTTCAGCATCCTGCTCAAACAGTCTGAGCTGAAAACATTGGTCCAATTTCAATTTCCGCACATGCCACATCTGATGCAGATGCTGCCGTGTTGAGTGCAGCCTGTCCAGCATGGTGGACACTTTGGGTAAAAGGTTCTGTAAGTCTGCATTCCCTGACCCAGAGTTCTTTTTGGGGAAGCTATCGCTGCTCTGTATCCGCTGCAGCAGCTTTTGTCCTTCCACATCAAGGTCCTCGATAGGGGCCTTAATGACTTTCTTTTTCAATTGTGAATGCTCCTCTATCATATTGCGAGCACCTTCCAGGTCCTGAGGCATTTCCTTTTTTGACAATATATCTTGCAGTTCCTCCAGTCTGGACAGCATATGGGTTGCATTGCTAATGTAGTCCTCAAAGGCAACTCTGATTTCTATCCACTCCTCATGGTTGTACTCCAAACAGCCATCAAATTCTGGGGTTAGCTGAGAAGGATCAACTACTTTGGTAAGGCCTTCAAGAGACACCATATTTGTCTAAAAAAATAAAAATTAAAATAAAAAATGCTGTTACTGAAATGAAGTTGAATTTTTCTTTCAAGATTTTGTTTTTCTCTTTTTAAGAGTGGATCATTTTGCTCATGAAGTCCAAGTGACAACTTTTCTCATGCACTTCTTTTCAAATATCAATTCTGATCAGCCTCCTGTCTTGAAGGTATTTCCCCAAATGAGAAATATTTTATTTCTTTCTTACCTCACTAAACTTAAGGAGAAAACAGCAAGCACTCTTTTGACTACTGTTTTGATTAAGTTTTGACTTTGTGTATTGTAAGGCAGCAGGAGGACAACAGCAAGGTTCAGTTGTCTGCTTTCCTCTGCAGAGGATACTGGTGATACCACGATTACCACAATGCAGACCAAGACAACAAACAGATGAAACTTTTTACCATTAGGGGTAAATTCCCCATTCCATCTTTCTCACGCTCTGAAAAAGAACATAAATGACAACATGCACAACTACCTAGCCTATGTACGTGAAGAAAACCACATTCCCTCAAGCATCACTGGCCTAATGTACTTCTCTCATCTAGAACATTATTTATCTGAGAGTTTTCAAGATGCTGATCAGTAGTGAGCACACTTAAAACCATGAAATAAATGTAGATTTGTATACCATAGGGGAAATTACCTCAAACTCAAACTTAGAGCTGCCAAAGTTAGTCCTCTGTTTCTGCCAGAAATTGTCTGGCTTGATTATCAGTGCAACATGAATACAACATGGAAAGGATTCCTGTAAAATCTTCAGCAGAGGCTTTATGGAGTCCCATTTTGACCCACGCATATCTACAATGACGGTGAATCCTCTTTTACATACTTCCTCACTGCAGAATAAAGAAGAAAAGGTTATCAAGCAAGCATTATAACTTCCAACGAAGCGCTTTACCGCACCACACTGCCTAACGAACGTGGTCTACTCAGCTAACCATCACACCCTAGAGTCTTGCTGTTGACCAGCTGACATGTATGGCAGATCTCATAACCTCTCAGGAAGTTTCTCTCACCCCCCTGCTGCACTCCTTGTGGGTGATAGTTTTACACTTGTTGCTGATTTGATAATCTGCCTTTATCTCCACTTTTGTTTTCATTGTTTATGTTCATGATCATTCATCTTCCAGTCTTGTTTCTTCCTCACCTTACACACACATTAAACACGCTGTTTACTGAAGCAGCAATATGCAATGCATTTACAATAGACTCTTCAGAACACACACACATACTGTACTGATGACAATATTCATGCCTTTCTAATGCCTGAGGGGACCCTCTAAAAGACAGAAGATGGCATACTGTTTTTACCTACCACTTCTGCCACTTTTTAAAACTGTCTCAGCTCTACTCCCATATTATCAGAGAGTCAGAGTGTTAGTGTGTAGAGGAAAAAAAAACCCAAACCCTTTATCGACAATTCCCTCTGTAACAGGATCGATTTGTGGGTAGTTAATGGATAAGAAAGCATTTTATGGCTGTGAAGAAAACCGCTTCAACCTCTTTCTAAAAAATTTGAGCTCAATTTTGCTGTCCAAAAGTTGACAGACCTTACACCCAAATTCTCTGGCAACTCTTCTGAAAATGGCAGATCTAATTTCTTTTCATCAATACCTTTCGTACACTCAGTGCTCCCTGCTGATCAAAAGTGGTAATCACCACCAAGATCAGAAATTTTTATTTTGTTCCACTAGAATTTGCTACGTGACCTTGTTAACGTGGAAAGGGAAAGTATTTCAAAACCAATGCGTCATAGCCAATGGACTATCAAAAGGGACCAAATGTCCATTGTTAAAGTACATGAGTCATTTTCAGGGATGTGAAAAAGGTAAATGCAATTCTGGAGTTCATGTGGCGAGGTTTTCAATGTGTCCAAGAAGCAGGGAAATTTCACTGGCATACTTTAGACAGTCTCATTGGCCATGCTGTAGAAAGATGAGTTAAGACTCGTACAGAAGAGCTGCTGAAAGAAGTGGTAAAACAAGTTCCTTAGACGACAAGTTTTTTTTAAAGTTGGTTTAAAAAAAAAAACAAAAACAAAAAAAACCCCAAACAAACCCCGAAATAAAAGAAAAAGGCACCTTTTAAAAAAGGAGTTTATCAAGATAAACGCTGGCTGTCCCACCTGCCCTTAGGACTGCCAAAAATGGCAATGGTAGCCAGAAAATACATTAAAATTGAATAGTTTGGAATACATGTAGGCTACAACGTACAATTTTCTGACCATGGTGGAAATGTTTTCTAACAGTCTCACAGGATTAAAGGACAAAAACAACTACTGCTTTAAAGATACACTCATTATTGAAAGGCTGTTATATGAGTGCTGCTCAGTACATCCCCATCCTACCACACAAACCGAGCATTGTGTGAGAAGGAGTGTTTGCTACTAATTCACATGTGGCGTACATCTACTAAGGTGTACAAAGTGTCCCCTCATCATGTGATACAATGCAGATATGTCCTCCTGTCATGTGGCCCCATCATCTGACAGAAGATTAATCCCTTTTGGCCAGGAATCACAAAAACGGTTCTCGGAGGCTCTAGTGAGACAAGGTCATCTCTTAGGTAAACCTGAACTACACGAATGACTGGTCCAGTCAACGCTGATGACTTAAGTGTAGCAATATTTTAAAATGAGATAAATTGTTAAACTAGTAAAATTGTAAGACTGAATCACCTTAAGTGTTTAGATCTCTTGCCAAACAACTGATACGTCTGAATCTTCAGCTATGTAGACTAACAGTACTGCAATAACTAATAGACCAAATGTTCGGGGCTATTTGTACCAACTGGGACTTCTTAATTAGCAAGAGTTGCATGGTCAGTCTGTAAAACATAACTTGTATGAAAATGAGTCTAGTTTCTAATAAAGCTCCCTTTATTCTCAACGCTTTGTCATGCTTACAGAGATACAAAACCTGTACTAACTTTCTTTTTATTTTATATCTGTTGATGCTAAATTAACATAATCCTTTTGCTAGAGGATCGCTGCATTTTGCCAGATTATCTCTAGAAAACTCTTAGGGATATTTTGATGCATATTTATCTACTAACTTCTCTAGTAACTTGAAGCTCTAGAAGGCTAGAATACACCTCAAACATTCAAATGTGAAGTCAAATTATTTCAGAAGTAAAAATCTCAAGTCTTCTTTCCATCCTCCTTCCTCTACCTCCCCCAAATCCCCCCCGTTAACTTGGGGGGGGGGAAGTATTAGTACTTAACACTCCTCCACTTCAAAGTGAAATAAAGACTAGAATAATTGAATCGCCAAAAATTGCTATTAAGGAAGGTCAAACACACTCTCAACTAGATGTCTTGAAGTTATTTCTATGAAAGCACGTTTGTCAACCTGAAACTGAAAACTGATTATATCCGGTGCAAAGACGACTGCCTATAAATTAACACATTACAGAAATATGGACGATACTGCATCCAGGGATGTCGTCCAAGGCATTTTTTTTAACTGTAATAGCAACTGCTCCTTGAGGTCATAGGCAAACATATTCAAGCACATTCAGTGTTGCTCCAGTCTGCACCAAATGATGGCAGATTCTGAGATGGACCTAAAGTCAGCAGCTTACAATCATTTTTGTCCCCAATTTAGTTACTACTCGGAACAAAGTTCTATGTGAACGTACTTTTTTTACATGTATATAACTTTTTTTTAATATATATATATATATAAAACTATATATATGTGGGTGTGTATATATACCCACACTAGTACTGGATTTGACTTCTGTCAATTTATTTAAATAGCACATTGTAATTCATAACTTAAATTGGTGATAATACAATGATAACGGTACTTTCACTGATCTCTTCACAGGTTTATCTGAGACCTGTACAAGCAATTTTACATATCTTTCTCCTGGTTATTCCTGTGCTGTATCAAGACAGTGTAACTTATCTAATGTAAATAACAGTTAGGCGTGTTGTGCTGACCTCAGTCCACACAAGGCATACTGTGAATGATGACCTGCATGTTTCTAATTGATGTACTGAAAGCCTTTGAGTTGCATTTGCAGTCTTCAACACAGCGACAGCAATATGACATGGCCATACCATTTCCAAGACACACTACTTCCAGCTAAAGCACACCAGCCATTCTGCCAACAGCCTTCCTTCTACAAGGAAGGGTAATTATTTAGGTCACTTCCAAAAAGCAGTTTGAAAACAGTAACTGACAGAACATGGTATGAATTTGCTCATTTCCTTAACCTGTGCAGTCTTCTAGCTTGCAGGTGTACTGCAACATAATCCACTTATTTTGTTTCATAGCTTCAGAGCTTATCAAGCAACCATCACTTACCTAGGAATACAGGCGAGGTATGAAATTAGTCTTCTAAGGTCTTCTTGCCGTATTCTATCATGATTACTACGAGCTGGAAATGTTAGAATGGGACCTCCACGCTTATCTCTGCCACCTGAAAAATTAAACATGTCAAAAAACCCCACAGCATAACACCATTCTTGTTTGCAAAACTAGTCTTCAGAATACTTTTGGGAAACCTTAGTACTACACTGTTTCATGAATATCCACTTAAAGAAGTGATTTCAAGTTAAATGCCAACACTGTCATTTAGAGACCAGCTTAAAATTGAATTTTGGGAATATCAATTAGCATATTGTCACAATTCCTACAGTGAGGATGTATCTGTCAAAAAAATTGAAACAAAGAATAACCCTGGCATTACACATCCACATTACAGTCACACTGAAGTTTGACTGGCAATGTGACATCGCCAGCTTTGTTACGTTTTTAACTTTGAATCAGCAATTGTACAGATTAAATTTAAATATAAAATTATGCTACTTCGTAAGCAAGTATTTAGAGGATACTCAGCTATAACTTTATTACTAGCACAGAGTTCAAGTGTATAGTATTTCCCACCTAATGTATATACTAGATGAGTAGGTGGATACTATTTAAGCATTTAATTTTTATTTTTTACCCTGTTCTGATGTGCAGATTTCGAACTGTCAAGTTTATAGTTTTTAATATTGTTAGCAATGCAGGAAATCCTGAATCCACTCAATACATAAGGCAAAAAAATCTGACTTTGAGTGGTCACTTAAATGTATTCATCTCATTTGTTAAATTGCATAACTTATGGTAGTTGAACATAACAATGCAATTTTACATCCAACCCCTTGCTAGTGATAATAGTATTACTAAATGCTAAATTCAAGTCAGTAGGCTGTCTTTACCAACACCTGTATAACAGCACAGACACGTTCTTACAAACTAAATTTCACATATATGTTCTCAACCACAGATGTGTAGACTGTTTTCTCCTGTCCCATGGAAACGCAGAAAAAACACTATCCTCTGTCCGGAATGATTTCTCATTGTAAATTAGCTTCTCATTGTAAATCCATGTTACTAAACAAAGTTTTAAAAAAATCCCTCAGAAAAGAAGGCCAAAAGCAAATGAACAGAACCAGTCTCTCAAAAATTCATCACTATCCTGCCAAACACAGTCTGCGTGTGCTTGCTAGAGACACTAAGCCTCACTGTCAAGGTCTCCAGGGATTGTCTGCACTGGACATGTTCCCTGTGAGGCACCACATGAAACTCAGAAGAGGCATAAGCAGCTTTGAGTTTCTGTTAAGCTGCAATGCCAGTAACAAACTTAAAAGGAAATTCATATTCTTATCTTCCATGACCCTCTTAAGTGGAAGACAAGACTTAAAAAACAACGGAGTTGTCTCGTTCTAATGGAGAGAGGCAACTCTGGTCTTGACCATCCTGACGCACTTGCCAAGCACAGAGCTTTGACGATTTTTACACAGCAAGTGACAGGATGAAAAAAAGACAAGAGCCACAAGACAGATGAAGAATAAATGACAAGAGCAGGAATCCAACAGCCCAGGTCTCCACTCAGCTCCAGAGCGATCACTGGGCTCCAAAGCTACCTAACTTAGCTAAAAGTCTACTGCAGCCCTTAACGCTCTCCTCAGCCACCAGTTTTAGACCTAAAAAAAAATATTTAGGTTTCAACCAGCAAACGCTACTAATTCCAACCCCCCCAAAAAGTGCTCGTTTGCTCAGGGTAGAAATTCTTCTTTCAAAAGCAGCAGCTAACAGAGAAGAGCGTATGCTGAACCGTCTAACACTCTCCAAGCATTTTAAACAAATGCTTTGTTACACGCAGTCACCTCAGATAAGTCCTCCGGGTCTTTCCCACACAGCAACTCCTGTAACATGAGATTTTCCAACATAGCAGAGGAATTAAACCCATATTCTTTATGTCATTTTGGATACCACTTCAGTTGGCTCCCAGCTCCACATGCACCACAGAGAAAACCCATTTTTAAAGTATGGTGCTTAAATTTCTGATAAATCTTATCCCGAAGCTTTTGTACATTGGAGACAAAATCTATCGCACACATTTCAGGTCTAGATGAGCAATGAAGAAATTAATACAGCCTTGATTTTTGGTGAAAAGAATTTCACTATCTGGTCTTAATCCAGATACTAAAATTGTAAATATTAAGCAAAAAAAGTCCTTAAGAATTGTTTTTTATATCAGCTTTCTGATGAAAAGCTTTCTTAGGCCTTTTCCAATAAGTAACTCTCATTTCCTTTGTTCCTGATGCTCCTATGTCATACACAAACAGGAATGTTAAAAGCAACAATGCATGAGGCATCAGGTGGGAATTTCCTGTCTCTCAGTAGTCTTCATCCAACTCAACCCCCTGTTTGTCTTGATTTAACAAAAACATATTAAGCTACTACTGTCATGGGCGAGACTTCCATTTTTACCCCTTTCCTTTTATATAAAATCCCCACAATACCGAGATACTCTCTCTGTGTATTTCAAGATGTGTCATATGAGTAGCTGATCAACTCACACGAGTCACCCAACATGAATCACTGCTGTCTAGTGCAGATCACTAATAGCATTCTTGTCAGTGGGCTCCAAACGGCACCAAAATCCAACAGGCTGACTCGTGCAGTTTTTTCAGGAAATGCCTTTTTACCTAGTCTCAACGTACTTAGGTAAAGCTAAACAGTGGGCTTTTATGGCATGTTTGGAAGGCGGGACAAGTTATCAAGTGCCATTTCTCATATGAAACCAAGATAATTGCACCTATTAAGAAAATGCTTCTCTTTGTGTAAGTATGTGTGGACATGGAAGAGTATCTGTACTTCAACAGACTGCAGTTTAAACTGAACAAAAAAGTTGCATCCCAGACTCCAGGAGTCTTTTCTATTTCAGGTGGTTAGACACCCAATACTATGCAGATT
Source organism: Burhinus oedicnemus (assembly GCA_008921705.1). Taxonomy (NCBI): domain Eukaryota; kingdom Metazoa; phylum Chordata; class Aves; order Charadriiformes; family Burhinidae; genus Burhinus; species Burhinus oedicnemus. The sequence goes on from VFFE01007704.1 coordinate 197,110, forward strand.
ATTTTCTAGTTGAGTGAAAAAATCAGTCAAGGAAGCTTCTTCTCTTCCCCCCGCCTCCCCCCCCCTTTTTTTTTTTTTTGAGAACAACTACCTCGGCAATTTCAGAAAAAATGACACAGGATTCACAGTGAAGCTGCACCCAAGCATTTGCATTCTACACATCAAGTTATTTTGTTATTTTGGCCTATACAAGATAAAATAGTCCTGTCTGTCAGACTGGTTTCATGTCTTTCAAGTATCTGCAATTCAGAATTTACTCCAGAATCAATATGTACAGATAGCAGAATTCAGGCTAGCTTGATGAGCTTTGGGACTCTGAAGTTATCAACCTACATGTAGCAAGGTGTATTTCAGAATACTTCACACAACTATTTGTTCATCTGCACTTCCTTGCCTCCTGCCCTAGAAAAAAAAAATATGCTTCAAGATCTCTTTCAGGTTTGAATTCTCAGAGACTACACCTCTCCTCCTCACTCCAGTTGTCATCTCAGTCATTAACTCTACCTTTCCTTAACAGTTTGAGCATCACAGCTACAGTAACATATTTTAAGATATGCAAGGAGCACACAGATTTTAACAAGTCCAACTGACTTATCTGCACCATAGTCTTCATGTGTACATTGTTGTACAAAATTTAGTTCCAAATTCACCTTTTAATGTTTTGGGGTTTTTTTTTTTTTTTTTTTTTTTTTAAACCACCCTGGCTGGTGCTACAGATAACAGAGGCAAGGAGAAAGAATTCTCCTCCATTTAAATACATCTTCAGATACACTAAATTATGAAAAATCTACTCATTTATTTTTTTCGTTTAAAAACCCACATCATTAACAGCTCAATAAAGGGGCTTAAACTGAGTTGTGATGATGGAGGAGAAACCAAGAGCGAATCACAGCTGATCTGTGATTTGTGGCAGAGGAAAAGCAACTACTGAAATAGGTTTTTTAAAAGTGATGTAGTACTCAGACTGTGCAAAGAAAAAGAAATTGTGTTGAGTAGATCTGTTAATTATATCCACCTGAAAACAACTGAAAGGTGGATATAGTAAGGAGTGAATGAAAAGCAAAGACTGAAAAAAGCAATATAGAATTACAGCCTAACTCTGGCTAACAAAGACTGAAGAGGTACCTGGTGGAGGAGAAAAGGGAAACTCTCATAAACATAGTTTAATCACAACATAGTACACTTGGAGTAAAAGTGGTACCTCAGTCAGAGGTATCTGTTACAGAGAGCTTCAACTTGATCAAAACACCAAGATTTCTGATTGGATCAAAACATCGTCTCAAGAATGGCTTAGGAGATACCTATAGTAGAAATACTCTGATGCTGGAATCAGGAGCAGTAATCCAGGTAGAAAGGCTGCAGTGGGATCCCAAAAGCCTGGTGAAGCCAGGGTCTCAGAATTTCCAGCAACTCCTTCAGTGATGACTTCAGATTCAAACTTCTCATAGAACCACAGAATAATCACAAAACAGCCCAGGTTGGAAAGGACCTTGAAAAATTACCTGGTCGAACCTTTTGTGGGAAAGAGAGCCTGGATGAGATTATCTAGCACCCTGTCCCATCACATCTTAAAAACCTTCAGTGATAAGGACTCCACCATGTCCCTGAGGAGGTTGTTCCAGTGAATGACAGTTATCACTGTAAAAGAATTTTCTTTCATAGAATGACAGAATGGTTTGGGTTGGAAGGGACCTTAAAGATCATCTAGTTCCACCCCTCCTGCCATAACCAGGGACATCTTCCATTCAGCTGGGTTACTCAAAGCTCCATCCAGCCTGGCCTTGAACAGTTCGACGGACTGGGCATCCACAGCTTCTCTGGGCAACCTCTTCCAGTGTCTCACCACCCTCACAGCAAAGAATTTCTTCCTAATATCTAATCAAAATCCACTTTCTTTCTTATATTGAGATGAAACCTCTCCCGATGCAACTTGTACTTGTTGCCTCTTGTCTTCTCCATGTGGCTCCTTGTGAAGACAGAGCCTCTGTCCTCCTTGTGGCTGCCCTTTAAGTACTGGAATACTGTCATGAGGTACCCTCTGAGCCTTCTCTTCTCCAGGGAGAAAAGACCTAACTCCTTCAGTCTTTCCTCATATGGCAGGTTCTCCAGCCCCTTCATCATCTTCATGGCCCTCCTGTGGACCCTCTCCAGTCTGCCTGCATCTTTCTTTAACTGAGGGAACTGGACACAGTACTCCAGGTGCAGCCTGAAAAGCACTGAGTAGAAATGGGACGATCACGTCTCTATCTCTGCTAGTAACACTCCTGTGGATGCAGCCCAGGATCCAATTTGCCTTTGTTGCTGCAGCAGCACGCTGCTGACTTATGTTCAGTTTTTTATCCACCAGGACTCCCAGGTCCCTTTCAGCAAGGCTGCTCCTCAGCCACACTGCTTCTAGCCTGTACTGTACTTTGGTTATTCTGACCCAGGTGCAGGTCTCTGCGCTTGTCTCTGTTAAAGTTCATACCGTTCTTGCTAGCCCAGTCTTCCAGCCTGTCGAGGTCCCTCCATAAGATGGCTCACCCTTATGTGTCCATCTCACAATAAGCTGGTTTCTTAAATTCTTAAGAAAGTCAGCATTGTGTAAAGATCAGCGTCTTCAGTATTCTAAGAACACAAAGATGAATAAGCTGCTATACAGCCCATACTTACTCATTTAACTTGGAGAAGGAAGGTCTCAGCAGAGAAAGCCAGAGAAAAGACTGGGGAAGTGAACTTAGGATCTCAAACACTCCATGAATTGTTTTCAGACTGTGTTATTTGTGTAACTTTCCTGCTGTATAAAAAGGAACCATTTCTTTGCACTGTTGCTTGTCATACTTTATTTCTACTTGAGAAGGTACTTGACAATCAACAATGAACATGTTGCAACAACTCTACTTGAACTCCAATATAAATGAGGGAGAACAAAAATACAAAAAACATCGTGATGTTTGTGGATGCCTTCAGCTTAACGGGACTATTAGAGTTTTTAGTAGAGATAACTCAGAGTTACCTTTAGATACAAGTTTTAGTAGAGAAATCCTTAATACATCTGTCCTACTTCTACAGACCTTAACCAGTGATTGTACTTACTTACAAATATTAAAACAAAGTACTTGAGCATAGGTTGTACTTTTGAAGAGGGAAAGAAAAGAAAAAAAAAAAAAAAGAGGTACATTGAAAGCCTGTCAGTCAGTAATCCAACAGTCTTCCTCACCTTTGTGTTCCTAGGTATAAAGCTTGATGGTGCTAGTTCCACAAATAGTTAAGTCCTAGTGGTTGTGGTAGTTTTGTTGGGGGAGGAGTGTGTGTGTGTTTGTTTTGTTGTGGGTTGTTGTTGGTTTGGGGTTTTTTTAATCACTTGCACTGCTAATGTATCTCATTTCATTTGAGCCCCACTTGCAATGGAAATGTGAAACTACAAATTTTGATGTATCGGTTCCAGCCAGTCTTGCTGCCGGCAGCTGTTTGCTCCATTCTTCTGTCAGAAGTTGCTACCTTCACATAGGCCAGTTGGCAACCACTTCTTCCTGTCTGGACCTCATCTGCTCTGGTTCATAATCCATCATCTCCCCTTAAATTTGTCTTCAGCTTTCATTTGGCCCACTGCACTGTTACTGAATTAATGCCTTTTGAGAATGCCATATGCTTACAAATTAACATTAGAGAACACCAATCACCTTTCAGATCCCTTCTAAGGGGTCTAAACTAAGCTCTGGACAACGTGGAAATTCAGAGGTTTTGGAATGGAAGCTAACTAGACTTTCATTAAGTGCCATAAAGCAAGGTCTGAAAAAGAGTAATGAGGGATTGAAATACTGTGCTTAACTCTCTTTTCTCTTCTTCTTTCCCTCTGAAAATATAGTTGTCAGCAAGCCTTCATCCCCATTACAATTCAGAACCAGAAGAATCGGGATTTCCACACTACCAGAAAAACTGGCTCTGGGAAGTCTGTTATACCATTTATTAGAGTTGCCAGGACCAGTAAAAAAAAAAACACAAAAAAAAAAATACTAAAATACCCCACACAAAACCAAAACAAAACCCAAAAACAAACAACAAAAAAGAAAACAACAACAACAACAAAAAAAACCAAAAAAACCCCTACCCACAAACACATACAAACCTCTTTTTTGCTTTACACCTCTGCTTGACTCAGCAGAGTGGACAGGATGAAGTACTGTGAACTCCGCACTGTGACTGCAAGCATCAGCATCTATGCACAGCAAATCTCTAGACTACAATTTCAGGGATCATTTTGCATGTTTTAATATTTACAGATAAGAGCTTTATTTTTGGAGTTCTTGACAAATCATTTATCCAAAAACCCTCCTTTCAAATATAAGACTGTCCTCTAAATCTGACACTAAGATTATGGCAAAGGGAACGATGTTGTTTAAACCCAACAGATTTGGAAGTACTTACTTCAGAAAGTCACACCCAAAACGCAATTCACAAAAATAAGCACCTTAGCCATCATTCCATCAAGTTACCGACTATGTTATGATATTCATTCATCTAAACCTCACTTTTAAATCCACTGCTATTCCTTGTTAAGTAACCAACCAACTTCAAGGTGTATGCTGGACATAGCTAAAATTAGATACTAACTCATTTCACCATGAAGCTATTAAGCGTGCTTCAAAGGATATGCACTTCTGCAACAGATATATTTATCCAGTGCTTCAGACGGGACGGTAACAAAGCCATCTCTGTAAAACTCTCAAGCAGAAGAACCAGAAATAAGAGAAGGAATACGACTACAGTGAATACGACTACAGTACAGAAGGTTGTTCTAAATAATGTTGTTGGATATGCGGGGGGAACAGGACACGACTGGGACGGCAACAAGCAGTTATTACATTCCACATTCAACAACACACATACCTTCTTTATCACAGATCCTTTAACAATGCCCACGTTATGGTTGGGATACCCAACTGGAATAGGAGCTACCCTAGCTTTTAGGTGCTACCCATGACTTTTCTAATGACATTTAAAGTATTTAAAATACCATTTTACATGTGACTAACAACACAGTTATGCATTCCACAACAGAAGAAAACAACTGTACCTGAAAGGTATGCAACTTTTTCCTTTAAAATTGGCAATACTTCCATAGCCTTCATTTCATCATTTTTGCGAAACCCTGAAAAAAGGAAAAGGCAAGGTAATTGGTCAGAAATTCAGACAAGCTCAGTTTCTACATTTAATGAATGCACTGTACAACATTTACCTTTGGACTATAACTTGAATGTTATGATTACAGGAATTAAGATAACCTTACAGTAAAAGGTTGCAAAAAAATAAACTGAATTTTAAAAATATATTAACAAACAAGTCATCACTTTGACTAGCTTAACACCAATAGCATGATCTGTTAACAAGCCTCAGTAGAAAACAGGATACTGGAATTAGCCTTTTTCATCAGTAAATAAAAACTATCATTTGGATTGTGTTGCTTTTAGGCATTCCAAATCCTGCTTTCACTTTTTGTTCCAGCAGAGTGGAATAATATCAAGCTAAGAAGAGTAGCTACCTTTACAGCAATTACCAGTCAAAACAAACAAACAAAAAAAAACAAAAAACCACCCAAAACCAACCAAACAAAAAACCAAACCACCAAAAAAAATCCCTATACTATTTCAATGCCACTTTCCTAACATCACTTCTGTAAACAGAATTGGGAGACAAAGCTCTCATCTCCATCTTTGCTGCTGCCTGACAAGAGCAGCATTTTGTAACAGAGAGCACGTTTTGTCACATTAACTCTACACACACAGAGTCTGAAGTGGTTCCCCAGGGTGAATGATTACAGTCAATGTTGCAAAGCAGCACATCACCAGCTTGTCCCTCCTCTCTACTTCCATGATGGTTCTGTGACCATATTCTAAACTTCTGCCTTCTTTAACGAGACAGATTTAGGAAGCATTTTATTTATGACCTTATACTCCATATTGACATGTATAATACAGAATTGGCCCCTTTTGGCCCAGTCTTGTTCATCTTACAAAAATTGGGTGGTTTTGTACCCACACTTCAACTAACTGTCCGTATGATCCTTCCCAGTCTCTCTGTATTCGTGTGCTTTTTTAAAAAACTAATTTCTGAAGAAAGTACCCCTTCTGGGGTAAAGGGGAAGCACCTACTACTTTATCACAGTTGAAGCCCAGAAGTGCTGTTAAGTAAGAATGGCCCAAAAAGCCTGGTACAACACAGTTGTTATGTTCCTTAAAAATCAACAGTTTGAGTTATTTACAAGGTAAAATAAGCTGCTTAATTATTTATGGCTTCAGGGAAATCTTACAAGAGCAAGCTCTGTTATACATGTGGCAGTCTTTTCTAAAATATATTGCTCTTATTCTATGCAAAAGGGCCACAATCCCTCCAGAGATGGCAGCAGATGCTGTCAGTGATGCCCAGCAGTGAGGCCATAATTTCTCTTCCTCCTCAGAAAAACTCAAATGCTTCATATCCTTTGGTCTCAGGCTCTGAGCTTTAATGAAAGAGCTGTGCACTTCAGATACCTGAAGGTATCATACCGATGTCATCAAGTAACATAAAATTTGTAAATAAGGGCATCATATATTTAAATTACATGACAGGTTTTCTATTCCAGCCAGCAATACTGAGACTTCTGTGCCACTACAGTATCTAATTATGGGCTCTTCCCTTCAAAACAGACCCAGGACACACCAAACAGAACACCCAAGGGACAAAGATGGCCAGGTGTTTACATGTCATGAGCTATGAGGAAGGACTAAGCCAAATGACACTTTAGTCTAAAGAACCGAGTGGAGACATGGTAGCTGCCCTCAAAAGTCTAGTGGTGGCAAAAGTAAGCTGGCTAGAATTACAGCAAGAAGTTTACTTTAGACAGTAGAAAGTTTGTGAAGGGAAGAATCATGAAGCAGGACCCGGGATTGCCTGTGGAAAACTATGGACTATCCAGCTCTGGGGATTTTTAAAAAATGCATTTAGACAAATGCCTGTCAGCAATGACATGTATGTAGGCCAAGGCAGGGTCCCTGCAGTTCACTGTAACTGAAGCGTTCAACCAGCACCCACAAATTACAAACACAAGAAAACTAAACAAATCCTCTTCCAGCTATTGGCTAGTTCTCTGTTTTTCCATGAACACCGTAAACCAAAAACAAACTCAAAATTCAATACATGTTCTCAGAAAGGCCAGGCCAGGCAAACTTGTTCCTTGGGTAACGATGCTGCATGGAGGGTTTCTACACGATGGACAATATTTGCAATTACACAGCAACTCCAGAGCGACAAAGCCGTGCAGGGACACAGCTATTCCTTTCATGTTTGCACTTAGACTCTCAGGGGTCTAAGATGGTTCCAAAGGAACCTAGCACCTTATTCTTTCCCCCAGAGTACTGGCTATGGGTTATCAACCTTTCACTGAAACTGCCTGCGCTTCTCTTCCTACTAAGCTTCCATTTAGTAGAGACTAAAGCTTTCAACAAGACTTTAAGAAAACCTTGGGCTTAAATAACTCATCTAAAAAGACCACAAATACCTTTTTCCACCCTGAAATATTTGGGCTTCAGTTGACTGTTAAAGTATACAGGCACACTTCCAGAGTTAAATTTTTTTTAACGTGCTTTGAGCTACCTACCCTAAGCTTAATGCCAATTTAGCATGCTCAGCTTTCCTATCAACCATGGCAATTCCTTTTCTTTACAGTAAATTCAGAGGTAGAAAACACTTTCTCCTCACCTAAAAAGCATGCAGAAACTAGTGCTGTACTTTGCTGTCTGTCTTAGCTCAAAATTACCCAAGACACTGATGTTACCGCAACTTGCTTGCTCAGACTTCTAAGCCCTTAAACCACTTCACCTCAGATGATGCGCAGTAGCTGCACATTTTACTTTGCCTGTGGCATGTAAGAAGCGAGAAACATTTAGCTAACATCTCTTCGACTATTAAGGGGCTGCTCAAGGTAAACACCCTAGCAAATACGTTAGCGCTTGGCTCACGTTCTGGATCTGCATATCTTTGAGGCTGACTGCCTTGGATTATCATATTCCTGCTGCTCTAAACAGCCTATTTTTATTCCAGTTCTGCAGTGTTAAAGCTTAACTGAAAAGACTGTGGGGATTACAACTGACGAAAGAATGCTGGGGAGCAAAGAGGGTGAATACGGCAAGAAAGTGTCATATTTTTATCTCTGATGGAGCAATAATAAATAAAAAAATCCAACAAAAAAACAGCAACATAAGCAGGTCTTATGGGCTTGGGGTGGCTCCCCCCCCTTTTTTTAAAGCCTCTACACTACAAAACATTTGCGATTATGAGGATTTCATTTAAAAAAAGAAATTAAAAGGCATTTACTGCACTCAAATGAAATGCCATAAATATCTGCACCAATCTCTCCCTACACAGCTCAGCAACCTCCGCGCCAGCCGGCTGCATCACATGTTCCTGGAGATGATGTCATCCTTCCCCGGCCGGCCGGCTGCAGCTCCTGCCGCCGCGGTGCCGCCGCAGTGCCCGACGCCCCGTCACCCACCCAGAAGCCCACCATGGCAGCGAAGGAGCCAGCAGAGGTGTCGGCATGGTGAGCTCGATGGAAGAGCACGACCCAAGCCTGCAGGGCGCAGCTTGGCGGGCACGAAAAACAAACGGGCTTTCATTTCCCCGGCGCGCACTTCTCTCTTGAAAGCATGATGTGTATGCATACACCGCACATATTTATGCCATTCCTTTCACGATCCAGTTCACCTAATAAGGCATTTTTTATTTTAAAAATGTGTTTTTAAATAATAAATCCTATGCTGATATCTTTTAAAGATAATTTTAGTCTTAAACAGGAAAATCATCCTTGATATTTTCAATACCTATTAAAGGAATACTCATTTTACAGTTTCACATTTTTAGTAGGTAGTATATGCCCTTCTGCTGTCTCATATATCATGCAGACACTTTTCCCTAACTACCAGTCATGAGGGAAGAAGCTCAAATTATGCTAATTAATATTCAGCTTCATTAGATTAAGTAACACACAAATAAGTAGTCCATTTCAATTTAAGAGGCTTCCCCTCCCCGTGAAGCTTTCAGAATTGCACAGTCCCCTGAGTTACAGCAATAGAACCTTCTACTAAAACTGAGTCTGTTATCACTGAGCAGTTATTGAAGTGTTGTATCACACAACTAAAGGTCTTTAAAACATGCAAACAAGAAAGGAGCAAAAGAAAGTCACCTAAACTTTTTATACAGATGTATACACAGGAAAATGAAGAAGTCTCTCCCACAAACACACCACCTCCCCTTTGTCCCCACAACTTCAGAGCCAGAAGACACCATCATCCAGCCGAATTTAACAAACTAAACTGTCCTTACTAATCCTTTTTCTCACGCTGTATTGAAGCTAAGAAGTTTTGCAGCAATATACGAATTTATCCAAGTTAAAAGACCCATGAAAAGACAGCATTCCTCAGCGGAGGAGGTATCACCCCTAGGAAGCTTCCGAGGGCCCTTTACCCAAATGGCCAGGACAGCCCCGTCTCACTTGGGCTGCAAGTGAGATATCTCATGGCGAAGACCTGGCCACAGAGCTGCACAGCCGCCTGCCCTGGAGATAGGAGAGCAACCCAGCATAAAGAAGCCACCTTTTGCCTGGAAATCAGTGTTCCTGTAATTCTGCTGCTCCCCAGCATACCCAACTTGCTGAAAATTCCCATGGGCACTGAAATACAGTGAGCAAGTCACCTTTAGAGCAGTAACAGAAACCAGGTACCCTGCATGGTAGTTCACGCATCCAAGACAAATGCTAGTCTAAGGCTGAGGTGTCCTTCACACACAGGAGACAAGGCAACTCTGTTAATCATCTTGCACTGCAATGATCAGTAACTAGTCAGCCACACAATTAAAGGGAGCAGATAAAATTGCCTTAAGCTAATGGTTTGACTATAGAACTGCAATAGAAAACAACTTTGGGAACAGCTTCCCCAAAGATGCATCACTGCCCCAGAAACATAGAAGTCTGTTACTTTGAAGGTATCTTTAGTGATGCACATCATTCAGTTATGGCAACAAACATAAATTACAGAAACAGAAATTAAGAGAGCAAAGACTCGGAAATTGAGGCTAAGAGTAGCATCTCTTTGCTAAGAGGCTGATGAAGCACTCATGCATTGCGGTCACACACAACTGACTGGAAACTTTTCTGAAACATGGCTAGAAAAAACACAAACAATAAGAGGGAATGTTCTTATCCTGAAAACTCACACCTTTAAGAACACAACTGCTTTTCACCTTGCAACATAAAAACAAGACCTTTTCACAGGCGTGAACAAAACAACCCATCCTCAACCCCAAATACATCGATGCTTTAGGCTCTCTTCGGACTTCAGAAGAATGACTCCACATGTCATGTCGTGGACAGTAAGAAAGTGCCTTATCTGCTGGGCTGCTACCTCCAGCACCAGCCTTCTAATCACCACCTCTTCTGTGACAGAAGTCTCATCCTGAACCAGAGAAACCTCCTTCAGTGAGTTATTTTTCAACATAGTACTCTCTTCATTTCAAAGGGCCTGCTGTGATAGGTGTCTTCTCCAAAATCCACATGCTATACTAAGTTCTATATAAAGAAAAAAAACCACATAGAAACTGCGATAGCAGCACTTAGAAATGCTACGTTAATGGCACAGTTCAGGTAATCAGGGAGTTAGGTAATAATTGGACTGACTCAGGTTAGTCATAAGTGGAAAGAAATATTTGCTAGAAGATAAGAGATAAAACAACTTCCATGCAGGAGGAGAAGACACCATTCCCTAGCCAAGCAGCAACTTCCTGCACCTGGGTAAGGCAGTGGGAACTGTAAAGCGTTCTGCACAACTCCTTGCATCCACTGGTTCCTTGTGTTAATTAAGCTTTACCTTGGAACAGAAAATCTCAAAACTGTAGCTAGTCAACAGCAAAGAGAATCCAAGAATGTTGCTGTCTTTAGCATTTCCCCTATTTCATAGCACAAATGATATCAACTACACAACTCTGAAATCGGAGCTATTCCTCTCTTTAATTGTAAAGCCATCCTACCTACATTTCAAGAGAAATTGCCTTCTAGTTAATTAAGTAAAAAGGCAAAAAAACAAAACAAAAGGAGGAATAAAGAAGCTCAAATATAATCAAATTAGTGCATTATTAGACTGATTAAGGTTTCATTATTCACACTTTTTCCTCCCCCATATCACAAGATGATGACATTGATTTTAAATCCTGGAAATCCATAGGTTTATTCAACTTTGCTTATCAGTTAACAACTGTATATGATAAACCTCAGCTGCAAGTTAATTTATACACTACCTCCCATGTTTTTCAAGTGTCCAGAAAGAAAAAGAGCACAAAGCAGGTTCCTATTCTCCCATTTTGCCATGGAGAGGTTTTTAAAACAGGACAGTGGGCAAATTTCTAAAGATGGTATTATTCCATGAAAAATAATTTTAAACAAGATATGAGGAAATTCACAAGCAGCCATTGTGAAGTCTTTCACATCCTTACTCTGAAGTTACTACACAGAAACCAGTACAGATTAAGTCAGCAGAACCATTTGACTCTTTCCTTCAATCAGATTTGGAAAAATTGACTGCTGAACTCCACATGTTCTTGGGTTTACAAATGAAATCAGACTAATGAAGTAAAGTTGAGAAAGAAAACTGAACCTTCATAAAGCAGAAAATGGCAAAAACCAGCACGAATTGAGAATACAAGCCAACGGGTTGGCAAAGGGAAGCAAAAGGTAACTGAAGTTAGTGCACGTATGGGATTACTGATAGCTTTTCTTGATTTTAACTCAAGTATTTTAAGTGCCAATTGCAATTTTATGGTAGGCTTAACTATAAACTCATACTTTTGTACGCAAGTAAAGGATTTATAGAGCCATCAGAGCTGTCAATTCACCAACTGCACTGTTATTGCTTCCCGTTATAGATATTGCCTATATTCATTGCTGCTCAGCAATCTCACACCATCTTTCACATTGCAACAAAACAAGAGAATTCAGGGAAATTATGGCAAAAACTGCAATTCTCTTCCCTTCTCTGAAGCTTTGTGATCTTGCAGATGACCACTTTCGAAAGGCATAATGGCAATTCATCTGAGGAACACTACCTTTTAAGTATGCCTGTCACGGCATTCTTAAGACCATACATCTTTATTTTTAGGAGCAAATGAGGGAATATCAGCAGGTTTTTTAAATGACATACAGATCACTGGGCAACATTAGTAACCTTGGCATTCAGCATTTATTCATTCAGTTTTTCTCAGGCCAGATTCTAAAGCCTCCAGGTGACTCCAGCAAGGACACAGCTTAGAGGCATATAACCAGAGGGGCACGATTTCAGTGTTGTTCCAGCGGCCATAGTCATGACCTTAAATAAAGTATTTTTTTGTAGCTAATAGCTATTCATTTAACGGTAAGAACCCAGTCCTGAATTTAAAGCCATTCCAGGAGTATGACGTCAGTATGCTTTTGACTCCCTTCAGCTCCGATCAGGCTCAAGAGCCACTCACCAGAACACACTTACACCTTCAAACCCTCACTTTAATCACAACAGCTCACAGAAGTGTTCCTCCTCTTCCTGTTTTGTTTTGCATCCTATGCACTCTCTGTAAGTGCTGCAGGGAATTGGACCACATCAGTACCAAGCTGGTATGCGGTGCTACCACGTGGCAGCCGGGACCTCACAGAAGTGGACAGCTTAAAAATTGCCTTGAAGTAAGAAAATTAGATTAATTAGAAGGTTACTAGCTCTTTAAGCCACTTGCAGTTTTTGGCATTTTTGTTAAGTGTAAGAGGTCCTCTCTTACCATTTTTACAGCTCTGTGGTTTGTCCCGACACCAGGATGCACCTCTCCTGACTATAAATTATGGGGGGAACACAATGTCACACACAGGGATGTGGGATAAGAAAAGGCTACTACTGTAGTTGACAGCAAATACTCAAGCAAGATCAAATTCACTGACTGGGTGACCGTCCTTTTCTTGGAAGCTTATGTAATCATCTATTCCTCAGTTAAAAGAGAGCAATTAGTGGGAAACCTCGGGTGTATACTGCACAACTTGTTGAAGAGCTGCCTTAAGACAGTAAGTTGAAGAAAACTTAATCACTTTGTTAAGAAAAAGTCTGCAATTTCCTTTTAATTGGGTAACAGGAACTTTAGAGTTATCCGTATTTCATAGTGAGGTCCTTTCCAACCTGAGTTGCCCTTTGATCCTATGAAATGCGCAAGACAGAAGTACAAACGTCCATTTTTCAACTGAAACCTAAGATGAGATGATCAAAATCTGACCAGCTTCCCCCCTTTGAAGGGAGGGGAACCGTGTTCTTAAATTTACCTATTCGTTCGGGACGTTCAATCTGCTCCTGCTGTCCTATTGATATTGTTGGGAGTTACTTTGTTTTGGTGGGAACTGCTCAGCCATCTCCTAGCGCTGCAATACTCCAATTCACTGCCCTGCTGAGGTGGCAAACCTTTTTGTAGTGGTGTTCAAATACAGCAATAGCATACTGCTCTCACTGCAGTCAGATACTTCCCCTGTTGACTGCTGCTACAGACACTCATGGCTTGAGGGGTCTACACTGTCAAGGCTATCAGGAGGGTACCTAGTCTCCTAGAAAAATCATAGGATACCAGGTTGGTATTGGTTTAACATGCTGTTGTTTTAAGAACAAGGTCTGTAAGCAATTTTACTTATTTTTCTGTTCGAAACACAGATCAAGTGAAAGGCAGTAGCTTCTAAATTCTGCGCAGCAACAGCTGGAACATAACATTTTAGATCATGTCCTTTGGCTCTTGTTCCAAACCACCATCTGGAGAAATAATCTCTTTCCACACTGAAATTGATGAAGACTACAGCAAGGGCAGTAAAAATAAGCAAGTTAAAACAGATTGAAAATTGTCCTGCATTGTTTTATCCTGAGCAACAATAGGAAGAACTATTTCCATTAGCCCTGAAAGCAATCAAAAATACCAAAAAACCAGACGGCATATACTTCAGAAGAAATGCCTTTTTATATCACAAAGTATTGCTTTTGGGCTTCCTATCATTCATAGACTCCCAAGATTAGGCATCTACTGTTTGGGTTTTTTTAATTTTTTTTTCCTTTTCTCCACTTTTTTTTTAAAATATGCACATATTTTCACAATACTTTCATCACCTTATTCATACGCAAAAATTAGACGAGGTTACATTCATACTTGGAGACATTAGTACTTAAACAACCACTTTTTGTTGAATACTCCTTCCCCTCCTCCCTTGTTTTGCACGACATTTTATATTCCTTCTGTGGCAAAACTAGCAGTTTGCAACAAGATGTATGTCAAATAACTTGATTTGTGCACAGTGCTCATTCCTTCAAATTCCCGTTTTATTAGTTTGCAGCTGTAAGGAGCTCGAGCTCCAAGAGCACCGAGACACAGGAAATGTAGGATGAATCCGAGCTTCTCTGCTACATTACAGTGCACATGCAAAAGATAAACGTGAGGAGGAAGGGGGAGACACTGTTCTTCATCCTGCATTGTAAAACCGGTCAAGTTCATATTGATTCAAACAACAGAGAAAAAGAATCATCTGCAGCTTGCTGTATACAGCCCTCAGCTTCAGATGTGTGACTGTTCGAAGCATTTAGAGGGGGCAAATGAAGTTCTACATCAGAGCTTCTCCCTGCTCTCCTTTTTTATCTTTTTACTGAGCCGATTTTATTTAAAACACTGATTAACATATGCTACCTGTTAGAATGAATCCATTCTTTACCGAAAGGGAGAGAGAAAAAAAAAAAAAAAAAGAAAAGGGAAAAAAAAAAAAGCCACGAACAGTGATCAGGAGCCCACAGTGGCATTAAAGCTTGGGTATTGCACTTCTAATACGCGAGTGGTTGCTAACAGCAACCTGTCTCCCTCCCTCCCTCTAAAAGGGAGAGCAAGATTAGCATGAAATGCCAAAAGAGATGTCCAATACCCGTCTCCTTTGCTCTAGGATTACGGTACAAATTATCGCTTGAACTACTCTGACTGAGCGGGTGCGTACATATTCTTAACGCCCACGTTAAAAAAATACAGGTTTAAGACAATAGGAGGCAAAGAAAGCGACCGAGCAATGGCTGTGCCGAGAGAGAGGAGCCATCCGGGCGCGGGCTGGGCGGTGGGGAAGCGGTGCAGCACGGCTCGATGCGCAGGCAGGCGGATGACAGCATGGCTCCCACATGACCGCCGCACTGGCAGCAGCGGCAGCACACATTACATCACCAGCTTTGCGCAGGGCTGAGCCACCCCTCAGCCCGGGAGGAGCGCTGCCACACGCCGCATCCCCACATCCATCCCCCCAAACCTTACCGAGGCAGAAATAGGAGCCATCCGAAGTCACGCAAACCTTCCTCTCCCCGCCCTGCCAAAAATCCTCCCCATCCGATCCCTCTGGCAAATTTCATTAGAAACAAAAAGACCCTTACCACATTCTGCTTTGCGAACGGATTTCACTCGAGAACCAACAGAAAGGATTTTGCAGACTGTCACGACTAAGAAAGGGAGGTTCCACTCTTCGTTTATCAAATTCATTCTAGCAGATTATTTCCTTCAGATGACAAAGCCTGAATCTCTTTAGAGCTACATTTAACACAGCTACTGAAGTACACAAATTTAACCTAAATCAAGGCTGGGTGTTCTCTGCGAACTCCACTTACTCAGCTCCTTCTATGTTACTGTATGAGAACATGATTAACGTCTTGCCTTCACTTTCATCCATTTCTGTAAACGGATACACATTACTATAAATGCAGCATGTGCACTTTCACGACTCTGGTCGGGAGCGTACTCCCAAACTCAGCGCTCAAAACCAGGGAAGAATTTCTCACCAGCTCACCTGTCCTCAAGTCATGAGTAAATTAGCTTCAAACTTACCTTTATTAAGGATATGTAGCATATGCAATACTGAGACAGACAAGACAAAGCAAGCAGCTCCTAATGCTATTTAGGACAGAAGCTTGTAGATGTAACGTTCCAAAGGCATTCAGATATTCAGCTGTTCGCTTCTACAGCTTTAATATTCGTGTGCATATTCGAACAATATATATCTATTAAAATAGTGTCAAGTTTCTTTGGGAACAACACTCGCTTGAAAGCAGGGGCACTGCATTATACTTACAAGTGCGCTAATCAAGTTGTCCTTCAATTTAAAAAAAAAAAATCACCTATGAAACCTTGCTCATTTTACAGACCAAACTACACAAAAGCTTTTTAAACTTGACTACAACTTATTACTTCCTGTTGCTTGCCAGCACAACAAATCCAGTCCAACAAATACTTGTGAGCTCCCACTATTTCATGCTCAAACCGTGAACATCAAATCTATGGACCCCAATATGGTTGCACTCATTAAGTAAGAAAGACGGTTACTCTTCTGTTAGTACAGGCAGCAAGTCTTCACCCATCAGCTCTATTCTTCATCCTTCTAGAGTATGGACAATACAAAGATGTTATACACCCAAACTATATAGCCATCCACCTCTGTAACACTACCTGCAAAATACCACCACCGGCAAATGTTTTCCATATTATTTTTTTTCAATAGAGGGCATTCGTCACATGGGCATGTTCCAGCACCTCTGATCCATGCCTTTAAAGAACATGCTCAGACTTACCAAGCGTTATGTAGTATGGTATAGATACCATGTGATACCATCTGCAAATCAGGATAACGACAATGATTCAAGCACTGTAAGTTATAATATTTTAATTAAGTTCACAAACCCGACCTAATTTAAGCTCAATTAAAATGGGTTTGTTGGTCTTCTACAACACTGACTCACTCTACACAAAATTCTAAATGCATATGATTTCCTGGAAAAGCTCTTTGAGACAACAATAGAAGCTAACATTTTAATTGTATTAAAAAGCAGCAATGTACTTTGGCATGTATATGAATGCATTACTTCAGAAGTCTACAATGTATTTTAAAAGCACTAGGTAAGATTTTAACAATGCACTGCCTTCATGCCTTCAGTTCCTGACATGATTAAAGATACACAAAGTTGTCTCTGAAGATTTAAAACCCTAAAACCAATTAGCAGTCCATAGATGTATTTCTAAATGGCCTAGCAAGCTTAATTAGAAATGTTAACTTCTGTAGAGTAGAACAGTAACAAATATGAAATTAGATTTCTGTTTAGCTGTTTTCATCTTTATTTTATTCCCTCCCCCCAACTCTTACACCATCTCATCAGGTTTAAACACAAGTTTATGGCAGTAGTACAGCAACAGTTGATACATTATTTAGTTTGGCAAATATTTTTATTTTTACACATTATTAAATTAGAAGCATTCTCTACTAAAGCGCTTTTGGTATACAGCCACTTTTGTTATAGGCAAGTCACGTGGCAGCATTCTTATTTGCTTCTGAGCTCCAATACCCTGACATCGCCTTCAAATTGCCAAACTCTCATATCTACTATTATTTAAAAGAAAAACAAAGAAATCCTGAGAAATTCAGTCATGCCAGAGGATTACTGAGTCTTCTAACCTGGCGGCCATTGAAAGCTTGAACATGAAGTAGCATCACATCCCTTTCCAGCACAAGTCATTTGGGTATTTGAAAGCATATAGACAGATAATGGATGTATTTTGGACTCAGCACAGGGGAAAGTGCATTAGTCCAACACTGTGTTATGGAGCATTCAGTTAGAAGACTACAAGACCTGGACTGCAACTTCTCCATAAGAGACTTCCCCAAAAGTTTTGATAGCTGATATATCACAACAGCTTCCCTTCATGCTTCCCTAAGTACAAGTGTGTACGACCAGCATTGCCTAGTACATTTGACATACAAGAACAATCTTACCAAGTCCTCTATGCACACAGTTTTCCTGTTATACTTTATCCCCACTCGCACTGCATCAGCCTTGCTTGTGCTAATGATAGGTCAGTTCATTGGCACTACTTGACTACAAGAGTAATAAAACCAGACGGAGCACTTTATTTACTATCCATTTACTCTTCACAACATGTATCAGGAGGACTAGTCCTCTTCAGAAGTTACTTAACAGAACTTGAAGTATATATACATCAGCTTGAGATGTCTGGAGACCCCTTCCTCCAGCAGATGCTTTGACTCAGTATACTTCTGTTCTCATGAGGATCAGAACAAGACTTAGACCATTACCATATACAACTCAATTGTATACAAATTTACTTCCGTTACCTCAAATCAGTACGTTTCCAATGTCAACTTAGTTCTGAATGTGATAACTGAGCACCAAACACAAACGCCATGCCTTGTAACTCTTCAAAGAAGGAGCTGCAAGCAAGCTAGCAGGATACATTTCTGTCAGAATGCTAATACTGTTAGCAGCAAGAAAACTGGCCTGATTTCAAAGCAGACTAAAAATTGTACTACCATCTCAACATCTGGGGAAAACAAACGTAACGTACTTGAGACTCCTTGAAAGTAAAATTTTGGACTAGTAGGACTTACTCTGTCACTTATGTTTGAAATAACAATACACGTGATGACGCTAAGGATCCAAGTTACAGCACCATAACACAGCATCTCTACTTGCCTTCTCAATAGCTTTTTTATTAAGTAATCATTTTATAAAGAAAGTTAATTTAAGAATCAAAATCAACAAAGCTAAAGTTTATTTGGATGTATGAGCAAATACCTCGAATGAGTCCAAAATGCTTCTCAGACAGGGCCAATATCAGAAGTTAAGTTGCCTACCAAAGCAGCCTGTCGCTGGCAGATGTGAGATAATCCCATCCTTACACTAGGCCTGCTTTTGTCCTCTTTAGGTAATTGATTGCCATTAAAATCACTTTTTAAATAAGTATTCTTACGTTCAGATTTTTTGAACTGTCATTCTTCAAAATCTTGGCCCGATGGCTTTCTATGGATATAAGCTCCCTGACCTTATCAGATTGTTTTTGATCTTTCCAATTTAGAGCATACCGTTCCACATTAAAGATACTGGTATTTAAAACTTTGATTTCTCACAAAGACTTCCAATGAAATGTGACAGTGAGGTTTATTGTTATTTCCTTTTTTCATTGCTGAACTAAGGTTTGAAATAGCTCAAGATTCTGAGCAACCACCCCTCACCCCCACTAAATATTTGCTCTGCAATATCCAAAAAAACCGAATCACTCTTAGATTACAACTACAGCAAGAAAGAATTGCTACAGAGCCTCTAGATAGGAAGTAAAACTTTCCAGTCTGCTTCTATTTACCAGTGTTGTTGTTAGTCTATCAGCACATACCAACTGATTACAACTGAATTAAAGGCTTAATTATACCAAGCATTGTAACTCCTTCTGTCAAACATATTAATGTAATATGATACAGTTAGAGTAGGCAGGAAGTAACTACTGACAGCCGGTGGACTAACCATAAAGATCTAGAGGAAAGTCACTTGTTAGTTACTCATAGTTTTCGAAGGGGAGATACGCCACTATTAAGCCTTAAGCCTTAATAAAAGTGCTACCTCAGAAGTCCACTGTGAAACTAAGATATTTTAAATTTTCTGGTACAGACATCTATGCAAACAGTTATTGATGGCTCATGAAATGATTGCTGGAGGTATACATGTGTGCACACATGCACTGGCACACAGCAAGTGCCAAGGAAATGGGTTCTTTCAAGTTCCATGCAGCCACACTATCAAGGGCATAATTCAGTGAATATTCCCTTTTGGTGGCAGTGCCAGCTTAATTCAGGGTTTTACGATAATTACCAAAAGCAAGCTGGGGATTCTTAGTTTGATTAACCACTACCATGTCAGTAGTCTGAACAGAGGCTACCATGCGTTAAATCCTGTTTATCGAGTATAGCTGTCCATTGACACACTAGTTAAAAATAAAAAAGATGAACAAATAGAGATGTCCCCACTGAAAAGTGCATGTTATCTTGGTGAAAAACATTTTAGGTAAGTTTCACTTTTAGGGAGGAGAGAGAATGATATACAGGAAAATTTCAATATAAATAGAATTCTCCATGACCTCAAAAAAGAAAGGCTATTAAAACTACCATGCTCTATCAGGAAGAGACTCTCTTGACAAACACAACCCAACACAAAAGGCAGGCAAGTATGCAGATATCCAAATATAAATTTAAAGCAGGACAGACAGTTGAGCTAAATACAGGGCAAAAGAAAACAACCCTTTGTTCAACCCAAGTGCGTACAGACTTATATGTGTAAGTCAAATATCTGTAACTAATTTTGCACATTTTGGCTATTGTTTAAAAAAAAATCTAAGTTGAAATACTCAACCTTGCCTTCCTTAAGAGAAGGCTGACTGACAGTTATTGGTCAACAACAAGGCACTCCATCCACATGGGTATGTGCAACTCGAACAGGATGACACAGGGACATCAACAAGCATCCTTCTTACTAACACACTGCTACATTAAGAGCAAAAGGGTATGAACTTTAAAACATTGAATAAACTCACTGGAGAACTATTTTGCAAAAACACAACAAAATACTTATATAGTGACAGCCATGTAAATCTCTTAGAAACACCATGAATTTGTAAGAAACACAACAGAACTTAGAAAAAACTACTTTCTAAGGCTGACAAAGTAAACCATGATTGAAGAAGTCATCTTAAATCAGATCTGTTTAAATGAAAGAAATGCATTCTAGTGTTTAAACAAGCATCTAGACAAATTGTTTAAGGAACCATCAGTATTTTACCTCTGAGCGAAATTCGGCAAGTTCTCTTCCAAAACCCAAGTTAAATTAACCAACTTGTACGTAAAGTACAGAACAAACAGTTCAATGATTTCAGTTGTGGGATAGTCTTGAAAGGAGAGCCTGTATTTAGTCCAAAATAGCATTTAACTTACTGAACTTCTAACAAAGGGACTGCCTATAAATAACAGAAAACAATATATCACACAGTAAAAGAAACATACAATGTGGACTCCAAAAAAAAAAAAAAAAAAGTCCTTTATGCTTAAACTTACAGTCAAAAAAACAAGAGAAAAATATTATCTACTCATTCAATACATGCCTGGTATCTCTGCACACTTATAAAGTATAGCAGAACAGCAGCATAGTGGTGAAGACAAAGAACTGGCTCTAGTGTCAGACCATGGAGCTGATCCAGTTCTGAAATTCCAGCCCATCAAACAAACAGAAGATGAGCTAAGTTAGATAAACCAACTGCATCCATATATTTCTATTCAGGGGTACCACACATCAGAAGCTCATCTGTGAATTTGAATTTTCACATACTGTGGCAAGCCCAAGCAAAGTTAACTGTATGTCATATGCCAACGAGAGTCTTCAATTGGAATAGATCTTCAGTGGTCCTTCTTGTTTCCAAAGAGAGATAAAGAATTTTTTTTAAAGGGAAGTATCATGGAAACCCCACATTACAATAAAATTAACCTAAAGCAGACAAGAGCACTTGTTGGAAAGCCACTGGAGATTACAGATCAAATTACAAAAGCCAGAATTACTGCATTACACTAGTCAGCTACAACCATCTTCTGAATTTTCACTCTCCAGAATAGCAACTTTAGAACAAGAAAACAACTGTGTTGCTACTGGCTCAAAGACGCCTTTGAATGAATAGCTGTCAGGTGAGCAATGCTATTCTGACACAGGCAGCCATCAGCTTATCTGTGTACATCCTTATCTCCAGAATCTTCTTCATTTACTTGGAAGTGCTGTTCGCCCTGAACACACCACAGGCATTCCTCCTTCATAATGAGCTCAGTATCTGCATTTATGCTCCCTTCAGCAGATGACTAATATTACAAGCACGCTATTTTGATTGACATCTAATACCATAGCTGCCATTATCACTTACATCATGCTAAAACATGAAGTGTTACCCACATCTATTTGGAGAGTAAAAGAATACAGAATTGCTTTGACACGTTGTCAAGAAGCACTGTCAAGCTTCACCCACCATAGCTATGTTTTCTGTTTCTCCATCTTACAAGGTCGTTAACATACAAGTAGAGAGGATTCTACCATATTATAGCTACACATTCAATTTAATTTTGAATATTATACAGCAGCACGCTATTACAAGACAAAGTTCAAGAAATATTCAAGTGACTTACCATTCAGAAGTATCAGTACACCAGTTTTTTGTTTCGTATCCCATTTATAAGAATACATTGTTCATACCCCAGAGGTTCAATGTGTCTGTGGCCAACAGAATGGATCAACTAAACAATGCTTGGGAACAACAGCAAATTAAATCCTTATCCCTCTATCAGGAAAAATGAATCCTGATTTCAAAAACTCAGATTTGAGTTCAAGACCCCAGTGAATTTGATATAGTTTCCATAACTGCTAAGTTCGTCTTCTCCAAGCAGCTCTATTTCCAATTCAAAACATTTTTCAACTACTCTTGTTTGAGCAGTCAGATGAAAAAAGGTACAATACATGTTCAAAATCCAAGCCATCTTTGTCAATGCAGATTTTTCAGCCTGTACTGTTTGCTTGACTGTCAGTTTGCTTAACAGTTGCTCTGCCTGGATTTACTACCAAATAGGCTTTGACAATGATTGCTATTTAATCCTATGTAATACCCAGATGCAACTGTTCCCAGATCGGAGGACAGTTTAAAAACACAGTCTCCTCCCCGGCTACATACAAGTCTGGAGTCATGCACTAGAAATCTTGTAGCTGCAAAACTCAACAATAGAAAGGAACACTATTGCAAATAAAAGCTATTAATCTTTTATATATTTATCTATGACAAGCACATGATTATAAATAAGGCTTCTAATTCCTTATTTAAAATTTCAGTTTAATAGTCTGAACTTTCTAATGTTTGTACTTTAGGCAATGACATCCAATAAAACTGAGTAACAGAGTTCATCACCTGAGCATCAGGACTTAAGCCACCCCTCATACAGTACACCACAAATGGCAAAACCTGAAATATGCAGTGCAGTGTAGTTTAAACTCAACAGTCAACCTTCTCTCTGCCCACTCCTCTTACACAAGCCTACTGTTTCAATTGTAGAAGTTGAACACTAGCTGGACATCCACTAGCAACTCTGTCATTATTGCCACCTTTAGAGCTGTCAGCTTCAACAATCTGCAATTTTTGTGGTATTTGGATCATCTGTAAATTTGGTCCTATGCTTTGTTTTTATGAATTCTACTATCTAATCATCGTGGTACAATAATAAACATTTGTGACAGAAAAAGCTTCAGCGTACACAAGAATTTGCTAGCAAGATCCCACATAAGTGTATACAAAAATCTAGAATTATTTCCTTAATCACTTCATCTCTGCTTGTATTTACATGAAACAGAATCCTTCAATTATCCCTGAACATCCACATCCCAGTTTCTGAAATGCCTATCCTCCTGAAGAAGACATTGTCATGATCTAAATGAAAGTCAACATACACACTGCCTTAGAAAATTAAAACTGAAGTGACATATTTAAAGTTTATCCTATTTTCTAAAACACTAGAAAATCCTTTCCAAAACAAAAAAACCTTAACACCCCAATATTCTGTCTAGTTATTACACTACAGATATAAAGAAATAATGTGAACAATTATTAACTGTCCGATAAATTTATCATTTCAACGTAACACATACCTAAGATTTAGATAACGCTCTACATCAACAATTTAATTAATAACAAACTAAGCATTAGTAGAGTGAGTAACAACTCCTGCCTACAGCACCAGATGATAAAACTTAAGATAAATTACAATGGAGAAGAGCAAAATATTCTGCTTGATTTTGCCTTGAAGATATCTAATGCTCCATTATTTCATAATCTTTAATCAAAAAGCCAACATACCTGAATAATAATATGACCTATGGATTTAAACGTCTTAATGCCACCTATAAGTATGAGATTACTACTCCCAGTTAAAAGAAACTGGCTCATTTGGTTGGGTTGACAAAGACAAGATATTAAAAACGACGTAAAAATTTCAGTTTAATTGCCATTTTCCAAGACTGACTGACAGTGTGTCACAGGGCACACGTGCTAGCACAAGAAACCCTGGCCATAACCAGAGCGCGCCTAGGCAAACTGACTCAACGTCTCTACTCCACGACAGCTCTGGTAAAGTGCCACATCTTATCAGACTACAGCTTCAGCCTTATTCACAGTCTTAATGCTTCAGGAAAAGCTGAATTCAAATTTGGTCTCTGCATTACCTAAGTTACACAGTTTACACCAAGGAAAAAGGAATATGCGTATTGGCTTTAAATTAGACACTGCCACTTTGGTGCTTGATGAACTTAAAGACATTTAAGAAGATGACCCCGAATTAAGACAGCCCTTTCTCTCGCATTGCAACCTGGAATATTACTCACTGCTGCTCTGTGCGGCGGAAGCATTTGGGCAGACAAAGATTCCAGCTTCCCTGTCAGCACTGGTCTTCCACAGACTTGTTTAACAACTTGTACAGCAAAACTGGGAGCAAGACAGACAATTTCCAGATTTCTGCATAGCGTGCCAATACTTCATGAACCTTGCCTTTTGTTTCCAGGACTTCCAAACAAAGCAGCATGATTTTGTTAAAACCACGACAGCAGCTAACAGCAGATCAGCTCATAAAAAAAGTGGTATGACTAAGAAAAGCTTTTTTTAAGCAAATCAAGACAGACAGGATCCTCTTCTACTATTTTGCCTGTGCTCACCATGTAACAGAATGCCTCCCTGACATGTGTATCAGAAAGTGTCACTGACAGCTATACGAAGGGGAAAACATTTGATCTGTGTCACAGCAAACACATCAATCCGCAGCACTGATACCTTTCCCGACAGACCTAGGACACGGGCTGTCCTAGTTGAGGGCCACTGCGATTCCGTGTCAATCTGCTACAGAAAAAGAAAATTACTAAACCCCCTTGTTCTTCTTCAGGAAATGAGAGTACAAAGGAAACCAAGAAATCTCTTTTAGCCATTTCCAGACAACATGCCTTTAACATGACTCAGGCACTTGAAAGAGTGTTTTACCATGAAACACTGCTCCATACATCAGCAATTACTTCAGTAAGACTATGCCAACTATGTAAGCAATTCAACTTCTAACAGGATGCCAGGGTTTACTGCTGAGTATGAATGCAGCTCACTGTGACAGGCCAGTATCCATGTAGTACTACATGCTGGCCTGGCCAACATCGTGTGGGCAAACCTATCAAAGAAACAATTATCCCCCAAAGAATTAGGGGGGAGGGGGGGGGGAAGACAGCCTATACACACTACCTAACTCCAAGCTAAACACAGGCTACATAGGGAACTCTTTCATTCGCAACTGCAGGCACATTTGGGCCAGACCTGCAACAGTTGACTTCTCCCCGGCAACTGCCTGGCACAGCCCCAGTGCTCCAGCCACGGGGACCGGGAGGAAGGATCCCAGCTGCGCCTGCCTGTAACCCTCAGAGACCACCACCAGCAGGGCACCCGCTCCTCAGCACACCCAGACACCCCGCAAGGGCACAAAACCTCACGGTGTTTTAACAGCCTGCGTACCTACAGAAAGCAAAAGCACATGTGGTAGAGTACAAAAAGTCATAAACTGTCCACTGCCCTCATTTTCTGTATCCTTTTATACATTCTCATCCCCATGCTCATTGCCTATTTTCTCTTGAAGTATCATTGCAGGATTAAATTCACGGCACTAGAAGTTACAGCTCCATTCTTCGTAACTAAATTTCTAAATCATGGGTACTTGAGAGAGCTTTGGATTTGAGGGTAAGAGGTAAATTTTTCACTAGTCATAGAGGCAGTTCTCATTCTCCAAGTCTTTTTTCATACTAAATCATATTTAAGTTTAATTCTCAGTATATTCTTGCTCAAAAAACAATGTATTAGTTCAGTGTTGGCATATCTGAAGATCAATTATAACTCATAGTACTACATATCTCACGCTTTATCTTTGGAAAATTCCTCACACTTAACATTCACGCAGTTTGCAGAATTAACTTTACAGAGGCCTATGGTGCATAAAGGCATCTGAATTTGAGCAGAGTTGTGATGCTGCCCAAGTTTGGGATTTTCAGTACCCCTTTGTCACAACCGTTAACTGCAGCTTTAGTATTCTGCCCTTAAGAGCTAACGTTTACATGTCGCACTTTTCGTAGCTTAAACTTGCACAGGAAGGCGTACAGGATAAAAAGGACCTGTAAGCAGTTAAACTAGGTAGTCTTAACACATTTGCTTTTAAATATACCAAGATACTTGGATTTATGTCTTCACTGCTATACCGGAATTCTCTGACATAATAGACAGTCCATGATTTCCTTTCCACCTGCAGCAGAAATTAATGCTGCGCTTCTTTCTTAAGATTGCTTCCTTTCGCCAGGAGCAGTCCTGTGGCTTCGTCTATGATGCCAACGTAGAAGTGAGTTCCCTATTCTGCCTCAGTTTTCTGAGTGACAAATTTTCTTCACTCCCCAACTGCAGAAACAAAATATCAACATCAGCCAGTACTTCATGCTGCCCTTACTGCTATCTTTAGACCTATATTTAACCAACTATACTGGATATTCAGATTCTCTCTACACCCTTTAAGTGAACGGAAGCCTGTAACTTGAAACAAGCTATCCAAAAATTCTCAGCTAAGTACTAAAAGGGCACCTGAAACATTTTAGGACTCTGAAAGACCAAGCAGCTCCTCCTGGCTCTGTGTAACTTGGATGCTGGTTTCAAATACAGAATGGCTCAGATTGGAAGGAACCTTGGGAGGCCCACAGTACAGTCTCCTGCTCAAAGCAGGATTGGCTCTGAGGTCAGATCAGGTTGCCCAGGGTTTAATCCAGTTGCGTCTTGGAAATCTCCAAGGGCCATATTCCACAGCCTCTCTGGGCAACCTTTTCCAGTGCTCAGTTACCCTTACAGTGAAAACCTGCCATGTTTCAGTTCATGATTGTTGTCCCTTGCTCCTCCCACCATGTGCATAAAGAGCCTGACTTCTCAGTTCCCTCTTTCTACGTATCAGAAAGTTACTATTAGTCCCCTGAAGCTTTCTTGGCTCCAGGTTGAACAAGTCCAGTCACCTCATCCCCTCCTCATATGACAATGGCTCCAACCCAACAATGTTGCTCAACACAATATTCCAATACTGAGTACAGGGTGAAAGTTCATCATCCCAATCTACTAGCTACCTTCCTGTTAACGTAGCCCAGGATGCTGTTACTCTTCCTCACTGCCAGAGCACACCACTGGCTCACGTGTAGCTTACTGTCTACCAGGACAGCCACAGCCTTCTGTGTAGAGCTGCTATCAGCCACTCAGTCCCCAGATTATACCAATGCAGGGAGTTAATCCATTCCATATGCAGGACTTTGCACTTCTCCTTGTCGGATTTCAGGAGCACATAACTCTACCCTGTCTAGGCCTCTCTGAATGGCAGCCTGCCCTCATGCATATGGACTATAGTCCCCAGTCTGGTGACACCCACAAACTTAATGAGGGTATACTGTCTCCTCCTCCAGGTCACTCATCAAGATGTGAGACAGCACAGAGCTCAGAATAGAGGAACTCCACTTGTAACAGGTACAGAATGAATCATTAACCACAACCCTCTGAGCTTGAAGATTCAGGCAGTTTTTCACTCAACAAGCCATCCACCTATCTAGATCACAGTGTCCCAAAACTTGAATACAAGGTTGTTGCTGTGGGGAGCCCACATCAAAAGCCTTGCTGAAATCAAAGTAGATCATATCCACTGCTCTCTGCCTTATTCACAGACCTAGTCATTTCATCACAGAGGGTGATTGGGTTGGTCAGACATGATTTACCTTTGGTAAATCCATGATAGCGATTTCCAATCAACAACAGTACCTTCACATGCCTACAACTGACTTCCAAGTGGACTTGGTTCATGATTTTTCCATGGACCGAAGTGAAGTTGACCAACCTGTAGTTCCCTGGATAATGCTTCTTGAAGACACGTGGAGCATTTGCCATTCTCCAGTCACTGAGAAACTCCTCCAATCTCCATAACCTTCCAAAGATGATAGAGTGTGGCTATTCTAATGTCAAGCAGATCTCTCAGCACCCTCGAATGCATCCCACCTGGTCCCATGGATTTTGCAGCGGTCAAGACTTCAAGAGCTCCCTGACTTGAGCCTTTTCCACTACCTCTCCTTCCCAAATCCTGTCTGCAGGTAAAAAGGTGTGGTAGATCTTCTTGGTGGCAAAGGCGGCATTGAGTACCTCAGCCTCATCTGCATCAGTGGGTGGTAACTAAATCACCCATCCCACATCTGCATCAATAGTAACTAAATCACCCACCCCACTCAGCAGCAGGCACAGTTTTTCCTTCCCTATTCCTCTGCTGTTAATGTAGCAGCAGCAGGTCTTCTTGCTGCCCTCGATGTCCACCTCCTATTTCAACTCTGGCTGAACTTCTGCTTTCCTTGTGTTACTACTTGGCATTTTTCCTGCAGATAAACTGATATCATCAACTTTCTTGGACTTCACCTCATTCACTGTCTCAAGAGCTTTCCCCTTTAACTGATTGCTCCTAAAGTCTAATTTATCATTGGACCTGGCGGGAAGGTACAACATGACCGTATCATTGTGCACTGAGACATTCCTTACTACCATTTAGTTTTCACAACCTGTTCCAAAAATCCCAGTCTACAGATCAACTTTGTACAGTTACCACTGAGCCCCTAGAAATACATTGCCTAAATGTATTTCTCATTCTTATATTCTTACTTGCTCACTGAAAAACACCCAGCACACATCTTATCCTTAAAACAGGGAACAATTACAGGGAATGGTGGGATAAGTAATATCACGATTTTCAGTATGATGGAATAACTCAATTCTAGTTCTGCTGGAGTAACCTCTCCAACTGGACTATCTGCAATCAAACTTTGAGCTCCTTTATGCAAACAAAATTAAATGAACATATTAACCAAGTCACTGTTAGGATTGCATATTAGCATGCAAAGTTCTCAGTTATCTTCCTCTTCAAGTGAATAAACTCAGAAAACCCCATCTATTTATCACACTATTAATCTTCCTGTTACAAATCCAGATGATTGCAGCAAGTTGTTAAATAGGAAAAGATGCCAACAATACCATAGGCCTATAATTTAATCTCTGAAGAAAAAGTGACAGAGGAAGCACTAGCATTGTAAATATACAGAGATGATCTAAAGATTCTTTTATTGACCATTAAATCATAGCAATGTTTTTAACAATTAAATCTTGAGCTAACCACAGAGTCATCAAGTTCAAAAACATGGGTGGTCAACCCGTCATATATAAGGTTGTAATAAAACATCATAAATTACCATCAGATTATTCACTCCTGTCGAAGGAAACCCAACAATTTAGCTATCCACCTCCCTTTAGTAATCTTCTGCCAAAGGTTAACAGAGAGAACAGCCGTTCTCTGTAATTTCAAACATTCTGACCAAGAAAACCAGCAAATCCTGTGTGTGTGTGAAATGTTGTTTATGCCCTTTTTGCATATTTAAGTTTAACAAGCCAAAAATCCAACAGATAGAGTCATAGCCTGTTTGGGGAACTGTAGTGAGTTTTTAGACAAATAAGGAATTCTCCTTGGGAGGTTGAGAAATACAATAAGCATAATGGATGGTTAGATCAAAAATGCTATGCTTGCAAACTACAGCCCACAAGAAATCATCTGTCTAGGAACACATCTATATTCCCTGACTGGAAGAAAAGTTAAACAGCTTCTAAGAGGGATTTTGACAAACAGGTGAAACTACTTTCTTCTTTAAATAAAGACAACTGAAGTCAGGTGCTAAACTGAGCATTTGCTTTGGTTTTGACCACAGTAACTTCTACTACTCCTACAAGTAGAACAGCATTAGTAGCCCAAGCTGGATCAACCCTGATACTGCCATTCCTAATTACATTGCCACTAATCAGCACAGGTATCACAGAAAGCATAATTCCACTGATGCTCCTGCTTAACACAGCACTTCAAGCTAATATGATTATGATAGGTTTAGCTGCTCTTCATTCCAGTAGCTTCATATTCCTCTTGCCAAGTTCCACAGGGGAGAGACTTCAGTCTTCTGAATACTGCAATTCCGTATCGAGGAAAATCCTTCCTCATTACAGGTGAGCAAATACCCGAACTAATTTATAGATGGCAAGTTTGATTATCACAGAGAACACATGGTAACAGGTTGGAAACCCTGTCAACAAAGCACCCATGAAAAAGGACTTATTTTATCTGAATTTTTTTTGAATTGGTGAAGTGATACTATTACAGCTCTGAACAGACACACCTTTCCTTTCATTATTCAACTTTTTCCACCCACTCAAGAGATCATCTTAGTGTAAAATTTCTCAGTTCAGTTTCTCAAAGGAAGCTTTTTCCATCATGTGGCAACCCCTACAAGGCAGCAACTGTAGACTCTGGCCCAAAGCAAAGGAACGGAGCTCACCTCACTTACTCTGATGGCTCTGCTGCAGGGGCTTTTACACTGTCTTTACACTTACAAATGTCTTTTCAGGTTAGGCACCTCCACTTTCTGGATACTCTGAAATTTCTATTTCAGCAGAAATTTCTCCATCATCTAGCTTTCCTTCCCGTCCCCTTGCAAGTAACCTCATTTCATTTCCTTTCTATTAAAAGCACAATGATCCACATTAAGGAGTTCAGCCCACCAAATCAATCACAAACATTTATTCCATTTATTTAAAAAAAAAAAAAAAATCTATTTCACTTGCCATTGAAATGCATCTCTCTTCTATAGAAGTTATATAACTGGAAATATGAATTCTGTCCAGCTAAAATATTTCCAAACTTCAATATCAGACCTGACTTAAAATGTGTTGATGATAACTCATTTTCTAGAACTTGTTTGGGAACTGTAAGAATGCTATAAATTCTGATCCTTGCATTTAGTGTTTCTAGCATCCTGAAACTTAAGTTAATTACATTTATATACAATCTGATTTTATACATGTACAGGTATTATTTAACCTTCACAAAAGATCTTAATGGGGCTGAGACAGGCGTTTCATTTCTATCCCATTCAGATGAAATATATTCCTATGTATTTCTATATAATATATAAAACTGTGGAAATTAACATCAGCCACTGAACCCTGCTTTACAGTAATGCTGCAGAATCAAGGAAAGCAAAGCCAGAATGGCAGTGCTTTTTGTAACACTGCAGTTGAATTTGTCAATGCCTTAAAAGCCTCTTCTATTTAAAGTTCTAACTATTTTTACTGGAAATTTCAGATCAAATTGCAATAAGAGATTGCTTCCGGATGTGTTTCAGAAAAGTCAGCATGGTTTTTTTGTTTGTTTTAAACCAATAATGAGATAAACTAACAGCAATGTCTTAAAAGTGTCTACTTGTGGCAAGGGCATAAGGTGCAGCCTAAAAACAAGTTCTCCTCTTCCCCCACCCCCACCCAAAAATTTATATTTTCTAACACAGATGAAGTTAAACACAAATTTTTGTACAAACTGCTACCTAGAGAAAATGAATTTAGGTCTAGAGGTAAAAATTACAATAACTAAGTTCTTTTACATCTTGAAACACATAACATGCAGAACACTTAAAATTAACTTTGAGAGACTAATTTTGAAGTGTGAAATGCCAACCACAACATACGCAGTATCTAACATTCAGCTCTACACGTCAGATGGGCACGTATTACTACTGCTTAATAATTCTGTTTACACTTTGAAAGCTCCACATAGTTGTTTCCCAGTTTTTTAAATAAAGCTTCTCAAGGATGCAAAAACTATCTGCAAACTTACCTGCAAATTTTCTATTACATTTAACCAAATCTTTGGTTAAATTAAAAAAACTTCTAAGCAAAAATGCCTTTGGTATCCTCTACTTTATCAAATGCTATTCCATGTTCAAGAAGATGTTGTGTTCACAGTGTAAAGATTTGATTTTTTTTTTTTTAAGCAGAGGAATTCATCTAGAATCTACAATACTTTCCTATGTCTTTATGACAGTCAAATACCAAACTTTTATGTACTCTTGCCATCATTTTCCAACCTTCACAAAGGATCCCTATTTTTATAAGTAGGCTCTTCTCTGAACTATCAACTTAAAGGACTTAAGTCATCCAGAAAGGGGTTGACTTGACAACTATGCAGATTCATTCCACACACACAAATTAAGCACACAGTACAACTTGCAACATAACTTAAATACAATTCTGGCGGTATCAAGTACATCAAGAGCCAAGAGGTTAGTTTAGCCTGCATGTCCACCTTAGCTACTGGCCTACGTGATGCCTTAGGTAGTTGTGCCAGTTGCACCAATTTGTGAAATGATGCACGTACCGTAAGCAAACCTGCAGGGAGCAAATCTTTTTAGACAGGCTAACAGCCGTGCAATTGTGCTCATGTGAGCTGAAAGATGCTTTCATTTTTTTCTGACACATTAGATAGAGCATCTCACTCATGCCCCTGCATCAATGGAAAAAGTTATCCAGTCAAAAAGAGATTTCCCATTTCTCCAAAATAATTTTCAATAGTTGGATTGATTGATTTTTTTTTTTTTTTTGGTAATGCGCACTTACTGATTAATAAATTGGTTTTGGTTTAGCCCATACCCAGACTTTGTGGAAACCACGACTGGTTAAGGCAAATTGAGGTTTGAAAAAACCATTCTAACTCCTGGAACAGAGAGATTAACTCCACATCCCTGCTTTCACCAGTCAGTTGAGAGGGTCAGACCACAAAAGCAATCCACAAAGGTATTTAAACATAACAAATTCTTATACAAAGATATACCTGAATTAAAACAAACTCGATTTCAAAGAGTTCACATGAGAAAAAGGATGCAAAGCGAAATCAAACACCTAACTCTGAGCTTCACCCAAATATATTCCACCCCCTCCCCTCCAATAGTTTTTATTTGAATTATTAGCAAGGTTTTTTTCCTTGCCTTACCATTGTGTTGTAGCTGAAAAACTTCTGAATTTCCACTAAGAAAATAATAATAATCATGCAATACCAGAACTGCAAGAATTTTCATTCATAAAGGTTGGTGAAGACTTGTAAAACAGGTACAATAGTTAACCTGCATTTTTATCCATCTATAGCCAGCATACACCTTTCTAGGCATTGCTATACTTCCCAAGACAATCATTAGACAATCTATATAAACTCCCTACTGAACTAAATAGCCAACAATTCCTTTTAAGCCAATGGATTTCATGTATAATTCTCTGACACATGTAAAGATGAAAAATCTCCTGGTTACAAGCTACACAGGACACATTAAAGCCTGGTTGTAAGCTTTAACTCATTACGACTGAATTTACTTGTTATGAATAGGTGGAAAGCACATTTATAAACTTTAAGTTTTGCACGTCTTGCCTGTATCTATTGTTCACAAAGTTCTTCCTTCTTACACATTCTTAAACACAATCAACAAACAGCATTAATTTATAAACTGCATTCTATTCTATTCAAGTCCCAATAATAACTCTGATGATTAGTAATGGCATATATATACATAGTGTGCAGAAGAAGAGGGTTCACACTTTCTCTGTTTGCCACTGAACAGAGCCCTTAGAGTCCAGAGACACAGCAGCAAGGTAGTCCAGAGAACTCCAGTATAAAAATAAAATTAAAAAAATAAAATAAAAATTATTTACCTAGATTTCTGCCAGGGGCAAAGTTGGATCTTGCACACCTTATTATTTGTCACTTCTTTGTTCAAAAGTCTGTCTACAAGATAGGCCACAAACTATACGGAAGGGACTCTGACCCTTTCTTCTTTTTCCAAAACTGGCCTTTTATTTACTTGACAGGGTTAATACTGACTGCTCCAGAGACTTCCAATATCTTGGTCACCTTCAGCCATGAGCATGACTCAACATCAGCTTTGTCACACATGTGTCTATCAGTCAGCAGGACCAGCAGCAAGCTTAAGTTTAATAACGCAAATGGAAGCCCACCAGGCACACAGTGAAGTTCAAACAGAGACCTGAGTCCTTCCCTCCTGCTATGGTTTTAAATGTCTTTCACACTGCAGCACATTCTGAACTGTTAGCATCTTCTCTGGCTTTAGCTTACACCTTAACATTATACACCAAGCAAAGACGTTCTCCAGGTAGAAGTAGCCACTGTTGTTTAGTTCATCCTACTTCAGTTTAAAAAGATTCCTTCTTAGACTTAAAAGATCCTAAGAACTGCTTTTTTTGTTCCTCATGATATGACCAATCAAGGGCTTGCACAATTAAGCTATCTAGACAGACTCAGCTTTAATCTACTCAATCTAGGCTGAAACACTGCAAGTAAAACAAGGCCCACCCTACCAAACCATATATTGGCATTTAAGCGATCAAAGAAGTACCCAAACATTTAAGTTGAGATCTGGTTTTCCTTGGAAGCCTTCCTTATTATTGTCAGCCTGCCCATCTGAAGAAACAAATTTCTGCTATTGCCAGACAATTTAAAGCATTCACAACATTTGTTCCTGTGGCTTTTGTCAAGTTCACACAGCGCTGCTAGATCATTTAATGCGTTGAAGAAAGTTGAATTGCTCTTAACAGAATCAGAGCTCCTTTCACAATAACAGGCTGAAACCTAATGTTGACGCAAGCTTTCAAATACAAAAAAGATTCTGGAGAATTTTATTTAGGAGGCTGATACACAGATGCAAACTGATAAAGAACAGGCAAAATTGCCAAACCAGCATCTTGGTGTAGAAGCTTAACACCATAAACCACATGTTGATTCAGCTTTTCTATTTGCCTCCCCCTACCTACGTGTCTGTCTACAAGAAGGAAATCTTAACACATAGACTACTGTCTTTTCAGTTTTCCATACCACTGCATAAGAGTTCAAGAAGTTCAATGCCAAAATGTCCACAATTCCATGAAGACTATTCTCATTTAAAGGAATGTATAGAGGCCATGAACTGCAGGTATAATAATCAGGCAGGGAAAATAAGAAACACCCCTTTGCCCCCGCCCCCCCCCCCCCGACTTCCCTCCCCAGTTTTCATTGTCTTGACCAATACATATCTAACCATCAGCAGGCATCATCTTCTGTCTAACCAGTCTGATTACTATAAATAGCTAATATCTATTTTTCTTTGAGCTACAGCCTAAGAAAGCTTACTCATTTAGAGTGATTTTTAAGATGGTTTTAGCACAAAAAGAAATGAGGAAGACATGAAAATATCTGATCAGAGGGAATAAGGCTGTCACAGCTCTCCTTTTTATTAATAACAACTAGGGTACAGTTCTGGGTCACTAAGTACAGCACCAACATCTTCTCCCTTTCCCACTCTGAATTGAAAATGAGGCTTCGCAGTCAAAAGAACTGTCCATGAACCACTCACTGGATAGGACACGAAGCCAAAACTCTGTACTTTTTCCCCATAGTACTCAAGAACATAAAGAGACATGGGAGCTACAAACTGCTTCAGCTCAGAGCTCAGGTAAATGCAAAAGGCCTGTACTCAGTACGCACATCTAAAACTACACGTAGCGGCAATAGCAGTAGTTATGCTTCCTGCTTTAATATGGAACACAAAAAAACAAAATTGTCCTTCATTTCCATTTCAGGCTGACAGAAATACAAAATTTGAGCTAAATTACAGAATTCAACTTAATTGACATAGCTTTTCTTTTTGTTGTATGTATTGACTTGAGTAGCTTTCCACCACTGCTAAGGAGTCCAATCTTCCTGTGTGCCTTTTGTGTTGCAGTTAGATCCTGTCACTTACCTGCCCTTGCAGCTTTTTGCTCCTGCTGGAACAGCTTTCATATTAGTTTTCATGTGTAATCCTTTGGTCTGCGTAGACTGTATTTACAGATGGGATTTCTCAAGTATGTTTTTCATACTTTTTCAATAACAATACATTTCAAAATTCATTTTAAAAAAAATCAACCTAGAAAACTCTGCTCATCTTCTTTAACAATGCTAAATACATTGGTACATAAAGCTTCATCCTCAGACAACACCCCACTTACTGGAGACACATCTTATAGGGAAAAAAATTTCTCTACTATTAACTGTCCCTGTAGACACATTTTCTAACTGATAATATTACTCAGATCTTCCTTTTTGCAGAACATTGGCGGTATTTCAAAAGTGAGTCAGTTTCTTAAAATACATATTGCATCACTGTAGGGATATCGTTCAAGAGTCCACTTAAAATTTACATGGAACATTCTTTCTAAAACCTATTTCCAGAAAGTTAATGCCCTTTGAGAGCAAAGCAAGTAAAAGTGTTTCAGCTACTGGCTCTCAAGGAGTTCCTAAGCACCAGCTAAAGCGATGCAACAATTCAGCCATCAACAGGCAATTAAACAAGCCATTCATGTTCTGAAGACCACAAGCAACTTTTTGGAAACAGTTCTGCTTTTGCAAGATGCCTCTTCACTGGGTACCTGACTAACCATATTCCTGCCCATTCCACGTTAAGTATTACTTCCACTTGACCTGGTGATACTAAGCTGTCAGTTGCCCTAGTGTTACTTTCCATATCTTGGTGTTATCCTCTCATGCTACTTTCTCCATAATCAGCCCATGGACAAACCAACCTACTCTGACTTCAGCTTCACCCTTTAATGCATCTCCACTAGTTAGTTACTGCAAAAAGCAAGAATACACTAATAGAAAAGGCGTAAAAACCCTAATGCCCTACCAGTGTTAAAGAAACAAAATGGCAATACAGTATTTGGACACCAATGTTGCTGAAACAAATTAATGCCAGTTGTCACTGCTAAAGTTGTTGGTGACATCAAGTATCAAGCAATCTTATCTTAATGCATCATGTGACAGAGTAATGGATAGTTTGTTTAGCTGAACTCTGCCAGAAGGACCTCGCCCTAACAGGCATGGCTTACAAGGACTTTTCAAGCAAAAAGAAATTAGATACTGTCTATCTGCTCCACTCAATGGCACTCCAATCCCAGTCTCTACTCTCCATGAATGCTCAGACAAATCAAGCTGTCCACACAATTAAACAATTCAGTTTTCAGCTAGATAAGCAAGAGGAAAGCACCCAAATGAAGCCAATGTTCCCTTCTATCTACAGAGGAACTAAGAGCATTCGTGAACATTTTACAGCAGATGACCAAGACTGAATGAGAAATACCCTCTGCATGCCACAAATAGTTTCATTTAAGGGCTGCAGTGATGCTCACAGAGGGCATCTCAACCCATTATCAAGGCACAATAAAGTCACTGACACAGCATGACATTCTCAGATGTCCAGCCTCTTCCAGCTAAAATGTGATTCAGCTGAAATACATGGATATTTTAGAAACTTGTGCAAGCTAAAACCCTAAACCGCTCACGCAGCCCCCTAGAGCTGGGAGTCAAGCTTTCAGACAAGCCTCATCATGAGACTTTTCTTCTCCTTAAAGAGACTGATGATGCAGACTGTGGCTGGTGGATCCCTAAGCTGATCTAAAGAGCCCGTGTCCCCAGCTGCTCATTCCTGCCCCTACACTGCTCCCACTGTTGTGCCAACAGAAGTATTTGTGCAGCTGCGTGATGAAAAGCAGCAGGGAACTGATCCAGCCAAAGAGTAATCTGCTGAAAAGACTAGGGGGGAGGAAGGTCTTACACTGACTCGGTTTTGTTCAAATCCAGTGTGCATAGGAACCAGCGTGAGCAGACAGAAGTTCAATCTGGCACTGTTTGCGAATTGCAAACTGAATTACAGCCTAAGGTGAAGATCCTTTTTATCCTCTTTCTCAGCAGGCTCTTTCTGCTGAGAGCCAAATCAGCTTTAAGACTTCTTGCCACCCTAAATTATGAGAGCTGGTTTAGTTGAGGCCCCACTCTTGTCTCCTACGCTAACCAAATCCTGCCAACAGCTTTCCTGCCAGTATCACAAAAGGCGGCTTTTGGTATGCTTTTCCCTGCAGGTGACTTCAGCTAGGATAAATACTTAAAAGTAACCTAAAAATAATGCTTAAAATGCACTTGCAGCTCTCCCTGGCAAGTGACTGCAAGTATTCAACTTACAATATTTGTAGCTTAATTTCTGGAACTGAACATTACTGGTACAGAGATGCAATAATTACTAGTCACTAGAAATCTTGACAATTTATATTTAACCCATTTATTCCTCAAGTAGCAAAGAAAAATTGTAAAGATTCTTTTTATTCCTGTAAGCATGAAAACATAGTGCTATGAAAGATAAGAGTAGATGACCAGAGGTTGGGGGAAACTGATCACAGAAACAGTACCTACATGCAGCCCACCAGAACTGAGCAGCATACAACTTTAGGGCAGCACAATTAAACCCAAGAACTATTGGGAAGATTTGAGCATAATTTTTCAACACCTTGTAAGAAACTTAAAACAATGAAGTTCAAATAAGATTCTTTCGAGACCTACATAAAGAGCAGAAAAAGCATAAAATCTTGGGCCACGTTTTCTTTATTTCTTTACAGAATTAAATCAACCCTGCACATCACAAGGCCATGCCCTATGCAGTTCCCTTGGGTTGCCTTACAGCCCTCAAACCAGCATACCATTAGCAGATCCTTACAGTCCTTTTACCTACACATGTATCCTCTATGCTGCAATGAGGCCACCAAGTACTGAATGGCTTGTCAAGCTGAGGGGCAAGCCACAGCAGAAGCTGTCCCCCTCAAGCATGGAAAGAGAGCAGGAGTAAGAGATGGGAGGACAAGAATGCAGCACTGGATGGTGGTTAACCTCTGCAACCAGCACAGCCACCTCCCGTTATCATGCTCCTGTTCATCATGAGGAAAACAATCAGTAGCATCCAAGGCAAAGGCTGTAGGTGTGACTCTCTACAAAAGTTGCAGGTGTCCATCCGGGCAAGGGAAGAATATGCTATGGAAACAGTGGAGGTGTGGGGCAGAGGAGAGGAAGTATGGCAGGAGAGAGGCAGAACAGGTCAAGCATGAAGGAGGTACATTGAAACTGAAGGTGTTGGGGTGAGAGCAGATGGCAAATGTTGAGTCAAGTCTTCACAGCACTCTCACTGCTTGGCAATACATTGAGTGATGGCAGAATGAGTTAAATTTTGAAGCGGTGGCTGGGTAGTTTTGTTTTTAGTTTGTTTCTGCCACATTTTTAGCTAGTTTTAGGCTCACAAACTAGTGATTTTCACTGTTTGACATACACTATTGTATTTCTTCATTTTTCCTGTATTTCCAAGTTACTGTGCAAGCTAATACTTGACCTCAGACTTGTATTCTCCTACTTTGCCTGAAAACTTTCTTATTTCAGAAAGGCTGGGTAGAAGCATTTCAGAGTATCTTTTTTACATCAAATATAAAATCCCTTACACACAAACTTTCTATTAAGTCTGTGAGAAGACCTCCCTATTGGCGAAAAGGAGAAATTTTAGTGCAACAGAAGAAAGTACTCCTTAGAGCAATAATTTGAGTAACATACCAGACTTGTTCTTCTAACAAAACACACTACTTCCTTCTTCAGACTAAAATAATCTTGATGTAGAAAAAGCTGTCAGCTTTTTAGGATCAACTGATTCTAAAAATACCCTTTACGTAACATATTCAGATTCCCCCCCCCCCCCATTACAATAAATTATAGCTTCGGTCTTAATTTTATTCATAAATTTCCATTTCAGTTGTGCATTCTAGGAACATAATATAATGCCTGAAATTCGAGTGACAGTGTTTGGGTTGGGTGTTTGGGGTTTTTTTAACACAAATATAAAACTTACCTTGTGCTTATTTCTGCTGGTGCTTCATCATACCACAGGGAACAAGATGACCCCACACTGAAATTCAACAAGTCTCATTTTGTCCTTGCAAGCGTATCTACTTAAACAAAATCTTTCTGTTTAAGAACTTCAGTATCCTGGCCTGTACAATGCAACAAAAGGCTAATTTGTCCCAGTTAAAATCACCACCTTAACTCAATTTTAAGACCAAGAACAGAAAGTTTAAAAAAAGTCCAAACAGCAGGGGAGAAGTGGGAACCCCCCCCACATCAAACACCTTCAGCTAAAAACCTGAAAGTTCCCCTGTTAGAACAGCAATATGAACAAGAAAGCATTGAAGAGCTGCAGTAATTGATTCAAGTAAGCGTGCCTTGAAGAGACTTTTCTAAGGGTACTCAGCAAATAAACTAAGCAAATCACTCAGTAGCATGCTCCAACTAGCTAAAAGTGTGATAAAAAGTTACCTTATCCTATCAATGAAGAACTGATCCATGGCTAACTTCTTCGTACAGTTCTCTGTAATTCTGGTATTTATGCTGGTAATTCAAGTCATTTAATAGGGGATGGCTTCTCAAAGCTTAAAAAAGGTAAAAAAGGTAAGGTAAAAAAAGCTTTCTCTTGATCATGCTGACAAATCTTTAGTCCCACTCAAACGAGAAAGGCTGCTAGTCAATCTGAAGCATCTCTAAGTAGCCAAATCATCTACATCAGGAATACTACACACTTGCTTTCTACATGCCTTTAAAACCAAGAAATAAGATCCTTTACCCTCCTTCAAGGATCCATTAACCCTTTTACAAGAATCAATGCTAAAAACTTAAACTGTTTTACCCATTTGCTCACGGTTTTTCTGCCCTGTTACAGTTTCAACTGCAAGATTAGAAAAGTTGATTTCCTAATTGTCACTGAGCCACTGCCAACAATTCCCCACACACTAGCACCGCACTACAGTTTCTAAACCACTAACAGTTAAGGCGTATTTTTACTCCAAATACTGCACTTCTGGCTGTTGGTGCTCAGTTGGTTTCGAGGTTTAACTATACAATGGATTAAGAGACAGGAGATGCTATCTGCAGCCAGAACACTAACAGCTGTTCCTGGACTGTGCTTATCACTGACATAAGGATCTCAGATGGAGAACTATCGTAGCTAAGAAATGCATACCTTCCCCCTCCCCCCAACGCCTAAGTTACATTTCCATTGTCTAATAAAATTCAGTAGACCTGTTGCTGCTGAATGCTGCCTTCTCTTTGGATTTAGGAAAGCATTTCGCACAGTTCTAACATGCCGCTTGCCAGTAACTCAGACCTGATGTATCCCTATTTGCCTTCATCCAGCATGCAACCCAAGGTTCGATATGACAACACTTCCATGACAAGCCATATGCCTCAACTCTACTCAGCCGGTAAAATTCAGTGGGTTTTTTCTCAGTAACTTCTGTTTTGCACTGAATCTTCACATTCCAAATCATAGTAATTTTAAGATACAAGACTCAGAATTTAAATTTCTTTCCACAAACTAAACCACTGAGTATCTTCTGGCTTTTGCCTCCCAAAGTGCATGCAATTTCTGCCTACAGAATGCTTCCCAGATTGTCACTTGGTCAGAGCTCTCTTTAGTACCCTCTAGGAGACCTTCACAAGCTTTAATAACAGCAAACAATTGTAAAGAGAAAGGAAGACAGCTTCCTTATTTATTCTCGCACTAACTGTTTTTGTACCAACCAGCATTTTCAAAATAACAGTAATTCATATCACTGTATATGAGTTACTGGGAATTGTAGGTGAACCGTGTCATAGATAAGAGAACCAGCTCTGAACCAGCATGATCAAGCTCTGGTCCAGAATGGATGAAACATATGCATCATCAAGCAGATGGTGCTCAGTTATTTCAAGGGTCAGCTTAGATCCAGAAATACCAGCCTTAAGTTATGAAACATCTATGTGATTAAGGCTTACAGACCCCAGCAGATTCCATTGAAAGCAAAACTTTCAACCCTGTGCTCTTAGACTAAGCACCTTAGGTGAAGACACCACCTGCATGGAAACAAACCATGCTAATTAGTACAGACTCAACCTCAACCCTGTTGGATCTCAACCAGTTCCAAAAAACCATAATACCTCCTAAGCCTGTGGTTGATGATAAATTCTATAAATCAGAGAAAATAAAATTCTGCTAGATGCAAAATGGCCTGTGTTGTGTAAGCTTCATACTACTCTCATCCAAATCCTATTTTATAGGGGTTACTCCATCCCCTGCCAAGCCTTTCCAGAGGGTCACTGTGGCATCTACTTTTGTCTCAAGACCAGACTACTACCAGAGGAAGATACAGGTGAAAGAATCAAGGATAACATGTACTGAATATCATTAATCAAAACTGGCTACCTAATGTCATTTGATTCTACAATCATTCAACTATCTAAGCAATAAAGCAACTGAAGGTACTTCGAGTTAATCATGTATTTCATTACACAACCCACATATTCCTCCTCCTAGCTACAATTCCACTACTCACCATCTTCAGCTCCAGTGTTTTCTATCAGACAGAACTTGGGTACTCCTAGTACCCAACATCAGTAACATCAGTACTCCTAGTAGACTGTCTGTACAGTAATGCAATTAGCACACGCTTAAACTGCAGTCTATAATATAATAATCCTCCCAGTCACACAAAATCCCCTTGGAAAGCACTTATAAGTTCCTCAATAATACTATGGACTGCTCCTGAGAGCAAACTATCACAAATACCGGCAACTTGTACTATTTCACCAAGCAGCTTTAAACCATGAGCAGGTCTGGCAGGGAGCGTTCTGGCAGCTACCAGCCAACAATCT
Source organism: Burhinus oedicnemus (assembly GCA_008921705.1). NCBI lineage: Eukaryota > Metazoa > Chordata > Aves > Charadriiformes > Burhinidae > Burhinus > Burhinus oedicnemus. The sequence goes on from VFFE01007704.1 coordinate 239,546, forward strand.
TCAAGCTTCTGTTGACATAATCAAAAGCAACAGAATTGAGGGGTGGGCAAAAGACTGTCTTATGACAACGCACGGGGAATCCATACTCTTTTTAAACCAAAATGCTAACTATTTGGCTACAAATAAAAATAATAAAGCTCCTCGCCAACAATCTCCTACTTCTTTGCTGTATCTAAAAAAATTACCTACCGCCTTTCCACTGTTCATCTTAACACCTAGATACTGACAATCAAATTAAATAAATTCCTCCAATGAAAATTTGTATCATTTGTATCCTCAACTTACAAGCCTGATGTCTGTGCAGTTTCTGTTGCATCAGTGGGAGCCCTTAGTAACAATTCCAAAAGCCACTACCAAGTCCAACTTGAATGAGCTAATGTTTTATTCAAGAGACGAAACACTCTTTGTTATCAGTATGCAAAATGGCTCAAAAAAACATCCTCAGCAAGACTCACTTCCTCTGTATGAAGCAACTTATTCAGTCTTTTGTATCAAGTGTTACGCATTTTCACACAAGGCGAGGAAAAAAGCACATGGCTTAAATTAAGTTGTACCCACCAAGCTAAATTATGGCCTTTGCTTTCTGGTTGAGACAAATTGTTTAAGAAATTGTTCTAACATCCTCTTGTCAGGTCTACACTTTCATTCCTCCGTGTGCCAAACACACAATTATCTATGCTTAAATTCCCCTCCCTTATTTTATATTTAACCAAAGAGGCAAGGAAGAGCTCATTAAACAGTAAGAACTCATCATTAATTCAAGTAAGTTAAAGTTTTAATCAAATTATCGGAAACACTTAAAAGCCTGCAAGGCTCCATTTCTTCTTAAACTCTTGAGAATCTGGAGCCGTCCTTCCACTGTTCCATGCTCGGCCAAAACACCTCCCTTCTCCATAGCAGTACACATGCCTGCATGTGAAGAGTATCTCCGAAAAGTAACATTAACATGAAGCACTTCCACAAGTGTCTGATCAACCCGCAGGTCACCTGTGTACACATGCAAAGTACTGCTCTGCTTTAACACAATCTCAAAATTAGATTTTAAATCCTAAGGAAACATGATAGGTGATTTGAACTGATACCTCACCAATATTTTCATGCTTAATTTGCCACAAAACTGCATTTTTAAGCTACAAATTGAAAATCTAGGCAAATTAGGTGCTAGGGAGATTAGACATAAAGCATGTATACCATGCACCTACGAGTTGCAAGAAATACATTCACATGTACATCTAAATTTCTCTTTCAAAATTTAACCCTCTTCCTCTCCCATTTTTCCCTTCCCCACATTCTTGCTAGCTCAACAACATCCAATCTAGAGCTTTCTGAACCACTGAGCAACTTCTACATTTCCTAGAAATTACTGGACTCCGAAGCAGAAAAAAACCTGCCACCAGGCATCAATCCCACGTTGGCCATACCACAAGACGAAGAACAGCACCATGGGAATGCCTGGCAATAGTTATGCTCTCCCCAAGTTATATTTGATGGAAAAGAAGAGCTTGCATAGCTTGGAAACAGTGTATCATTGGGGATGTACTGCTTAAAAACGTCATTTTATCTGAGCCACAGAGTAACCAAGAAGTAGTAAGTGCTATCAAACATTTCTATAAGCACTAGTAACTATTCTCTTTGAAGCATCTCATCACCTGCTTTCTGCAGCCCATAAAAGGCCAGATCACTGTCTCAGCTCAAGTTGAGCAGTCTCCAACTCTGACATACCCAGCACTTTCATTTCAGAGCTAATACTATGATCAGAGGACATGACTGAGCAATTCAGAGAAATTATTAATGAACAGCAATAACACCATTTTATTTTTTTTAATATATACTTATTCTTCTCTGGCTATCAACTACCAAAGACCGCTACGTATTTCTACTTATTTCCTTCCCCTTCCAACAGCTGTCCAAAAAGCTGCCAATGTTTGGCAAGCCAGTGACAGGCATTACACATTCCAGTTTCATGAAGTGCAAAGGGTTCAGCTTAAGAAAGGTCAAGACCTTTTTTCTTTTTCTTTTTTTAGGGGAAAAAAAAAAAAAAAAAAAAAAAAAAAGAAGCACTCAAAATGCCTCCATTTTACCTATAAAAATCTCAGGTACTAATTCCTAATGGCAACAAAAGCCTTCTGATGTGTTTCTTATTCTTTGCTCACAGACTGTCCAAAGGTCTCAGACACAACTTTGACTCCTCTTCCTTGATGTCACCTCGAGCTGCTCAAACTGACATTTAACACACTAAAATTCTTAAGCTTTGTTTTCAGTTTCATGTTACTTCAACATACTGACTGCACTGACCCTAATTCAGGTTTGCACATCCATACTAACTAAAAAAAAAAGAAAAACAAAGACCCCAAAAAAGGCATAAAAAAACCCCAAACAAACCAAAAACCCAAACCACACCACAAAACAAAAAACCCACTATAATCAGGTGTTCTACAGTCCCACTCTTAAAATAGTGTTTTCCTGTGGTGGGACAGAAAAATATATACTGCAGAACGACACAAAACTCCAAATTTGGTCATAAAAATACAGCTCTAGTTACTTTGCTTGTAAAATTAAAGTTGTTCACCTATTTTTCCTCCCTCTACCTTACACTTTCAATGAGCAAGGATTTAAGACAATATTCCTTGCAAGGATAGCTGTATCTATACTCTGTCAATTCCTTTCTATCAGTACCAATTTGTATGTTCTTACATGTAGATACAATCATACCAAAAATCACCTAATTTTTTTATTCCACTCTGTTTTCACAGAAGACTCAATTCTTCAATGCAGTTAAGCAGCAATCCTGCTTTGAACCATCTCCCAGACCAACACAAACCTGTTTCCTAGCTTTTCCAGAGCATCTCTGGTTGCTTCTTACCTCTCTGCACACACTTACTCTCTTACCTTTCACAAGTCTGATCTGTGTGAACCACTTTCGATTATGATCTGGTCTCCTCTTACTCCTGTGTTTAGGTTACAACCAATGTCCCTGTTCAGTTTTAGCACCTCTAATTTCCACCTGCTCACAGAAATCAACTTAGAAGGATGACCCACCATTTAATATGGATGGCACTTCCCATCAACACAGGCACATACTAAGCCTTCTCTTTGACTAGGGTTTCTTCTGTGTTTTGTCAAGTTTTCTCCTGTTGGCTACAAAACTCATTTATAAGGCAACATCCCTACTTGAGGGTCAACTTCTTCCATTCTATTCTTTCACATCATTTCACAGCCAAAGCAAATCCTGTCCCACAAGTTAAGACTATCCTCAGCAAATCCCTTCCGTACATGCTTGGTTACTGCTCTGAGGAAAATAAAGTTATAAACATAAATTCATGATTATGTCTGCAAGCACCTCCAACTTCTCAAACTCAAAATTCATTAGCTATCACACTTCTCAGGTTAAAGAAAACAAAACACACCCCAACATATGCATATATGTTTCTTAATTTTTGCTGCTTAACATCATACATAAATAATATTCTTTTATCTTAGATGATCCAGATATTCCTAAGCACCTTAGTATGCCTACTTTGTTTTCAGGTTTGTTCCTTCTTTTAACTAAAGTCATGGCTCAAACAAAATGTGACACTTGCACTTCATTCACGTGTCGAAGCTTAACAAATCAACTGTTTTCAATAAGCTTTTGTTCATTTAAGTATTTAAATGAGTCAAGTTTCAAGGCTCACCACTTCTTCACAATCTGTTTTCTGGACAATATAACTGCCTACTACTAAACAGCCTCCTCCACCACTTCGTATCTTGCCTCTCACTTGGTCCCCCCCCAATTTATTTTGTCCCTTAACACTAGGCTTTGAAACGAGTCTATCTGAAATGAATTTCTGTGCATCCCTGCCCCCCCGAAGAAAAACAAAACCCCAAAACCAAATGAATGGTGCAGTTATTACAGTTAACCTCAAAGAAATGCCTCTTCCATTTAAAGACCATTTTCAAAACACTGCTGATCATTTAGTGGCTGTAAGTTCACCGTTCTACGGCAGCTCCTAACACTATATTCAGGGAACAACTGCACACGCTAAAGAGAAGGAAAAAAAAGGGGAAAATTAATCAACTTGAAGTAACTAAGCGTAAGCTAAGGAAAAATCTCTTCTTAAAGCTTACCACTAGACTATCTAGAACATAAATACATAAAACCATTTGCTACACAACTATTAATGTCACTTTCACAATCTTACATTATATTCGCCTCTCCTAGACGTAAAATAAAAATATGGATTAGCTTTTACAAAAATTCTGCACGCTTGTTATTTTTTCAGAACCGTTAGATTCAAGCACTCACAAAGATGTTTTAAATCTTTACTCAGCACTATAGCAGTACTGTGAATATTAAGTCTGCCAATGGAAAATAAAGGTAAGGCATTCAAAATCTGCACATTTTTCAGAGATGCAAATAAGCCCTCATTCTGTGCTTTAAGTGAATTACCTACTTTCAGTAAGTATTTTGAATTTTAACTAAAACTTCGAAGTGTTTAACTACGCCATTTTCTGGAGAACATCACAAATTGGTATTCCTGCTGCAGTATTTAACCTTCAGTTTGTTTCAAAACTATTTACTGTTTCAAGAGGAAAGCATACTGCAGTATCTTCTAAGTGTATGCTGGTTTTTGCCCCAACTTTCAAGTGCCCCCAAAGAACAGCAAACTCTGTAACAATAACAAACAATAATTCTTACCTGTTTTTGTTAAATCCCAAAGGCACTTGGGGAACAGATCGAGTGTGAAACAATTCGGACACAATCCCTTTTTAAACATTTGCCCCTTACACTTTAACATCAAGTCAGGAAATGGCTTACTTGTACCTCTCTCTGTTCTCGTCGATGTTCATTTTTTCCTTTTCAGCTTGGAAACATTGCTACTTCACCCAGCTGTAGTACTCCCTTAGCCAAAGCCCGTTCAAAGCCTGCACCATTCTTACCTGCATTTAGCCTGTGGTATTTTTTTGCTTTATTGCCTTAAACTCAGATGTATTCCAAGCACCACAATGAAATAGCTGGTACTGAAAACAAACTCTTAAGACTACTTGACAGACAAATCACACAGCAGCTATGCACCAGTTGCTGGGTTTTGATGCATTCGCTATTACATATGAAATCACTAAGGATTAATCTAGCCTGCAATCCAAAACATCTAGGTGGATGTTTTTACATAACTTTCATTTTTTCAGTCTGTCTTAAAATTGAATCTTTAGAAAAGTAATTGAAACACATTTATTTATATTCAATTTACTAAAGTTCTTAGTTATGGACAGTTTGCTTTTATGTTAAGTATACATAAGCTTCTTAGTAGAATACATATTTTAGCCAAGCCAACGTACAGATTCATGAACAAGAAGAAATAATTAGAAAGTAAATTTCTTTTTTGGACTTGAATACAATTTCTCTTACGTGCTTCAAAATCACTTCTGTGTTTTGAATCTTCATGTTTAGGACAATAATTTTATTATTGTATATAAAGATAAAGTTATCTTACTAGTAACATAAACAATTTGTAATGTTTAAAACATTAAACTTATCAAATGCTTTTAAAACTTCATTACAAAATTCATTTACTTTTTTAGTTTGAGTTTTTAGTAAGAGAAATACTTGTTCCAACTACAAAAGCTCTAAGAAACTAGCATTTTTGCTACAAATCCAAGCCCTAGAACAAACTGGGAGAGGGGATTAAGTCACTCCCATTAAATGAGAACTTAGCCACTCGGCAACGTTATTTGTGTGCTGGCTATAGCAGCGCTGTTGCCACACAGGCTGCACGAAGCCGCTGCGCAACTAAGACAATCAGCTACTACATCCACTGCTGACATCCTAAGCAGTAGATCAAGGACAACTACTAAGGATGTCCTAGTTTTTCACATCTGGGAACATGAAAAAAGGCAAGTTCATAATTCCAGGGCACAGAACAGCTTGCTTGCCCTTTTTTTTTTTTTTTTGGAAGTGCGACAAAGCTACCATTAACTTGTGTCAGAAAATGTAAACTAATACAGGCATGATAAAAAAAAAAAAATTAGTGGCTGGCTTTATATAATCTGATTAAAGCAAAATTAACATCTATAGACCAAATTTAAGGGGTCTCGCACTGTAACATACAACGCTTAGTAACAGATTACAAAAAGAACACTGCTTCTTGGTTCAGAGAATCTTTTGGCCATTACTTGTTAGTAAAAATAAACAGAAGTCCTTGTCCAAGCTTACCTCTTGCAAGCTTTCGGTATTCCCATGCAACCTGCAAGCGAACAGCCTGCTACATAACTGAGCAGGAGACATTCAACTCCACGGTCCTGCATCTTCATGCCAGCGGGTTTTGCTCCCCTCCCCTTTGGGAATCTATCATTTAAATATGCATTTGTTCCTTTTAGATCTCAATTTTAAGGCTGACTACATTTAAAAATTGAGCATTTAGTTCACTTCACTAAACCGTCCAACCTCTGGACTTGTTCCAAGCTCTCTACGCTCCCACTCTCCCAATGCCTGGGCAAGACAAAAGTGATGCTCTTTCCTCGTGGCCATGGAGAAGTGTTTGCCATGACACGTGGTGCACACGTGTTTAAGACACTTCCCTTTAATAGACAGTGCTTTAAAGACAGTACAGATGTTATTCTAGTTAAATAGCATTCAAATTGGTCTACATACATTGCACTTGATCAATAACAACCTTTTAGTTACTTGACTTGATTTCAACAATTAGAACTAGCCAATACATCATTACAGGGCTGCCTATTGCCTCTGGAGAGTACCCAACCGTGTCAACAAATGACTAACTTCATCTGGTATTTAAAATTTAATATTTAATTTAAACAAAGCTGCTTACATTTTCATGAAGCATAGTTAGGGGCACTTAAGAAGTTCAGCTAATAGCTGAAGCCTGACTGAGATGATGTCAGTGTGCTGTGAAGACAAAGACTTCATCATTAGTTCTGTTACTGAAATAACATCCAAAATAACAGTTTATGTTGAACTACACATATACCAAGTTTCTATTCATCCTTATGCTCATGAGTTTTTTACAACACCCCTCCTCTGAGAAGGAACATCCTCATCTCTCCATTTTATTGTAATTAAAAAAACCCCAACCCCCCGGGGAGGGTGGGGGTGACAAAAACCAAAAACAGATAACTTATGTACAACCATGACTCATACAAGCAATTGCTGTACTGCTTAAAAAGCACTTTTACTCTGTAAGATCTGGGAACAACTCTCTCACTTTAAAAGCATTTAACCAGAATGCTTAGAATCCTTTATCCTAACTGGACATTTCCCGACCTGCACTATTTTGAGCTATTTGGCATATCTAATTAGCTAAACTCCTTCTTATAAAAACTTCAGCAAAGGGGATGTGAAATAAAATAATGCTGAGTTTACCCTTGCTAATCCCAACCCAGCTACAGATATTATTACAAAAACCCCACAACCAACAAATAAATAAAACAGACCCCTTTATAACTGTACTAACTAACAACACCTCATCTACTTTAAATTCAGAATATAAGTGCTTCTTAACTAAAGTAAAAGTCTTCTCTTTGGGTACATACACATTTCAGCAGGGGCATAAACAAGTTTTTCTAGGATGCTATTACTAGGAGGATTATGGAAGTCCAACTGGTATCACCACCAAGTATTTCCTAAGAAAGGCAGCCTCAAGAGAATTAAGTCACAAGCCTAGTAGGAGCTAATCTAGACTATGGTTTAACAATTCTCATTTACATGACCAGTAGCTTTCCCAGTTTCAACAGAACCAGAGATAGCATTTCCCTTTGTGTAATTATGTGCATTCACATTCAAGCTTAATCCAAAAATATTCCTCTGCAACCAGAACAGCAGCTTTGGTATTAAACTTATTTTATGAGGACCACAGTATGATTAAAGATAATAATGGATTTTTTTTTTTTTTAAAGTTCTTTGTGAACAAGTATTTAAAAGTAGAAACAGCTAGTTATTTGCATCTTCCTCATAAAGCATAAGTCATGCTGTTCTACATACAGGATTAAAAGTAAGTATAAACCAATGTAGTAATTTTCTGCATGCATTCCAAATTCTTTTACAACATTATAATCCCATATATCCTGTCCACTGAATTTCCTGATGTAATGCAAATTACTACTAGTTCACAAGTGTATTTTCCTCATTTGTTTTGTACAGTTAAATCCAGAGCATTTTCCAAAGCTAGTGACACACTTGACTTAAAAAAAAACCCAACCAAACAGCTTTGAATTTTAAGTATCTGTAGCTAACAAGCACTGTCATTTTATAACCAAATACAGGTGGTGTAGATACAAAAAAATTGGATTCAGATGAGAACTTGTAAGAGATTTCTTGGCTTCTCCTCTATGTAAGCAAAGCAGCCTACAGATTATTAAAACTCAATTCATTGTTTTTTTAATTCATCATTGGGCTTCACAATTAATTTTACAGGACTAAACCGAATATAGGTTATGCTGCCTACAGGATATAGAATTTGAGCAGTCTAGAAGATTATAGGTGCCTTTGCTTCTCTATTATAACTTCTTGTATTTTAAGGACACTTAGACTAAAATTTATCATAAATTATATTTATTGCTATCATTACAAATTACATTATTTTAAACTACTATAAAATTATGAATTAATGATATTATATATTAATCATAATTTATTATTGTAAATACCAAGTTCCTCAAATAATAACCAGTTAATTCCACTGTTGCAGAACAAGTATTATCTGACTAAGGTGAATAATGCACATAGTGTAAGCCCTAATATTATTACAGGGTTGCCTTACTATATTAACACTTGGAAAGAAATCTATGTTCACATTCATGCCATATAAAGCATTGTAAGCAAGTGGAATTTGTGTGCAATATCAACTCTTTGTTCTTCCAACAAATGAAATCATAAGCGCTTACAACGGGCTCTAGCTACCAGAGAATGGCCAGCATGGCCCCTCCAAACCTCTCGTGGCTAGTGTTGTTTTCCTCTGCACCATCCCATGCGCATGAAGCACACTCCTAGCCATTCACGGCCACTGGTTTCATGTGCTTCATTAAAAGAGAAAATGTTTCCTTAATGCAGGTTTGGCTTTCAAATTCCAAGGAGTTACCTCAATGGGAGAAAAATAAAATAAAATGGAAAAATCTTGCAAGTTGAAAGTGCATCCTTCATTGGACCAACTACTTCTACTTTCTTCATTCCTCAAAGATGACCACATATTTACATGTCTTTACATACACAAGTGCCAGTACTCAAAAAACCCTCCATTCAATCTCAGCAAATTACCTCTTGCAAAACCATGAGTACACACAGTAAGATTTCACAGTACGTCTTTCTGGAAACTGAGGCCATTCACATCCATTTCAGAATTGAGTAGTCGTATCAGAGCTTAAATATCAAGCCCACTTCCAAGAACTATTTGAATGTCATTAATGGCACTGCCATATGCATATACCACCAGGGACGAGGGTTTCACCTCACCCTATGTCCACATACAAAGAGGAAATTACAATAGCATTGGCCCAAACTAAGTTAGACAACAACAGCTCTCTTTGTATGTAAGATTTTACCTTTTTTTCTTCACAATGAATAAATAAGCTTATTTTAGAATGAAATAACACTTCACAGCCCTTTGTTTATATATTCACTAACAGCATCATTGTCTTGTTCATAAACTCCACCAACAGATGCAACAGCTTGCATACCCTTAAATAACACATTAAACAAGGCATTCTATGTTACAGCTATTATGCAAAAGGGGTGAGAAGCCACAATATCCTTTTGCAAATAAAAAACCTCATACTTGAGTCCCAAAAGTTTCCCAAGGTCAGTTACTTCAAACTGGAATTCACAACTACGAGAGACAGGATTTGAAGAGACTAGAAATAAACCACCTTACTTTTGAAGATGAAAAAACTAATTTCAGGATTGTCTTAGACCTGAGGCTTGCTGCCCATTATCAGGCAATCCAAGGTCACAAACACTTTCACTTACTTTCATGACAACTGGCTTATACATACTAAGCTTTTCTTACATTGGGATGTTGTTTAACTCAGAACCTAATGCTTAAAATATATTGGCTCTGATGTGGTAGTGGCCTCAGCTTAATTTACAAGTTAACTAAGTATGTTGGTCACATATCTTCAAAGATATGCTCAATGTAGATAAAAACAAAATCATGGACACAGGGAGAAAAGTATAAGAAAAGCAGATTAAATGCTCAGAATTAGAGGCAAAGAATGACACTGAAAACATTATACAACTGTGTAGAGTTGCTGTGTGCTCACATTTTCAACACAATCTAGTTCCACCTTCTCAAATAAGGCAGAAAAAAATAGAGAAAGTTCAAAAAGGAGGAACAGGGATAAATAAAATCCAAAACAGAATCCTTCTGCACAAAAAGTGGCTAACCAGAGTAGGACACTTCAGCACAGAAAAGCTGAGGAACACAAGAAAGGTTTCTAAAATCATGAGTGGCTTGGACAGGGCAAATTAATTGTTTGCAAACTCTTCCAACACAAGAGATGGAGCTGACAAACAAAACTAGAAGGTAGCAAGTTCAAAACAACACAAGGAGGTGGTCCCTCACACTATGTGGTTAAAGCTATGAAATTGTCTACCATTGGATTTCCAAGATACAAAAGCGTACACAAGCCCAAAGGGACACTGAACAAGTTAGCAGAAAAGCAAAACTCTGCAGGTCACAGGAAATACAGAAATATCATTTGGCTTTGGAAGACCCAGTTGGACGCTAGGGCAACACAATGGAGAAGCTCCACAGAGGTTTATCCTACCCTTGTGGGGCATTTCCTGAACATCTGGTTTGGTCACCAGCAGAGGTAGGATAATGGGACAGATGCACATCTGGTTTGATTCATAGGGACAATAGTTTTTCGTGTTCCTGTAGCTTAAGAACTCTCAAAAAAATTTACAGACAGGAATTTCACCTGCTAATAGCAAGTTTCACAGTTAACAGCAGCACCTGTTGGGATACCAGTCAAACACTCTAACGTGAAATAAGGAGTATTCTGTGATAACCCTTGCCCAAAATTTATCACCTAAAATGAAAGGTGACCAAAAGATTGCTTTAGTCATTTTACTGTTACCCAGGAAATGTGTTTGTGCTCCAGTATTCAAGTTAGAGGAACAACTGCTCCTCTCAGCTGAGTGTTAGTAATTAAAATGAAAGCAATGTGTGGTCTTTTATCCATATTAACTTATTAGTCAAATAAGCAATTGGGGATACTTTTGAAAGGGACAACACTCAATTCTTGGCAATCCGTAACAGAACTTACACCAGGGGAGAGGCACAATTCAGCCTAACTGAGCCGACATTCCCACCAGAGCTCTGTACATCCCAGTAAAACCTCTTCTGAGATCTCTTGCGTAGTATTGACATATATGCCTGCTGAATTCAGTAGCTCTGTCACTAAGGGACTTGTGCCCTCGTAGCACTGACTGCAAAATGGAGTGGTAGCGTAGGAAAGAGGCTGTATTAGGAGAGAAGAAAATTACCTCACAAATACTCCCTCTCCTCTTTTCTTTCTAGACACAGCTCCAAATATAGCAATTCTGACTCCATAGGGAGTGCTTTAAATCATGCCTGACAATTTTGATTTTACAAATGGTCTATTAACAGAGTCACACAAATGGCTACAACTCCTTACGAGTATCCATCAGAAGAGAGAAAAATGCACCAAAGTTTAGGACACCAGGAGCCACACAAGGAAGCCAGAATGTACTGCAGGCTGCAGTACCTTTATCAGGCCACAGATGTCTTTGATATCTAAGCACACTTCAGAAATACTGCTTCACCTTGTCTGAACAAAGAGCTGCAGTAACCAACCGGATGAAAGTCTGTTCTCTTCTGAAGAAGATTCAGGCATGTTTATCCATACAAGCCACTTTCCCTGAGGGGTCACAACTTCCTTTCCCTGAGGAAGTAAGAGGCAAAGATGTGCCTGAAATTCCCTGTCACCTCAAATTGTGACTCTGCTGTTAGACAACACACACAAAGTCCAGGTTGAGTTCTACAAACAGGTTCATGAAACCAACAGCTCAAGCTGTTAATGCAACCAAGAAAAGCAAAGTTAAATTGAATTCTTTCCTAAAACAAGATTTTCTCCCCCCCTTCATACATGTTCCTTCACAACTCTGATTCTGGGATGAAAAAATATGCCACTTCTATTCCACAAAATCATTGCTAATACTGTAATCTTAAACACAATAAACATTCTTTTCACAAATGCTATTTAGTGATACTCACTCATCCAAAATTCAAGCTAAGTTTATTAATACAAGTATTTATCAAATACCCACTAAGTCACACCATTACTATAGCCTCGCTCTCAAGAAATGAAGCTGTACAACCAGATCTGCTTAGAGCTGACAGGTTAGGGTTCAAGTCCAGTAGGAAACAGATGGCTGCTGGTTGTTGATGCATCAATGTAGAGGCACCAAAAGGATTGCTAGAGGACCAAGGTTTGCATCATCCTCCAGCAAGAACATGTCAATATTAAGGCACTAAACACAAGGTAGCAAGACACATACAACACACAAATTTGAAAGAAGCAAATATAATGCCAAGAATATATATAATTCTGACTGGGCAGGCAATTGTATGGACAGTGCCAAAGACTTTGACAATTTTTCAAATTCAACACTAAGTCTTTTTATATCAGAACTAAATACGCAAATTACACCTGGAGCTTTGGGGGACTGGAGGACTTGTTTAGAGTCATCACTTCAAGCCTTTGAGATTAAATTAACTTTTAAAAAAAGTTTTTTCTAATTTCATGTGATAGTGTCAACTTACAACTCATGATAGATTAAAAAATGAGGTGTCTCACCTGACAGAGGTTACCATCTCTCCAGAAAAATCTGGAAAAGCAAGGGAACTCACTGTCAGTAGGTCTTTGGAAATCCAAATTTTCACCTTAGTCTCCTGTCACCCCCTCTTGGGCAATGTAAACATACTCAGCAGCCAAAAGAATCGAGGTCTTGGAAGTTGTGGGGTTTTGTTTGGTTGGTTGTTTTTAAGTTGGCAGCAGCTCTTAAAGAGCCAGGATCTCAACAAATCCTTACTGCCAGCAGTGACCTTCACTAAGCACATCTTCATTAAGTACAAGGGCTCCACACCAGGATTTTTAATCAGAATTGATCAATGTTGCCTACAGCTTCCAATGTTACTTCTCTTCTGGTTATCCTGACATGCTCTGACTCCAGAAGCCACCCACAGAGCAGACAAATGGGAATGCTGGCACTTCCACCGAAGCGCAACCTTTCAAACTGATAAGCCAGTAACATTTGGACTGAACTACAATGATGCTGCAATCAAGCAGTTGAGACTTCAGAAAATATTCTTCTCGGATAACTCTACTACAGAGATGAAAAACCTGGCAGATGGGGCAAGGAAGTCAAATCTAGCTATGACAGCAAGGCTACTTGAGCTTTAAGTCTTACGCTGATGCTAGGCCAATGAGTAGCATTTGACTCCAGTATTTATCTAAGTATTACAAGCTAACAATTTATGCCCATCAGAAGGGGCACAGTGAAAGGATAACATTATCCACTGGACAGAATTATGCTTCTTCATCCTGTTGCAAAAATACTTCAAATAATGATGAATTCTACAATAACATTTCAAGCCTTTCAAAAGGCTCAATTGTTGAAGACCATTTAGTTACTGCACTCCTGAATAAATAACTTTAGAGCAGCTTTTGGATGAGAATGATTTCTCCAGCACATCTGCATCTGAGTCAATTCACATGCTTGCTCCTGGTTGTCTTCTTCCTACAGTGTTTCATTTGTTTCTTGGCTTTGAGCAGCTCTACAGAGAAACTCACCATTTCCAAACACAAGAGTGGGGAGTGTATGGTTATCTTCCCATTCACACCTCAACCGTGTTTCCTCTAGGACTGAATGCGTGGAGGAAGAAAACACCTTCCATCCAGTCACATGAGGTAGAGAGGAACCCTGAATGTCTGTCCCTCTCTAGAGCATTAGTCACCAACTTGTGCTTTTTAGACATGCAGAGCTCTCCAAAAGTTGAAGCACAGGTCCCAGTCAAAATTGGGACTTGCATTAAGGTGGTGCTAACAGGTAATCTAAGTGCCTTGCCACAGAAGAAAGCACAACTGCAACAGCTGCTGTGCCACATGCAGCACCAAGCCCCTCATCTCATACCTGTAAACTTGAGCAGCCATCTCTTCCCTTCCTTCAGCTCTCCAAGTCCTTCCAGTCCCAGGACTGTTTGGATATCAAGAAAGGTTAACTGCCCTTGCTTTGAAGCATGATCCACTTCTTTAGAGTGATCATTCAATTCACACAGTAAATTAACTCTGTCACCACAAGGTCTTTGTTACTTCATTAGAGCATCTGCTGGCTTTTAGGACTTATCTGCTAGCCCTCTTTGGCTGAGTCTACATTACCTTGTCACAGCACAATAGAAGAGGGTCAGTACAGCATAACCTTGGTGCAGAGGCCTCAATGGCCAACTACAAGTTTTGCCGGAAGTTTTACATGAAGTTTTACTTTTGACTGGCTCTTGTCTGGTTCTGTGCCCTTAACATCTATTTGTAACTAGAGCATGTCTTCCAATTCAATTTCATCTGAAAGGAATCCTATTTGTGCACCTGAGGTGCTCCACGATGGAGAGTAAAGAACTGTAAAATGGGACAATCAAGAGATGCACTTCAAAAGCACACTTTGATCTGAACTAAATTGCTAATGGAAACAGCCATTGAAAGGCTCTAGATACCCAAAAAGACTATATGTAGTTCCAGGCCTAGAGAATGTAGGCTAGAGTCATCTTTTTTCCCCTACTTTCTGTCCACTAAAGAAACTTTCTTGCCATTAGATCATATCACTGAGATCCAAACAACCTGCATATATTTTAAGGTTTGGGCAGGTACACAGGTATTGCAACTACGGTTCATGTGATCTATGGAACAATGTAGTTTGAAGTTTTAATTGTGTTATCACTCAGCTAATGTAAATTATGGTACCAAAAAGTAGTTTGTCAGTGGCATAAATTATGGTACCAAAAGTAGCTTTTCAGTGGCTGACGAAGCCAAATGCTGGAACAAAGCAAATCACCCAGTGACAGTGAGCCCCACTGATCTGGAACAGCGTGAACAGCTCAAGTCTATCTTGCAGTCCTCTAGTGGAGTAAGATGCCACTGACCTGAATAGCAAACAAAGTAAAACAGTTTTGAAAGCTTGCCTTTCCACTACAGAAATGCAAATCTAAAAAAACAAACAAGTCTCGTACATTAAAATAGATTGCTTTGTCTTCTCCTTACTATACTGCATAGACAGTTTGTGCATGTACTACTGCAGTTATTTTTGGCAAAGGTCACATCAAGATGGCAATCTGATTCAGCTAGGGACTTCCTCAAATTGCAGGCACCTGGAAGTTGTTTGTGTCTTTCAAGACTGGCATCTAGAATGCTCTTAACTTTAGAAACAGGCTACACAAATCTGAATTTTCATGCCGCAGAAATAGAAAGGAAGCCACAATCTCTCTTATGAGAAAGCCACAACTGAAATAGTTCCCAAGGGAAAACTGTAATCATGAAGGTATTTTTCCCTCATTTTAATTTTCAATTTCAGCCAGCAACAGCAGAACAAAATGGACATGTTAGACAAGGCCATTAAAAGCCAGTCTCTTCTTTATGAAAACTTACCAGGTCAAGCTACACGCAGTGTTTTTCCTCATACTGAGACAAGTGTTTATTTCCCTTTTAATAGCCTTCATCCAGTTTACTTATTCTTTTTGTCATGCACAGAGCTCCAGGCATTTCAGCAGCATGG
Source organism: Burhinus oedicnemus (assembly GCA_008921705.1). NCBI lineage: Eukaryota > Metazoa > Chordata > Aves > Charadriiformes > Burhinidae > Burhinus > Burhinus oedicnemus. The sequence continues at coordinate 255,324 of VFFE01007704.1, forward strand.
TAAACCAGTGAATACCTTTAACTAAAATAATCATCTGCATAACTGCACATACTGCGATTTCGATGCAAGCCTTGCTGCTGCTGACAAAAGGTCAGAAATGGAATAAGCAAGAACAGTTTCAGAGATGTGCAGTTACGGGATGACTTTGTACAGGAAGGCCCCAAAGTCATCTATCCCTGTTAATTATCATTTGGGGACAGACATCGATTATCTGTGCAAACACAGAAAAGGACAGTGAAGCTTTTGAAAAGCAGCAGTGAGGCAAATAACCAATTATTGATTCGTGTGTTTGCCAAACATTTTCACCCACTCATAACAAGGAGAGTTTAAGAGGATTTTCACTACATAGTTAGCAATAACAGAGAAAGCCTCTCCAGCTCATAAAAGGGAAGTCAGAATGTAAGCCAGATGCAGAACTCCAACAAACACTGATTCACAGCTCCAGTCACACTCAAAGTCACATATGAAATGAGCAATTCAGCCATCCAATAAGCCAAGAAGGGGAAAGAGAGGGCAATTATGTCTCTGTTCAACAGAGCGCCATTTAAAGTATTCCTTCTGATTCAGCACCAACCCTTGTGATCAGTATTCTTGGCCTACCATCAATGAATTTAATTATACAATTATTGAAAAAAACGCAGCACTCTCCCTTCCCTGCTTGCCCACAACCAGTCCAATACAAGTCACAGAAATTAGTCAGAGAGAACACGTAGAGTAGCTACCTCCAATTTTACTTTTGAAGTTCAAGTCACAGAAATGCCTGGGTATTATTAGCTCAGGCATTACTGAAAATTAGGCGTTTCCTTTAATTGAGCAAATGAAGCCTAATCTTCTATATTGACTGTACGATGCAAGGGGCCGTGAAAGCTGCCACCGAGTTCCTTAACACCCCTCAGTTACTTACCAGAGATCCACCTGGTCTATTTAACTGGCAGCTGTATGTTTGGGTCCACATTATCTAGCACAGTTTTGCCTGATTGATGGATCTTCCTCCACATTTGAGCTCCCAAAGGCAAGTTGACCTTCAGCTCCTCCCTAGTTCTGCCTTCTTTTACCTCCACATGCATTTAGTATGCTTTAACTGCTCTGCTAACAAATAGACTTGCTATCCCACAGCCAAGGCCTGCTAAACTTTTTTTTTTTGCTACTTGAAATAGCTGCACCAACCAATTAATACAGATACTACAGCAATAAGCACAAAGTTCCTGCCATTCAAGCTGATGCAAGTGTATTTTAAAGACAATGCTCTTAAACAGGGAGGAATTCAGTACAAAGGAAAGAACAGGGCCTTAGCCACCTTAAAACAATATTGTTCTTCCATGGACTAACGCATTAGTCACTGGTTTTGGAATGAGATGCCCTTTGTGCCAGCTTTGGGCTTTTTCCTCCTACATTTGGGAGCTGGTGGAGGGGAGTGACAGCACAAGAAGGCAGCAAGTAAGGAAATTATGGCTCTCCTCTTACAACTTGTGCAGTCTTCAACAGAGAATATTTATTTGCTTTTGTTGTTACAAAGTGAAAAAGAGAAGCAAGATTCAATACTCACAGTACTTTCTTTAATGTAATAAGGACGTGCCTCATTTTCAAAGCGGACCATTTCAGAAGGCTTTTGAAAGAGACAATGTTCTTTCCAATGCCCACGTGGCACTATCAGTCCCAAGCGGCAATTAATTTTGGATCCTGACTGATGCCCTAATGTTCCAAGTATATCAGCTACGCATTAAGCAAAGGACTTCCTTCATCAAAGGACAGGAATTTAATTGAGGCTATATTCAGATGTGTCTCTGAAAGCTTAAGGGAAAGGCAGAGATGTAGTAACTAAAAATGTTTTAGAGAACACACGTATGACCTCTTTCTCCTCAGGAATTCAAGTCGTGGAGCCTACATTCAACTCTGTTCCATCAACACACAGGAGCCAGTCAGACGACAGGATCACTGTACTAAGCACAGCAAAGTCCGGCATACAGCTGCTGCTTCAGGAAAAACTTTCACACCAGCTCTAAGAAGCAGGGTAACAGGCAAACAGCAGATACCCAAAAGAGCCAGAAAAATTGCAGTATTATCAGAAGCAAGCCTCAGCAAAACTTGACTAACCATTTGTAGCCTTAGAAACAACTACAACTTAAAAGTCAGACCAGAACACATTCACAGGGAGAACCACTGGCAGCACAAGGGAACAACAGTACTTATTTTCATGTTTTATATCTAAGCTAGGCTCTTGAAGACTTCTGCGATCCTGTTTAGAACTGTGCATTGTATTTGCTGTAAGTTACTACCCTCATACTTTTGTTCCTTCTTATCAGTATGGCTCTTCTGTTACAGCCTTTTTAAGTCCACTTTTTTCAGCTGAGCATAAACACAAGCCTCTTTCTACCTGTCTTTCCATTCCACTAACCATTATTTCCACTCCTACCTTTACAGGACAGCATCACAAAGTCTCCCTTCGGCTGGCAAGGCCAATTTTAAATGAAATATAAGATTACCTCATTAATACATAGCTATCTTTATAAAAATTACGCTTGTAATTAAGAACCATTTTCAAGCTATCACCCATTAGTAATTTCATACATTTGGCTAACATTTGGCTATTTCCTCCACCAGCTTGAAATGTCACAGTACTGATTTTTATTTTATCTTTAAGACATGGACCAAAATACTTTCAATGGACTCAGAACTCTGATCAAATACGCCACAAAAGCAGGACACCCACTAGTAACACCATGCTTAAAGGCAGCAAGCAAAACCTATGGGTTGTGGTTTGCTTGTTTCTTACAGAAATATATTCTTAATTTTAGACACTTGAATGCTGTTAACACTAGATAAACTGCACTGAAGTAGATGTTATTTGAAAAAATAGCTCAACCACACTCACTTTCTGTGCTAAACTGAAGCCAGTTATAAGTATTTTAAATATCACAGGGAATGACAATTCTAATTGCATACTGCAGGATTAGATCCAAGATTGCTGTCAAAGCAACATCTCAGAATATGTTAACTTTGAAATTACTGTTAGCCCAGGGAGTGAACTCAAGTTAGCTCTTTTTTCGTAACTCAGCTTCAGTTTTTCAGCTATATGAACTGCCCTTTTTGGAAACCTATCTTTACATTAATAATGTCAGCTTTTCCTTCAACATACTTTACTAGAAGGCAACAATCAAAATGAGGGTGATTTAGCTGCCTCTTTATAGGTTCAATACAAGGCAATTTATGCTTCACATCTCTCACTACTTCACCAAGAACAACTTTTGACCACAAAGAAGAAAGAGTCCCTGGGAAGAAGTCAGCCTGAAATTAGTCACAGTTCCTTTTTATTTGAGGACATACATTCGCCAATGCAGAAGGTTTTGATCAGCCCCTTAAGCAGAGGAGACTGTCAGCAAAATAACCACCAACATTTCCAAATAGCTTTATTTTCCTACAGCTATGATATTTCTCTAATTGAAATATGCGATTAGTAATCTCATCTGAACGCAACAAGATGATTACCTAGAGATAAGTTTCAAGAAATCTCTTGAGATCCTTTTACACATACCCTCTGCAGTACTCCTGCCAGATCCCAGGCGAGAGAGAGGGGACTAACCACAAACCTGTTTATGGGCTAGGAGCTAAGACTGGGTCAGTGACCTCCTGGAACAACTGAGCTGCTTCTTCCACAGAAACCCAAACAATACATTTCTACTGTGAGTGGCGGGAATCTAAGGAAGACTGGTGTGAAAAAAGGTAATTTAAGGTACAAACAGGCTAACTCAAGAAAAAGTTACTGTCATGTCATCAAGATTGCAGTATAAAATTAAGGAATTCTAGGCAAGTTCCTTTCCCGTTTCTTGCTCTTCTCTTCAGAGACTAAAGAAACATTAGACTTACCCAGAGTAAGGCCTATTAACAACTTGTCTCTCCGATTTGAGCACATTATCTCTGTAAAGCAAATATCTGAGCAGCACGGTACATAAAAAGGCAACCCACCTCCCTGTTCCTTTCAAGGGTCAGCTCTCTTCATGACCTCACTGCACTTGCAGTCCCAAGTCTTCTGCATCAGACACCCATTATCTTCCTCTCATCCTTCTGCCTAGGCTCATCCTTCTTACGCTTTGCTTTAAAACAAGAAAACCTTCCTTTTGACCTTGAAACCTGTAGATGCTTCAGGGAAACAGTACATTTTCTGTCAAATGGCCTGTGAAAATTCACGCACCCTTGTATCTATTAATCTGCCTGGGTACATCAGTAGAAGTGTTAGTTCTGTTTCAGTACAAGACCTTAACCACAAAAGAGAGAGCAGCTTTTGCAGTAGGTAGGTAGCATGGCAATTTCCAGTATTTCTTTAAGAAAACTGACCCTCACCCTGAATTCTGTCAGTTATCTTCTCTTTCCTCAATTTTCTCTTCCATTCTTCATCATCTTAAATATGCTCCTGTCTGCCCCTAGGCCAAGTATTGCTGCCTTCTCGAAGACTACATCTCACATCAGTGCCAAACTTGAATATATTTAGGCAGAACCAAGATAAGGACAGCAGAGCTAATTCTCCAGAGCTCTACCTCAACTACCACATGCTCAATAACTCACACACAAGTCCTGCCTCACTGGTTAGAAATTGTTTGACCGGTCCTCAGCGTGAGCAACTTTGTGCTCACTTCTCCCTCCCTTTCCCCGCGATATCAACAGCACAACAGAAACATTAATTTCAACTTGGATCCTGGCCTTACTCTCAAATTTCCTTCAAAAGGAATGCGTGCTTGAATGGGAAATACACCATTTAGATAGAATTAATTCATCCTTGGTTTTAATGTGGGTGGTAATACTGCCCTTATGCTGTGTGCTATTCAAAAGCTAAGAGAACCAATCTCCAACAAGAGGCCTTGGAAATGAATGAATATTGATGTTTTAAATATAACTGTAACATTTCCAGATGTTTGTCACCTTTGACGTAAGACTCCACTATGGAGATATGGGGTTGTTTTGTCTTTGATAATTAGCTATCTTCCCAGTTACCTTTCAATAAGGAATCCATTTCATTGCATTAAGAGATTTAGCTTACTATAGAAACAGTTGTTTCACATATTCAGCCAATTTTTATTCCACAAAACAGGAGGAACGTGGCTTTTACACAGCAACATAATTCTTTCCTACCCTAAGAAGACGCACCCCTTCGTCTCCATTTGGGTCCTTCCTCAGAGGTTACATGACAGCTCAGTTCAGAAACCCTCTTATTAAAGCAGCAATTTTACCACTTGCATGCTTAATATAGTCCACAAAGCTGGCAAGAAAACCCCAGTGTAGTAACTTAGGGCACTTATCAATATGTATTTCCAATTAAGTTCTTCAGCATCATCTACTCTTCCATGGGGGTTTTGCACATGAAACCTAGCCTACCATGCTGTGGAAAGCTTCCCTCACCTGAACACACTTTATCTTTCAGATCTTAATTTTATATAAACTTATGAAAGGATAATTTAGCATTTGGTTCCTTTTTCCTCCTTGATACTTGACAATTTTTACATCTTGCTTCATTTAGTTTTTACTAGAGTGGCAGAACTAACATAATGCTTAAGTGACACAAATCAAACCCTAGAGAAATTGAACAGTAGAGTATACTGGGGTTGTTTGTGAAAAAAAAAAAAAGTCTCAAAGTACTTAATTTGTGTCTGAAGAGACACTTTACCCAACATGTCTATGTAATAAAGCAGCTTACACATCCACCTTGCTTAATAGTATATAGTGAATTAATGCATTTCTACTCCCAAAATAACTCTGATGTAACACAGTAATCCAGCGCAGTCTGGTAAAACCAATGTCATCTACTGTTATCCACTAAGGCATTTAATGAAAACTTTACATAAACACAAAACAATGACTTAACTGAGCTAGGACCAGGCTTGATTGAAGCTGTCACAAAAAGCACTCAAAAACTAGGTAATGCAGTAGTAACACTGCCTGTGGAACCCTTATTTGTCAGTGCAGCACACATGCTGTAACACTCAAACTATGTAGTGCTTTTCCATAGGATCCCCTACTTATCTCTGTACACATAATGGACCTCCTGTGGAGATGAACACTGATGCCTAGTGATTGAGCTTATTGTCTGTTGGACCTCCATCTTATTTATTGAGGAAAAGGAACAAAAGAAGGGATCGCACAAATGAGGACAACAATTAAGACAGTAAAAAGCCACTCTGGAAAAAGATTGCTATCCCTTCTCTAATACTCATCTCTCCTGTGGTTAGGCAAGTCTCATTAAACTAGGAGAACCCAAACCAGCCAGTTTTGTACCCCACCTCTGAAGCTTTGTAGCTAGAACAGGAGCCAAAACACAAAGTATTAGCAAAGGAGGCAAGTGAGAGTGAGATTCCTACCCCAAGTACTGAAAATGCTGCACAAAGAAACAAATCAAAGCCTAGGATACTATGTTGGCTGCTCAAGACCACAAAAAACCTTCCTCATTCTCTGCTATATCAACACATACAAAAGCTGCAACATATGCACAGAAGGGAATCAAGCTCAGGCAGCCCAGACAACTTAAAAGCTGCCCATTAAACGCTCTGCCTTCATATCAAGGTATATCCATCCTTACTTTACCACACTAAAATGCAGGGCTCTGCCACTTCCTTTTCACTGCCTAGAGGCCACCTACAACATTATGGAGAGCAGCACCTTCTCGCTCTGTGAACCCGCTCTTGTTGCCTCAGTGGACATGAACTGCAAGTCACGTCCTGCTCAGATTCCACGTCATGAACTTGCCTACAAGCAGAAACATCACAGATTAAGTAGCTGCTCAGCTAACCGATTGGTCTTTCAAATGGTTTTTACATCTTTAACTTTCTAACAGTGGGTTAACACAGTGGGGACAGCAACATGGATAAATCCACTTCAAAAGCATATTCTAGAAAAATGAGATTTTAAAAAATGGTAGTTCTCATATTTTCCTATATAACAATATATTCCAGAAATACAAAGTTTAAATTGGCATATTGGTATATACCCATGACTGTAGGTAGTCAAGTCATTTTGCTACAAACTGCTCATTGCTTTAAAAGACAAATTGCTGCCTGGAACAAATACTATTTCAGTAATCAGAGACACCAAATTTGTTCAAAACAACCTTGCAAAAACATTCTCAGGCTCCTCTGGAAAACCAAACAAAAACAAAAAGAAAACAAGAGCACAACTATTTATATATCTGCCAAGAAAACATTCTACAGCAGACAATATAGTAAGAAAAGGTATTAAATAGAAAAACTAACCCTCCCATCTTAGGGGGTTGAGGGGAAGACAGTTACTGCCTGATGTTAATTCATTGATGCTACCATTTTTACCCATAATTTCCTATTACATTTACTATATTTGTAAATACATCTATTTTAATAGTAACATTTGTTTTTCTGACAAAGTCAAAGCATTAACTCTATGTATTTCACCTCTCTAACACAAAGCTTAGAATTAGTATAGCATCATAAAAGAAGTGCTCTGCACTGGCAGCTGCCAAGTGTTGAACCACAGGGTTGCACTGGCCCTCCTTCATTGGACTGGAAAAGGCCAGTATTAGCAGTATTGTGTGGGTTGCCCCCACTTCCCCCCAAAACATACTGCTGCTCCAGGAAGAAAGAAAGAAAATTTACTTATCTTGATTTTCATGGCACTACTGTCATCATCCAAGGACAGTAACCTAGAACACTCTCACATATGAAGAGTTTTTCCAATATTCTTTTCCATTACACAAATTTTAAACACTCTGACAAGCTTATTTTTTCTTTACCACAAAGGAAAGCTGATAGTTTCCAAACTGGGGTTTTTGTGCCAAGACAGAAGGCAAACCTTTTTGGACAACCAAACATCAATTCTTAAATGTTCAGGTTATTACAACTTTTTATATACGGGTCAGACAGAGGCAAATTTACTGCTTCTTGAAGAAGCTGGGGGAATAAGAAATTACTCCTTGGTTTTTAACCTCACAGATACTGGTTCTAACAACTACTGGCTTAAACCTTCTGTTCAGTAGAGTCAGGACATATCATTTCCACAGAGAAGCGCTTAAAACAAAGAAATCAAAAAAACCCAACCCACAATCCACTTTTCCAGGGAGTTAAACTGTGCTATAACAATAACCAATCAAGAGATGGTCAGACTTCTCAGTGTTGTCTATTTAAGGCACTGGAAAGCCATCTCACAAGGCTTGACACAAGTCTTCATCTGAAGTTTTCCACTATAAAGTTTAACGCGAAAAAAAACCAGAAAGGCCTACACTATTCAGTTATGCAAGTCGCAAAGGTTCAAATTTAGATTTATATTTAGTTCTTCAATTCCCACCCACAGTTCATCTCAGTAAACCAATCTATTTTTAGCTTTTGACTCTTTTGGACATTTCCTTCCTTCATCTGTGTAAATGCGTCACAGCTTCTCAAATGTTTCCCTTTGGCTAGGGAAGGATGCATCTGATTCCAAGCTTTACAAAAAAAAGTTAACACACACACATGCTGAGTGGTTATTGTTGGCTGAGTTGTAACCTTGTTCTGAGTTAAGGATAGGCAAATTTGACTCCAGTCCTTGCATTGTACAACAAAAGATACTGCTCTTTCTGCACTGACAGGTAACAGCATGTCATGGCTATCTTCTGCAAGGATCTCCACTAGCCAAACCATATTTTATCACTTTCTTATAAGCAGGCTTGACTTGGCTCTGCTGCCTTGATAAATCAACAGAGAAACAGTAGAATTTTCCCATTATGGGAACAGAAATGGAGTTCAGGTTTGTAACTTTCTGCTCAGGCATCAAGGCAAAAAATTCAGTCAAGTGAGTGTCCTTGTTTTCCCCCAAAGACAGCCTTCCACTACATTTGGAGAAGCTGGTCTCTTAATTTTTATTTATTTATTTAATATAAAGCATTAACAAGCCAATCAACAAGATACTAGATAAGCCGTTATGGCTGACCTCATCTTTCCATCTGAAAAGGTGCCACTGCCCTAATAAATTTTAGTTTGGCTTGTCTGTGTTGTCCTTACAGAAGCCTGGCTCGCATAATCCCCTGTCAGTTAAACAATGCACAGCACTGATTTCCTCTTTGAACTTTGCAAGACATGGCAAGTTCAAGTCTAACAACTATCCTTAACTGCAGAAAACAAGTACTTGAGGCACACAAAGTGTGACTTTAAGGGGTGCAAAGTAAGAGCATAAAGCTACTGCTTTAACTGTCTCATTTCCACTCTTTTAGGAGCAACCTGATGTGCAATATGCAACCAAAATGGACTTGCTAACTAACATCAATAAAGTAAATAAATAAATGAAGACAGGGATAAAAGTTTAGCAATTTTATTTTTTTAAAAAACAAAAATCATGGCTGTTCAGTTTCTTTAGCAGAGAAATCACGTCCTATTTTTTTCCCTACAGTAACAGGCAGAAGGAGGCCTCTAAAGATAAGGTTTGACATCGTCTTAAGTCTGATGTTCACCACACTATGTACTATCAGCTTTTGCTTAGACTAGGACAATCCAGTCAACTTATATTTCAATTCACCTTGATTTACTGATGACTTTCTACCTTTTTTTCTGAGCCTTCAGCTGCAGATTATCTATTTCTCTAATTTCAGAGGAATTACAAAAGGCCAAGACATTTCAACCTTAGCCTAAATTTTTTAGAAGAGGGTGGAGCATTTTTATGATCTCAGAAAATGATATCATCTTTGCACTCAATGCTGCATAACCCAACATGTCCAAAATATAGTGGCATGATAAACATTTGGAAAGTGAAAGACTTACTGCCTTAATGCTGGTAGAAAATTATACTCAGTAGTGTACAGTCAAGTCCACACTATGGGTACAGCAAAGTCCATTGTGTAGCATAAGAGGTTAGCCAAGCAATATCTAGTATTTAAACACTCCATTTATTCTAACTTACTTCTTGGGATGTTCTTGATGTATTCTGCTGTTCTTGATGTATCCTCCCTTTATTATCTGGGCCAAGTTTTAAGAAACATCACCTCATTTCATCCCAAAATTTAACATCTGCTTGGGGTCTGAAAACAAGCAGTCCCCAAGACTTCAACATTCGAGACTCTTTTTTTTCCCCCCCCAAGAAATCTCAGGAAAAACACTTCTCATTGTTTGATGGCTTCAAAGTTATTTACCAGCTACATGACCCTCACAAAGCTTAGTGAAAAGCCTTTGACCAAATTCCTTCAGAAAGTGTCTCATAAGTCTGCAGGCTTCACTGATGCAAAAAAATATAGGAATTCAGTATAAAAGCTAAGGGGTTTGGATTTTAATTCACTATTTTATGCAAGAAGTGGGATATAGACTACATAAAAACAAGTAGCTAACATGTCCTTGTGAGCCCTACTGGCTACAGTATATTTCCCTGTTCATTTTTAGCACTTAGGAAATCTCACTTCGCTATGACCCCAGACCCTCAGCCTCTAATTGCTAAACAGTTACGTATGAAGCTAACCGCAGAAATCACTCCTGGTTGTTTACACAGTCTGCAGACACCTCACGAATAAGTATTACTGCTCATACATGCACTAAGACTACAAGGAAACATGAGTAATTATGCTCTGGTTAGTTTCACAGATGACTAGAATGCATCAGGATTACTCACAATAGCCCCGTTCGGCGCCTGACGCCCAGAATACTTTCTCCAACTTTTTGTTAAAAAGATTCATCATACAAACTCAGTTTTCTAAGCTACACAGAATATTTAGTTTGAGCATGTATACATGCACGCATATATCCCCACGCACACTGGTAAAACAAACCTTCCTGAATCTCAGCCTCATGTTCTGACTCTTACACAAGATGATAACATTAACCTGACTCTTACACTGATTTGTAGGAATTATCTGAGCACTCTGTTGAAATACTATACTACAAAACATACTGGACAAAGCAAACTACTGGCATATTTTGAGAGCTGGCAGCCTACACTTTTCTTGCTATCATTTACATCTTGCTTCCTTATTATCTTAGGCCTTGAGAGACAAAAAACTTAAGTAATTTTCTCATCTCCCTGTAAAGGTTTCTTTTTCCTCTTAAGAAAAAAGCCACCATAATGACAAAACGGCAATATTGATTTCAGCTCTTCAGCAAGGTCCAGGTTACAAAGCATTGCATTCACTACCAGCAAGACACGGAGTTCAGCACAGCTCAGTAGGAAAACCTGTTACATATTTGCAGTGGTTTTTATTAACCAGTGCTACTGCCGCATATGCACAGCAGTAACAGTGACACTGGAGATGAAACAAATTTGACTAAATGATTTGAGAACACTCCACTCAACTACCTTGGAAAACAACCCTATTTTTTAAACAAATACACAAAGACAATTAGGCTATCTCCTCCTCCTCCGTGCAACCAGAAGAGGCTGGGATCAACAGCTCCAGTTTCAGAGGAGTTAGAGCATCTATTTGGCAGAGAAGCCACCGGAAAGGGCTTTGTATCTTTAAAGCAGAGTCTTGTCACTCAGACTATTTGGTGAAACTTTGTGGACACAACTCATTTATGACCCTCCTCTTTGAATATCAATATAACAACCTACTCCACAGGATGAAAATCGGATGCTTTAATGTACTGTAGTGTCTACTGCTAAAAGCACTCGAGTTGTTCCTTGTCATTTCAATTCCTCCTCCTCACTACTGGGTAAGTGATCTGTTTTCTCAAAACAGCAGTATCCTTCCTGAAAGAATATGACTCAGCTTTGCAGATCATCAGTATTACTTCACCAGTAGACTACTTTTTTATTTCGCTGCACCAAGAAAAATGTTAAGTTAAACAAAGATCCTTCTCCAAATCAAGCAAATTTCTTTATGAGAACAACCAAGTAGATGCAACCATTTTAGTCACTAGATTTAAAATAGCCTGCTATGACCTTCAATTTTTTTTTATTTCACCCAGTAGCCTTTTTTTTTTTTTTTTTAAGATTAGACTTGGTCCTCACCAACATGAAGCAGAAAAATTAGTTTATTTTGTTCTCACTAAAATTATCACCTACTTTCAGAAGAATATCCCTCAGCCACCAGTGCATTTCTAAAGTTTTGATGTGTCTTTACTATTTTAACACTTTTGCTGACCACAAACAGCTATTTCAGTGATCTCACCTCCTTCTTCAAGCTGCAGGCCAAAATCACAGTGCAGTTTCATCCTATTAATAAACCGACCTAATAGTCTGCATCTAAACAGGCCCACTTGTTGACACTAGAATTTTTTTATTATTATTATTTTTAATTGAAAAAGAGTAGAGCAACATTAATAGTTTCTCTTTATATTGGTGTAGGGAAAGTCTTTCCAGTCTTTGTTCAGATTTTATTTACCTAGATGGTCATTTTACATAGAAAAGTTTTTGGAAGCCGCATGGTATTTCAGGTTGAAATTTCCCACCTGTTTCTGCTGCGTTGCTGTGGGATACATTTAATTGGCGAGAAACCACTTCTTTAAGACATGTTTACTACCCACCTTGTCCACACAGTGACCAAGCTCAGCAGTTAATGAAAGCCTCAACTGCACCAAGTCTCTTCCTACTTCTGTCAGCTCCTTTCTGAGCACATCAGCACTTCATGCCAGCTCAAACTACCCCTCTCAAGAATGGGGCTGGCTTTTCTCTAACTCGCATTTACCTTCCACTCCAAATATGCATTTACTTTATCAGTTGCCAGCTATCACAGATGTTACAAGTAATTCTGTCCCCTCTTAGAAATATTCATGACTTCTGCCTCCGACTCTTTCAAACATACCCTACCCTCTAACTTTCTCCATCCTTCGCTACCCCCAGAGACGTTTGGCTGTCCCACACTAAGCCAAGTTGCACAACAGCTGCTGCATTTCACACTGAAGGGCTCTGTCCTCGTCTTCATTGTTCCAGGAAATGTCAATCCAGCAACACTATTCTCAGAGTAACTTCATTGTAACTTCATTGTTTCTGTAGTTATTTTTGTTCTGTATGCTGCACATCAGCAACTATCAAGTTGTGACATTTCTCTGTGGTGTTTTTCAAAACACCTTCCCCCCCTTCCCCCGACTTTAACCATCTTATTAGAATGGATGCTGCTGAAACTGGATTCAAAACTCCACAAGAGGACCTGCTTCTTTTTAAGCCTAGGTTAATCAGTACTAATGACAGCAACACTGATGCAGCCTTCTCACTGACTAAAGCAACTCAGAGAACAAAGTACCAAACTCTTGAAAAGCAGACACAACATCTTAAGGGGTTTTTGTGTCTTTTTTTTTTATTATTATTTTTAATACAAATGCTGTTGTCACTCTAAGCTGCATGAAAGAATGGCCAACTTGTTTCATACTTTACATTCTCTGCATGTTTACCACTTCTTACAACCCCCCAAACACACCTCAGCTCCTGACACCAACAGGGGCCAAGAATCAACAACTGCAGAGGACAGCATAGAGATACCACGTGGGGTACCACCAGCGCTGCCTGCCAACACTTCACTTTTGGCTTCACTGTTAGATTATTTTTGTTAGACATTTGTCACTAGTCCTTAGCTACTCTAACCACCATGCCAAGTAAGCCACACAACCACAGCTCTCGTCTACCTTCTCTCTAAGCTAGCTACCACATATCAGCAGGAGATGGATGAACCTTCTTAGAACAGCACTATCTTAACTATACGTTGTGTGTTCTGCTCCACAGATTTAAGCTGAAAACTGGGCCTGTTTTTCACATTTGATGCCTAATATGAAAGCTACTTTTGCCTATGATCTAAAAGCTAGCATGTTTTTTAGTAGTAGTATTTATGAAAAAAATTGCTGTCTTTTAATAGTATGCTTGCTTTTTCTTTTCCCTATTATCTTTCCCCTCCGTCTCTCTTTTCTTCCCCTCTTCCTAGGAGACTTTCTCTGCTACAGTAGCATTTTTAGTGTTGTCTACTACAGGCAGTCAACTTTCCCAGCCACAATCACACAGAACACTAATATAAAGCAAGGAAGGCAACAGTATATAAAACAATATGATCAGGAAGAAGCAAAACATAGATCCCTATAAACTTGAAATAGCAAATTTCTGAATAAATCTTTTGGGTTTTATCTTGACAGTATTATTTGTTAAGTGATGTTCACGAAAACTAACCAAACCACATGATCATTATTTAAGAGAAAAAAAAAATCATATTTTCATGATACTCATTAGTATTTCCGATATGGTCTCAGCTACTCAAGCAATTATCTGCCTAGGGTGCTATAGGCAGACTTGGTTGAACCCAGATTGATCCAAGTTTCAAGCCAGTAGTACGTGCAGAAGTCATCAACTACATGCCCATAATCACAACAGATTTCAGCATCCCATTTTCCTAAAATACTCACATGGACATTTTGGTACCTACATATACCTCAAAACAAAGTTTTCAATTCTCTTATTAAGTTTACATTAAGAAGCATGTACATAAGCAGGAAAGATTAAGTGTAATGTTAGAACCAGGTACTATTCAAAGCTATTCTGGCTACCAGCCTGTTCTTTGACTTCACCCTGGGAGAGGTGCCACACTGAACTCTCTACTTGGGACACTCTTCTTCTCCAGACCCATTTTCATCTTACAGAATTACTCCTCCTCTTGAGAAAGGACTGCTGCCACCTGCATAGATTTGTTTTTAGATGGAAAATCCTCCACCTTTTTGTTTTCCCAGATGAAGTGATGAAGTTCGATTAACAGTTATATTCAGATTTGACCTGGCAAAGCATAGATAGTTATTCACCCTAGTGACAAGACTTCCAGGGCCTTTTGTTTTTCCTTTGTTTTGCCATTTCTGTCTCTCCAAAAGGTGCCTGTCCTTTGCTCAGTATGTAAATTTTGCTCCTTCTGGAAACGTGCCAATTGTTCCAATAAACAAGTGGTGATAACACAAGTCTCCTCAATGGCTTTAAAAACTGTATCGTTTGTCCATATATGAATGAAGACATTGCACAGTTTGCAGAAGCCACTCACGCTAAATGTATCTAACAGGAAATAACTACATCCACTTTCATCACAGAACTGCGAAGAGTTATCAGTTGACAACTTGGGGTTTTTTTCCACTGGGACTTATCAGAGTCATTTATAAAGTCACTTGCTATACTGACTAGCCAGGAATTGACTGAAGTGCTCACAAGCCTTTTTCTCTGCATCCTTTGGTATTCACAGATTTCTCCATCATCCCAGAAAGATAAGTTTAATTACAAAATGTATAATCAATATCTTTTCTACTTAGATGAAGAAAGCTTTGTCCTTTATGCTCAAAACCAAAATCCATTAACTTCAACTAGTAAAAATTCTTTGGTTTGGAGGTCACTGTTACAATAGCATGATTTAAACTTAGATAGCCCTCATTCTTGCATCCTAAAGATGTCAGTTGACAGTCCCCTTCCCAAAGTATCGAGGACCCAAAGCTGCAAATATGAAGACTTAAGCAACAACAATGACAGAACAAGAACCAAACAAAATCCCTGTACGGTTACTGCCCTGTAAGCCATGACTTAATGACAGTCACTTAAATTCAATTTTGCTCATGTTTGTCGTCTTCAGCCCTTCAGAATAATAGGATTTTAAGTTGAAACTTAGAATACATTTTGAAAAGTTTTATCTTAATACCTTTTCACACAGACTCGATCTTGTACACTTCACACATGTGTTAGCACCCCTCCACCCTGCCACTGACACTCTGGGCCGCTTGGTTTTCATACAGTAATAGTCTGTTTTTCCATAATTCTAAGAGATTTTATTTGTCCTTTCAAGTCACACCAGCGCACTTTTTAATAAGTAAAAAAGGAATGCTGGTCTACATCTTCAGCTCAAAACTTATCCCTTCTGTCAGTTTACAGAGCCATCTCTAATCTCCAATTTACATATAGGACAGAAAGGCACTTCCTACAACCACTGTGTTTTCTCTGTCAAAATATAATCACTTTGCTTGACATTCAACTCTGCTTCTTAGCAGTTTTACTCTTAATCCTGCCACAAAGAAGGTGACAGATCTAACAAGGTGTTCTTGTCTTTTCAATTTCAAATAATGAGATTTAGATATCAAATAGATAACAGAAAGTAAGCTGCCTCAATTTCTTCCAATTCCAATAAAGGGATTCCTCATTTAAATTCAAGACACACAATCTTTATGTTTTCGTACTTCTACCCCACTTCTAGTTCAGCTGCTTTCTTCACGTTTCAATTGCAACTTATTTCCACAACAACTCAGAGTTAACATTTGCATAACCAAAGTGAAATGCTGGAAATGTATACATTTCAAGTGATGTGAACCTAGCCGCTGTTCAATATCCTAACAAAACATCTTCCAAATAATGACACTCCATTCTTCAGGCTACTTTAATTCTACTTCAGGCGTAGTCTTACAAAAGGACAGGAGGAGAGCCAATAACCCCACTGGCAGCTCAACTGACTAATTTAACTAACCCAAGATTAGAACTGATTGTTCAGGTGGGTTTTTTGCTGTTGTTGTTGTTTTCCTCCTGGAAAACATTGTAACATTTTTACTCATTTTCTCTTCTAAGTCACAGCTACAGCTTTGCTGACATTCTCTGCAAGTGACAGGAAAAAGGAAGCATTTGTCATTGTAAATACTGCAAAGAGAAAAATATTTTGTCTGCTCCCACGTACACCAAATGAAGTTTTTTGCTTGTTCATTGATCGCCGTGTCCATTGTGTTTCACTGAAAAAAAACTATGCCTCCTGTTCAAACAAAGGGAAGCACCGGAGATCTTTTAATAGACCCTTTCCTTATAAAAGAGTGGAACATGCACAGAGTCAGAGTATAAAGAGCTCTTCCCAATACCAAACACCCACAAGAGATGCCAGAACGTTTTCCAGCGTATGTCACAGCCCAGGCTGAACCAGATAACCTCCACATGTAAATACGGAAATGAGACTGCCAGTTGTTAAATACGCTCTAAGAGCTTTACGATAAGCATTTGACATGTCCTTCTACTGCTTTAAGATTTTCGGTTGCTGCAAGACTAAGCTCAGTGCAGCTTCCCTGTTATTAGAAGTTATCAGTATCAGAAGTCATCACTGCACCACTTACGAGCTTATCAACTCTGTGTCATCCCTCTACCCACACACAAATGTGGAAGTTGACTATTAATACAGCTGGCAGGGCCTTCCAAAACTGCAAGATTACTACACATACCCATTTGTAACCACATTAGGCAGACTGTAAGCCTACTGTCGTAATCTGTCATTTTGCTTTCAACGGGATTTTTTCCTGAGAACGACAAAGCTCAGTCCTTCCTCCTCGACGAAACCCACCAAGGCCAGCACCTTGACTCAAAACGGAGTTTCACACTCTTTGCTGTCATGTGAAAGAGGTTGCCTAGGGAGCATCAGGCCCTCCAGAGGGGACGCAGCCCCCTGTGTGGACCGTCTGTCCAAGAAAACACAGCTCTGAACCCTGCTTCGGGGATGCCTGCTGCAAATCACACCTCCTCCTTCACCCTCATTAAATCAAACACATTCAACAGCCAGCCCCGACCGCAAGCGGCATTGATTACGCCGTTTCCCACTTCCCTCGTGGACTTTCCCTAAAAAACCAATTAACACAGCTTTTATCATTATTATTACTGCCACCATTTTTTTTTTTTTCAAACACACGAAATCGGCAATCCCCCTCATCTTTCCAGCGGTGAGTCTGCATTTTCCCTGCTCGCCGCTCCTTTTTAGGCACCCAAACGGAGCAAGTGCCCAGCCCTGCCCCGCCCGGGAGCGATGGCCGGCCGGGGGTATCCGGGGTGGGGGGGCGCGGAGCCGCCGGCGGAGCGGAGGGAGGGGAGGAGCCGCCGCCGCTCGGGGGAGGGCAGCCGGCACCGGAGGGAGGCTGAGGCTTCGCCGCCGCCGCCCAGGCTGCCGGCAGGGCTTCGTCCCCGCCGCCGGCGGTTCGCGCGGCCCGGGCAGCCCTGCTCTCCCCTCCGTCCCCGCCGCCATTCCCCGGGGGACGACGCCTCGGTGGCGGGCGCAGCCGCCTTCCCCGCCCGGTTGCGTGCCGGGGGTAAACACCGAGAGAGAAGGCGGCCTCCATTTTTTTCTTTTTTTTTAATGCCGGCAGCCTGTCAACAGGCTCCCCCCCTTCCCCTCCCGAGCCTCCGCACCGAGCCCGGCTTCCCAGTCGGGCAGCGCCCGAGAGCGGCTGCCGCCCGGCCCCCGCTGCTGCCCCGCCTCAGCCGAGGCAGGGACGCCCCTTAACGTGGGCTTCGCTTTTTGTCTTTGGCTCTCCCTTCCCGCTATAAGCGCCCGCTGTGAACGCTGCCCTCTCCCACCCCTGCCCTCCGCCGCCACCCACCAGCACGGCACCGGCGGAGCGCGACCGGAGGCGCGTTGCCTTTTATAGCGGTGTCATCCCTGCCTGCCCGCCCGCCTCCCCGGGGGGCCCGGGCCAGCGCAGCCCGCTCCCCGCAGCCCTGCGGCGCGGCGCGGCGCTCCCCTGCCCCCGCTCACCCTTCCCCGCCCCTCCGACACCGAGGGCTGCCCGGACCCCGGGCGGCTCCTCGGCCCGCCGCTCGGCCCCCGGCGGGACGTTTTCGGGGGGGAGGGTGGGGGGAACCCGATCCGCCCGGCGCCAGGTGGTGCCGCCCGGCCCCGGTAACACACCCGTTATCGGGCCGGCATCGCAGGGAGAGTCGCACCTGTCACCGGCGACACCGCCTCGGGGCAGCACCCGGCCCCGCACCCGCCCCGGCCGGGCCACCCGTTTATCACGCCTCGTTTCTGCCGGCGAGGGTGGCGTCCCGCCCGCAGCAGCGCCCGCAAGTCGCTGGGCCCGAACGGAAGCCCCGCTGCCCCCCAGCAGGGGACGAGGGGGCTCGGCTTTCTTCCCCGCTGCCGCCCGGCCAGGCCGCCCCTGCGCGGCCCGGGCCCCGCACCGCCGCCTCCCCGGGGAGCCGGGCACTGCCGAGGGCGGCCCCGCCGGCGAAGGGAGGGCGAGCCTTCCCCGGGGCCACCTGACAAAGCCGGCTGCCCTCGCCCCCATCTCCGGGAGGAAGACGTCGCTTCCCTCCACCTTTCGCCGCCGCCACCCGCCGCGGCCTCGCCGCTGCCCCTTCCTCCCTCCCACCCTCCCTCGCCCCAGCCCCGGGACGGGGCCGCACTCACCGGATCGGAAGAACGCCGCGATGTCCGCCGAGTCCTTGGCCGCCTCCTCGGCCCCTTCCC